>JAQFVV010006206.1:0-600000 GCA_028023455.1 Epiperipatus broadwayi
TGTAATTATCTAAAGGGGTGAGTGTGAGAATGAGAAAAGTGAGATTGGTTAAGTCTAAATTATTTGCTTAAGCATATCTGGAAATATAGTGTTTTGTCTCAATGGCAACAAAATTGCTATATTTAAATTTTGTAAATTTCTTTGTATTCATTCTAAATTTGAGAAATAATTATGCAGACTAAAATGTGCATGAGTTACATCATTATTTTTATCTTTTTTATTTTCAGATGGCAGGGCCATTTTTTCTATGAGAAAGTTTGAATTTGTTATGAAATTTTACTTAAACAATGTTATTTGAATGAATTTGAATTCAGACTTTCAAGCTCTCTACAGCTATTCATTTCATCCTAGACAACTGATACACATGATCACATACATGTGAAAAAGATAAATAATTTCCAAAATATATATTTCATGCTGAAACAGCACTCATCAATTAGTCCAAATCATCATCTCCCACGCACATATATAGTCAGTGTTCATTTTATATTAAGATATAAAATCTTCAAATTTTAATGGACTGGTGTCAACCAGCTTCACTCTCCAACTCTTCAGCCATTGATATCATTGAAAATCTGATGATGAAATGCTCAAAAGCCCTTGTTGTTGCCATTATTATTGTCATATCCATGTTGATTTTAAGTCACTCTAACTGTTTATATTGGCAGAATAGTCAATATTTATTTAATTTCCATCCCCATCCCTATCAGTTTTTAGAGACTTTATGAAGAAAATACCACATTACATTTGTAGATAGAAAAAAATAAATTCAGATTTAGATTTGAGCATCAATGATTCTTTTCTAATTTCTAGGCCCTTGGACTCTGAAGATAGCTTATCATCTAGCCAGTTATATACAAAATATATTTTTGGATTAATTCCTTTAGCAATGAAAAAACAAGGAAAAGATAGATAATCTGTACTTGAAGAAGTTAATGGTATACCAGGCCTCTTCCCATCCTGACAATTCAAAATGCCACCAAATTTAATGGAAGAGCAATCACCAAAACTGAAGTTCCCATTGTATGTGAGTTCTAAATTTTATATATTTTTTTATTTAATTTTTATTTATAATTTTTTATATAAAAAATTATTACCACAATTAATAAATATGTCAATTAAAAAAAATGCAGAATTGAATAAATATGTCATCACGAATTGTTTAGTTTTGCTTTGATGACAAATTTTTTTATAAGGCACATGTAGTTCAGCTGAAGATATTTGGGACTCATATTGAGGTATTAATCTGAAGCAGCCTTACTTTGTAGACATAAGGATTTGCAATAGGTTTCATAATTTATTATCATGCTTAAATTTCAATAATAAAGACTACAACCAAATATATAAAATTAGGCCTATATATATAGACCAGTACAACAAAATATAAAGCTGCAGATCAGATGCCTAGAGAAGTAGTAGGTGATTGAGTAATAACTAAATTTACTGGTCATAATTCAATGTGACAATATGATCATTCACAATTAAAATAGTGAGAGTTCAAATGATGGGTCTGTTTAGATAGTCATAATGGGTATGTGCATTATAAGGAGTTGTATATAAGTAAAAATACTTCATATGCTATCCAGTGTATGAGTATATCAAGCTATGCTTAAAGTAGTTTTACAACATTCAAAAAGAACGTGTTGTGATGCCTGCTACAAAAAAAGAGGATATGAAACTTTGTTTATATTATAAAGTTAGTGATCACACAGCAAAAATACTCCACACAGGCTGTTTTATTTTTAGCAACCGAGAGTGAGATAGGTGGGAAGCACTTCTTCAAACTCCATCTCACTTTAGCTTCTTCAGGTATATTGAATGGTGTTCAGCTTTATCCAATATTCTTCTGTGTAGATGTTCTGGCTTTCATCAGAATGAGACAAGAATATTTCTGTTGGTAAGTTATATTTGCATTTTTATTTATATGTTTATTCTTTTGCCACATAGTTACATGTAATCAATCATTTTATAGTAATCACTTCATTTTATATTTTAGATAGATTCTGTCTATCAAAATGAAATATTTTTCTACAATTGCACTAAATATGAACTTTTTATTTTTCATTTAGCTGCACTATGCATTGAATCTACACTATTTACAGGAAAAGGCTTTAGGTTAACTTATTCATTTCTACTTTCTTTTTCTTACTTTATTTATATGCAAATCCTAGCATGAAAAAATTTCTTGAAGGATTTCTTAGAAAAACAAATGTTATCAATTACTCTAATATTATGATATTTAAGACTATAATTCAGTAGTTAAGTCATGTTACATATCATTTTATTGGAAATTTTATAAGAAATGTAACAAACTTACTAATAAAAAAATAAAATTTATCTATTAAAATGTAGAAATTCTCAAAAAATGATAAAAAAATAATAATTTCAAGAACTGTTAACATTTTATTTTTTAATTTTGAATAAATAATTATTGTATTTTTCAACTTTATTACATTCCTTGGTAATTTATCTTTCTGATGACCCTACATGGATTTTTACATACATGTTAATTGAAGTTATTTTAAAAATTATGTGATATATCAATTCTCCCTAAATGATAATCACTTTAGTAATTGTAATTTCATATTTAAATTAAGAAGCTACCTCACTATATTTTCCACAGCATTATTCTATTTTATATAAAAAAAAGAGGAAAAAGTAGTACAGTATTTTATTAATAATAGTAATACTGTATTATTAATACTATAATTTTTATTAAAGATAAATTTTGTTAGCAGTAAAAAAATTATGGCAAATAGAATATTTTATTATTATGACTACTATTTACATATATAGCAATAATAAAAAGAAATATGAATTTTTTTTCTGAAAAATATAGTAATAAAAAATATAGTAATATCTGTAATAAAAATCAGTTTGTTTTTTTTGTACCTTAATAAAAATGATTTTTTCATTAATCAAAAATAATTCTAAATTTGCATATACAAAAAATGTTTCAATTAAAATAATAAAATTATAAAAAACAAATTAAAGAATTAAGATATAACTTTAAAAAAATATACAAGGGATTTGGAGAGGAGGAAGTGTTTTATTTTGTGTTTTTACTATTGCTTGAAACAAAATATAGATTTTCCAGGACAGATTAGCTCCGCAAAAAAATTATGAGCAATGGTTTCTTAAATCTATCTTGTCACTTTTATTTAGTGTCACATTTATCTTTTATCATATTATCCTTTTATTGAATTACCATTTACTTTTTCATGTGGTAATTTATTCTAGTCATGTTAATTTCTAGGCATTTTAGATATTTATTCTCTTCCCCAGAAGTCTTTGTTTCCTCTACTGTTATATCATGGATTATTCTCTACATGCGACTTTATAATCTTGGTCTAACATGTCTTACATATTATTGTGTTGAAATTCTGTTGTAATTCAGCTCTCAGATCAAATTAAGATTCCTTTTTTTCTGAGTTTCTAAAACTTTTATCAGGATCCCCCTCCTGTCATGCTCTTCTAATATGCATCTTCTCTGGCAGCTTGGTGCATCTCAATATAATAAGTTGAATACCATGATATGTGTCCTGCACAAGCTATATCAATTAGAAACCTAGCATGTATGTGCCATGAATTTACCATCTTGAAAATAAATAATAAGAGATGTGGCCAGGAAGTTTCTACTGAATTTAAAATCAAAAAAAAATTGTACAATTAAAATTTAAAAAAAAACATTTTAAACAAAACATAATCTTGGTCCCTAAGCTAAGAATCCTGAAAACACAAACAAACAGCTCTTCTATTAAACCACCCTCACAACAAACTCTCCTCAAAATTGTTATTATTTAGTTGTATTTTTTGTTTATTCTCATTTAACGAAGAATTTTAAAGTTCGAACATAGTTGCTATAGGAGTTTTTTTCTTTCTCTTTCATGCCTTTAATTCTCATGCCCTAAGGTTTAGTTTTTCCTTTTTTTCCTAATGGTGATTTTGTATTAAGCGTACTTTTAATATCTAGTATTCTTGTTTTTTCAGAGAGTGAATAACTTGATTAGATTTGTTTCTTGAGATGCTGGCATTCCAGGCACCCAATCTTCTAATATATTTATGCTTTTTTAAACTTGATCAGTATCAAACCTCTTTTTTACTCTAGATGCTTGTTTACTTTTTTATTGATATAAGTCTTTTTGTATAGATTTCTTTATATTATGAACCTTAATTTCTTTAATTATTTATTATTTTTTTTCTTTTGACAAGGTTTATCCGCCAATCTCATATTCCATTTTTTAATCAAATGAATTAGCAAAAAAAAACATGTTTGCATTTTTCCTCGGTGTTTTAGCTTAATTAATAATTGGCCATCTTTTCTTCACATTCCTGAAATAGGGGATGGTATCTCATGACTAGTTGGTCTGTTAGCCTGTTTATTTCTAGTGTCATCTGTTTATTGGTTTTTTCCTCTTTAATCTGGACTTAAAATCCAAGTCTATGCAATAATGAATTTTATAATGCCTAAGTTTCCATCATTCCAACATCTCTTTATTATTTTCTTTCTCTAGATATCTCTTCTCTTTTTGTTTCTCTATTGTGTGATTTTTTCATTCCTTCTCATACTAATATAATTAACATTAAAGTTATCGATTTTATAGTCCTTTGTTAGTGAAGATTTAATGTTTTTTCCCATGCTCTGTAGGATTTGATTACCAATAGCCATAGAGTTAAGCAGTTCAGCTATTTGTTTATTATCTTGTCATTGCTCTTTATAGTTTGGTTAATTTTATAATATAAATTATATCCTATTATTCTTGTAATTTGACCACCTGACAAGGCACCATCTAAGTCATCTAAATCTGTAAAAACTGAGTATATCTCTTGCCTGTTTCTACCAAGTATCACTGTTATATTAGTATCTTATTTCATCTTATTTACTCTTCTGTCTAATATTTCTACAGGACTGGTTTCTTATAACTTTCATAGCAAGAATTAGATTTTTGAGTGAGGGAGTTTTATAAATGTGTGGATTTTCATGCAGATTTCATGATTCTAGTATCATTTTATGTTTATTCTCCATCCAAATCATGGGAGAAATAATTATCAAAGCTGTCTAGAGAGTTCATTAGTATTTTTTCAACAAACTTACACCTGAATATTTTTATTTTCAAGTTTTCTTCCTGAACCATAACAAGCTATTTAATTGTTAGGACTCTCATCATTGATATCTCTGGTTCAAATCCATTTGGGGGTTTGATCTCGGGGTCACTTTTAGCTAATTCTTGAATAATTTTTTTTTGCTCTCATTTTTTTTCATATATCATCTGAGAATATCTCAAACCTTTATCTGTTGTAATACTTTATATCTGTATTGTTTTCACATTTTTTTTTAAAATTAACATGTACATTTTTCCACATTAGACCTTCTTTATCATTTCCAGTGTTTAATTATTGATTTATATTTTTTATCTTATTTCTATTAGTTTTTACCACTTTTTTGATTTGCCTTTTTTTTTTTTAGCTCCCCAATTCTTTATATCTCTTTGTTATTATTACATTTTTTTTTACTGTAACTTTGGTTTTCTTTGACAGCTTTTTTATTATTTTTTAAATGTGTCCTATTCTTCTATCTTTCTTTTTTTTTTGTGTTCTAAAATTTTCTGGATAATGTACTCTTTGATTCTTCTATCTTATTATCTATTTCTTGAACCATCTTTTGCCCTTTTTTTAGACATGTCATCTTTTATATCTTTCATTCTCACTCAGACATTTTTTTTTCATTTGTTCTGAGCCATGCTTTCTTTCATATATTTAGCTATACGTATTTTTTTCATTTCTATTTCATTTATCACCTTGTTATTTTCCTGAGCCATATTCTTTTAATCTTTCCAATGCTTTATATATATATATTTCTATTTTACTATTCATCCTTTTAGTTTCATGAAATATATTTTTTAAACTTCTTTTAGCTTTTATGTTTTTTTACATATCCTTACATCATTTTCATGATCTGATAATTTTCTCCAGTCAAACATTCTGCTTGGCTTCATTTCTCCTTGCTCTTGTAATGAGCTTGCTATTTATATAGACTTGATTACTTCTTCTAGGGATAAATTTTATTGCTTTTTTCTTTTTCTGATTTGGTCTGTTTACTTTGTTTTTTATTATCATTTACTTTTTGAAAGTTCTTTCTTAAACTGAAATGAATCTACCACTAAAAAGTCTATTGCAAGTTTACTTCCATTGCATTTAACAAATCTTTTCCTCCTAGATATCTCACATTTTAATATCTTCTCTTTTGAAAGCTTGATCTAGACTTTCAGATTACTAGGGTTAGCATATTTCATTTATTTTACTCATTTTTATTTAACTTTTATCCTTTTTCTTTATTCCTCATTTTATACTGTGTGTACACACATCTATATTTGTAATATTTCTTTAGCTATTTCTTCAATCTTGTTTTTATTTTTTTTATTAATACAAATATTTTTTTTGTTGCCCAAAATATTAGTTCTTATTTTTATCTCAGGTTTCATATATTGAAATCTATAAAAGTAGAAACATTTTATATAACTGGTCAACATTTTAAGTTATGAATGTGGCATTTATGAAACTGCTTCAGCTTTTATAGAATCTTATTCAAACTTAATAACATGCAATACAATTTCTGTAACTGAAAGAGATAACTTACATTAATTTATACATTTATGTCTAAGCCTATAAAAGCATCATGACAAAACTTAATCAATGGATTGGCATTTCTATAGAATTTATTACCTCTCTTTTCTCAGATCAACATCTTATGTCAGCTTATACTTCTGAATACAAATTCAAAATGATCAAGAAGCTTTACTATCACAGTGTGACTTTTGGTATTATTTTATATTTCAGTTAATTCATAGTTATCTATAACATAATTTTGTAAAATGTTATTTCTCATTCCACTGTTATTTCAAGTATAGAAGCACACATAAAACACATTCTGGGATACTGATCCAATGTAAGAAAGTTAAATCAACTTAGTCACAGTGTGACCTTTGGTATTATTTTTATATTTCAGTTAATTCATAGCCATCTATAACATAATTTTGTAAAATGTTATTATTTCTCATTCCATTGTTATTTCAAGTATAGAAGCACAAATACATATTCTTGGATAGATGATCCACTGTAAGAAAGTTAAAATAAACTTAGTCACAGTGTGACCTTTGGTAATTATTTTTATATTTCAGTTAATTCATAGCCATCTATAAACATAATTTTGTAAAATGTTATTTCTCATTCCATTGTTATTTCAAGTATAGAAGCACACATACACATTCTTGGATAGATGATCCAATGTAAGAAAGTTAAATCAACTTAGTCACAGTGTGACCTTTGGTATTATTTTTATATTTCAGTTAATTCATAGCCATCTATAACATAATTTTATAAAATGTTATTTCTCATTTCATTGTTATTTCAAGTATAGATGCACACATACACATTCTTGTATAGATGATCCAATGTAAGAAAGTTAAATCAACTACTAAGTTTTAAACTTAAAAAAAAATGAAGTTAATAAAAATATAAACAAAAGCAAGATTAAACTTAATGGCATATATATAAAATATTTATCTTTTTGATACTACAAGCATATTGATAATTGACTCAGCATATAATAAATTATTAACTCAAAACTCATAAATATTAAGTGTAGTTACTAAAAAAAAATACCAATTTATATTTAATTTATGGTACTTTATTTGTTATACCTTGAAATGTTCCCTTGAATATAGAAACCAATCAGCTAATTCATCTTAACACACACATTTACATAACTATAGATTTCTGATTAACAGACTAAAATTCATAATGATTTTTTCCTTTTAAATGTCCGGAAAAAGGATTAATTTAAAAAAAATGTCATTTCAAATTATCTCCGAAATTATTAAAATGCTATTTTTATTTTATTATTATCACATAAACGGTATAATTTAATGGCAAGAAAATAAAAAAACTTATCAAAGAAATTACTGTTTTCAATTTTAAAAAAAAAGGAATATAATAGTGATATATGCACGGTTAAAAATGATGACTTATTCACTTGCCATACATATAAAATAAGTATATATCTTTTATTACTTAATGCATATTTATAACTGGATTAGCAAACTCCAATATAAAATGTGCTATTTAAAAAAAAAATCAATTTTATATTTAATTTTTGATACTTTATTTATTATATTTTAATTCGAAGATTTAACTGAAATATATTGAATATGGAAATCAATAACTATTTGTGTTAACACACACACTTTACATAACCTTATAGATTTCTGATAATGATTAAAACCCACAATATTTTCTCTTTTAAATCTCTACTTCCCCCCCCCCCTTTTTTTTTAAAAAAAAATTCAATCTTGAAAAAAAAAAAGCAGTTATAAAATGTCATTTTAAATTATCACAGAAATTATTAAATTGAAAGAAAAATATTGATAATATTTTCATTATTATAACAATATTTTCAAAAATACAAAAATTATTAAAAAGATATAATATGAAAATATTTTTTTTACAAAAAGAAATATTATTAATTGTGATGTATTTTATTATAGTTTATACATGCATGATATAATGAAATGTCTCACCTTAGTTTCTCTTCAGGCGTTTGTAATCTTTTACTGCTAATATTTTAGGAATATTTCATTTCATTTTTTTTTCCTTGCATGTTCTTCATACATTCATTTGCTTAGAAATCTGTTTTTATGGATCAACAACGGTTTATTTTTAAGATTCAGAGATTCTAAAGGTTTGGTTTAATTTATAACTAATCTCATTCTTCAGAAAAAAAAATTATTAGTCATCACAGACATCCAGTAGCCTTCCACATCATAGAGAACCTGACTCACTGAAGCAGTGCATAAAGGGATATCTAGACTTGCATTTTGGGAATAGACAGATTGTTACATATATAAACTATAAGATTTTTGTATTACTTTTAAAAGTTCTCAGCTTACTAAAATAATGAAGAAAATGGTATTGAATTTTTATGGCTATATTTTATTATTTCTCTTTCTCTTGTTTCCAATATTTCTCATAGCCAACTTATCAAAAGCCAGAACATCAAGAATAAGTATCTGCTCTTAACTTTTACTGCAATCTAATGTGCCCTAAAAACAGCCTCTATTTATATACTCTTTTGCATAGGACATAAGAAAGCATATTCCCTCTCTAAATCTCTTAGTTTATTTATATAACAATTAATTCTGTGATTTATTTACTACAATTTTATTTATTATTTTAATTAAAATATGTGTTATCAAAAAATTAAAAAAATTTGCACATTTCTTTTTTATTAATTTTATCTATATATAAAATAATCTTAATGCTAATAAAATATTCATAGTAACATCTATTTTTTACTACTAACAAAATTCATCTTTATTAAAATTTTAGTATTTTATAATAATATCAGTGATATAGAATTATTTCTATCAATAAAATATTCTATTACTTTTTCTTTTTTAAAGCTAGAAAAGCACTGTCAGGAGTTTAGTGAAACAACTTCTTGTGATATTTAATTTATTTGTGTTAAAATATAGGGGATTTGAACTGAGGCTTTCAAGCCACTTCACTATCCACACTATCTCATACTATTGATACACATGGCCACACACATGCAGAAAAAATAATCACCAATATGTTGTAAGAGATGGCTTACAACTAGCCTTCACACCTGTTCCAATTTCTTTTACGATGTTATGAATTCAGACCAAGTGGTAGGCAAATAAAATATCTTATATACTTACTTATACAAATGTAGTATATACATATATAAACATACAGATAAACTAATGTGTTTGAGAAATTAATACTTTTTTTTTTATTTAGTGTGAGAAAGCAAATAAATTTGTTTTCTACATGATATATATGCGTATATAAACATATGCATGTAAACTAATATGTTTGTCTATTGGCAGAAATTAATTGTTTTTCTTTTATTCATTTAATTTCATTAATTAAAAATACTAATTGATTGACTTATAGAACAGACATAATTAAAGATTAAAATTTATATGAAGTCAAAATTGTTAAATGATCGAGTTTGGAATTGTGAAAATTAAATAAAAATAATAATAATATTTTACAATTTGATTTTTTTTATATATCAAATTGTAACAATAGGTTTTTTAGCAAGCACGTGACAAGAGAGCAGTTCTTGACTTAAAAAAATCTGGAATTGAACTGACAGCAGATAAGTAAAGTTTTTTTTTCTTTTTTTAAAAAAAAGAAAACTGTTGGCGTTTTAAAAAACAGTAATTTGAATATTTGTAGTTTCAAGATTATATAAAATCTTTATTTTGGATAAAAGAAAACTGGAAAGTTAAACTTTAATTTATAATTAGCAGGAATGAACTAGTGACTTAATTTATTCTGTAAGTTAAAATTCATTATAATAGAAATAATGCAAAGAAAATCTGAAACCACTAAAAATGAACTGTTTTATTTAAAAGCTATTTTTATATATATTTAAGCCACATTATAAATAACAGTTTATAAAAGGAATCATCACAATGTAGCAGGGGTAAAGAACCAATGCTGTGGAGCATTGCTAAGCTAACTTTAATGTCATTAGGAAATTATGGAATTATGAAATTATAAAATTTTTCATCAAGATGTTTTTCTTATAGAATGCTGGTGTATAGCAATCTTCTATGGATTTATATACATTCAGGAGATATAATTTGGATGTGTTTGTTTTAACCAAGCAGCATGAACTGTATGAATATTAACCTTTTAACCACGGATTATATTATTGGCTGTGTGAGGTAAAAATCAAAACTTATAATTGGCCAATTCACAAACTGAAGACAAAGTCAATTGTCAAAATATATTCACCTTTTAATATTATATTCACTTTAGTTTCGTTTGTAAAAAGTATATTAATAATTTGTCAGATTATGAAAGTGAATGAAAGTTTTTTCAAAAATAAATTTTGATTTATAATTTGAAAAATATTCGATAGTGGCTGAAATTAAAAGGAACCAATCGCCAACCAAAAAGATTTGCTGATGTCATGATTTCTTCCCACTTTGCAATAAATAAATAATTCTTGCTAAAATCTTTACTATTTTTCTAAAATAATTTTTTTTAGCACTATTTTATTAAAATAATTTATAATTCGTCAAAAAATACTGTTAAAATGATCTAAAACATTCATTTATCATTTTCAAAATAAAACAAAAACCGATCGTAACTCTTTACTTTTTGGCAGCCATTTTCTTTGTTGTCAAAATTTAACCAGCAAATAAGATCGAAGAGAAGGCAGTGCTTTGGTTTTGTTTGACATATTTGGTCATTTTTATTGATTTTTTACTTGAAAATAATTCAAGATAGGGCAGCATCTTACAGAACTTTTTTCCTTGTTTAAAATGAGTATAAATTCTCATACGTAGTACAAAAGGTGACCGATTTAGAGTGACATTAAATCTCCTCATGTTTACACAAATTGATCAGTTGAAAGACACAGCAATCTTCCATAGATTTATATACATTCAGGAGAGATAATTTGGATGTGTTTGTTTTAACCAGCAGCATGAACTGTATGAATATTAATAGAGTTGGCAAACAGGAATGCTAGATATGGAGATTGATATTTATATTTATAAACTCTTAACTGTGGAGATAAAATGCTTGCTTTACTCAAGATAAATGTTGTTTTGATTCACGTGATTTTTTTTTTTGCTTTTGTCATTTTTTTTTATTTGAAAGTTTATATATTGTAATTTTTTTTTTATTGTGTGTTTAAGATTCATTTTTCAAATTCGATCTTTTGCAGTTTAAGAGTGGAAGCAGGGGATGGATAGATATCATATGTTGAAATCTTTTAAAAAAGGAATCCGCTACCATTAATATGTATTTTTTTTTTAAATAAAAGTAAATTTACAGTTTCATCTCAACATTGTTTCATCAAGACGTCTTCACCTCAAGTAAGGTTTTTATATATTTAACATTGCGGGCAAAACTTTGGGACAAACGAAACTTTACTATTTACTAACAAGTTTTAATAATATTTACTTGTGATTTTGTTTATTTCTGAATGTACAATTAACCCACTGAATAAAAGGTCTTTCTTTGTATCCATTATTAATTTCTACTATGACTTACACATACGTATAGATGGGAATGGGGCTATATATATATTTTAGTAAAAAAAAACAGTATAATTATAATATATTTACCCTAACCTAAAAATATTCTAATAATTACATTAATGGGGTAGTTTTAGAATTAGTGAACATTCATTGTGTTTTTTTGTTTGTTTTGTATATATTTAATGAATTGTATAGTATAATTTTGTATATAATATAATTCAAATTATTTTGTTTCTGTTGTATGAAGTTATCAAGATGATAGAAAAATCATTCTTGATAACCGAATATTTATTTATTTTATTATTTTTTGTTTGTAAATATTTATTTGATATGTTGTTAATAAATTAAATTGTTTAAATCAATCTGATATCTGTTTGATCATCACCATCATCACTGTGCATTGATACCATGAGATGTTTGATCATCATCATCACATTATGAATTTACAACATTAACGGTTTGATGATGATCATCATCATCATAATATATTGCTCTAATAAATAATTGATTATCATCAGTATTTTTCTATATCTATGCTTATATATGGGCATATTTGGTTAATAATTGAGTAAGTCCATCCCCGAAGAGCTGACTGCAAGAACTTCCTGAGTTCAAATTCCGTGGTGTAATGGGGCCTAAAAAAGGGAGGTGTAATAAATTTGCACTGGTCTAGATTACATTAAAATATTTTAAGTTAATTATAAGTTAGTATATTGAAAGCAGATGTGACTTGGAACTAGGCATTTCATTGTGACATCTTTATCATCCTATTCGAAGGCCTAAGTCTGACAGTAGTGAGATGCGTTCCCTTTGTTAGATGCCATTCTTGATTCAGTAACATCTGATGCACCCAATTGTACCATCAAATCATGGATGTAGGATATGACTTGTTGTAGGTTGGTTAACCCATTTCATTCAAATCATCCAACTACTTAGCCATATTTGCATTGCCGTATGGTGTACCCAATGGTTCCGGTATATCTGGCACCATCAACTTTGGGTTAGCAGGTTCTGTTATACTATGTATTTCATGCTAAACCAGCAATCATCAGTTGATAAGATTATCATCTCCCATGCATATATATAATCAGTGCTCATTTTATATTAAGTTAGCAAATCCTTACACTTTAATTGATAGGCTTCAACCTACTCTAACCGCCAACTCTTCAGCTATCCATACCATTGAAAATCTGATGATAGAACTCCCAAATCCCATGCTTATGCCAATATTGTTGTCATACCCATGTTGACCTGAGGTCACTCTGACCCCTCATGTATAAGACAGTCTCTTAAATACATAGAAAAATGGGTAGGATGCACCAGGCACTCTTAAACCTGGAAGCCTAATTGTAAATATTAGGGGATTTAGTGCTAAACTAAAATTATTAAAATGATTGTCCCTTATATTCTGAAGATGCTTAAAAATAATTCAGAGTAGTAATTTCATTTGCTCATCTACACATAGACGCCTTTCTATTTATCAACTTGTTATTTATATATGCACATAATAATATATATGTAAAGCAACAATGTATATTTTCAATTTTTTTTAACAGTGCATCTTTTACCTTAGCTCAATCATATCACAGCTATCTATCATCCCAGAAGTAATATCAAGCTCTCTCACTCTAGATATGATTTGGATCATCCATTTTACATTTTAAGCGAGTAAGACATACATAGCTCATATTGTAATTTAACTTCATATACATATTTTTTAGACATAATTTAATTTCATATGTGTCTATTTTTTTCACATGTATGTGGTCATGTGTATCAGTTATATGGAGTGGAATGGAGGACAAATATAGAATGAAAAATCCTAAGTTCAAATCCCTCTATTTACTTATATAAAAACATTCAGTACAACGAATGAACAAGCTAAGTATATATTTTTATATACTTCAAACTTCTATTCCATTACCCATTCCTGAAACATATGTATTAATCACATACCATAGCTAATGCTTAAATAAACCAATAGAATCTAAGCAATCTGTTATCAATGCAACACTCAATCAGATAATAAATGAAATCCATTTATTATCCTGACCTAAAATCTTTAAATAGGCAGTAAATAAAAACAATGAATGAAACAAATAAAGATTAAATATGCTTAAAAATTTTACTTCACTCAACAAGCAAAATTAAATTGCCTGAAGGTAAATTAATAAAAACCATTTTTACTACTTTTTAAACAAACAGTACACAGTCCTCTAAATATAATAAACTATAAATGCCAACAAACTAACTAAATTGTTATACATAAATCATATTACAAAGTTAATGCTTAAATAATCCAAAAGAATAGCAGCAATTTGTTGTCAAGGTAACACTCAATTAAATAATAAATAGAATCCACTTATTATTCTGATCTACCATCTTTAAACAAACAATGAAAGAAAGCAATGACTGAAAAACTTTGAGCTTAAATATGCTTAGAAGATTCAAGTAAACACAATTCAGTAGGCAAAAATAAACTGTTTGAAGATTGACTATCAATCAATTATTTTTGAAACTTTCACTCAATACTTTAAATATAATAAACCACTAAGTGCCACTAGTTGATATTCTATAGGGTTATTTAAGCAGTAAACTATGGCAATGAGATTTATATGATAACCATGTTTATTTAATATGTGAATATTCTTTTAGTTATTATTGTTGTAATGATAAGATTGAATAGGGTAGCCATTAGAAATTTGCCACAAAGAAAAATCAAATGGTCTCTTTTCAATTAGGTAAAACACTAGAAGAAAGTTGTGCTTCAAAACAATAGTTAATAAATTTTGAAATCACTTTAGTTTCTGTTAGAACTTAAATATCAGTAGCAAGAGATTTAAATATTCCTCTGATATTTAAATTAACATGATTTAAATGAATAATGTATATATTATTTGACTTCAAAACTCATTGACCAAAAATATTTTACATTGACTTTCGACTGCTTGTTAATTCAAGATATGAAATTCATGAATAAAAAATGTTACATGTTGTTATGAGGTGATATAATCGCTTGTTTTGATTTGTGTAGAATCATTTACATGTTGCTTATGCTGTCATCCATATTTATTCTAAATTTATGATCAACATTTTAGTCGTTAGACTTGAAACTACTTTTAAAGAGATTCCATATTAGGAAGAATGGCTATATTTTTATTATAAAAAATAATTTAATTTATGATTTATTGAGAAATTTTAAATATGATGGAAAAAATATTGTGATCAATTTTTTATACTTGTCTGCATATGAAAAATAATTAATCTGAGTTATCTAAAGTAAATCCATACCTAAAAATAAGTTGAATATATTCTGGGACTTCTTGCATAGTTTGCACAAAAGCATAATGTATCGTTTAGTGAAAAACAATACATTATTATAAATAAATAAATTATAGTAATACATTATTATTATTAATTTTATTTATTAAATTAACAAACAATATATATAAAACAAAGTAGAATAACTCCAAATAAACAGAATCTATCTGAGAAAATATTTTTAAAAAATCATTATATTCCAAAATAGTTATTAAAAAAAAAGATAAGAATGTATACACATTAATCATATACAAAACATACAGTGAATAACTTACAATCCGATACAAACAATAAATTATAGATTTAGGAACTAATTATAAAAATTAATTACATATATATATAAATGTTAAAAAAAATATTTTACACATAATATAATAACCAAAGTTTTAAACATTTTTTCAAAATATAAAATAACATGTGGTCAACATCTATTGAATAGTCAACAACAAAAAAATTAAATTGTTTGACACCATTGTAAATCAATTGTCTATGATTATTTTCCAAATTAAAATCTGGTAATGTTAATTGTAAATTTTTACCTAAATGGGAGCTACAATATATATCAATTATCACTTTATACTTATAAAGTTTAACAATAGACAATACACAAGAATCATCATAACTACTATACAGAATTAAATCTAAGTCTATTAAAAATAATATGCACAGTATAATTTTGTACATAATGAAAATAGTGAATAAACAGTACAAGGCACCGCAAATATATAACAAATACATGTAGTCATGAAAGTAGAGTAAACAAGAATTTCACAAAATAATAAAACGTAATTAATCTTGCCTATTCTAAGAATTTAAATAAGCAACATGACTTGGCCAAGACAACCCAAATCAATAAAAACACCCAAGTAACAATTATGATTAATCAAAAATGATATTACCACAAGTACAAATACTATTGGAATGAACTTTATAATTGCCTATAAATACTAATATTAATTGAATTTGAAAACTATTTATAGGAAAATAGAGTACTTCTTGTTTTATTGCGATTGACAGTTAAACAGTTTAGCATAAGACAGTTACTAATTGGTACCTGATTCTTATTAATTAACTGTTCAAAAAATATTACATAAAACAACATCACAAGTTAGAACAATATCATCATCAAAACAAAAATCATTAAATCCAAAAATAAAACAAAATATCATGCATATATTTTTAAAATAATATAGAGCTAAGTTGAGACCACTGTGGATCTCCATGATTAACCAATTTAAAATCTTTAATAGCACCATGTACTGTATTTTAATAATCTGTTTTCTGTCTTAAATAACTTTTTAATCAGGAAGCAAAATGACTTCAAAAAGCATAATCAATGTAGAAAAATTGAATGATGAACAGAGTTGAATGCTTTAGATAAATTCAAATAAATAGCTTCTGTCTTGAGATTACTATCCAATGACAGTTAAATTGAATTCCTGACTAGAAAGAACATTCAAAGTACTCTTTCAAACAACAAAAAACAAACTGATGTACAGCAATCACTTTATGCATATTCAAGAATAACATTATCATATCTTTAACTATTATTCCAAATAACTTGGTTATTCCAGAAATGATTGAAATAGGTCTATAATTGCTCATAAATTAATGTGTCATCCTTTTTTAAAATGTGCATTATAACACCAACTTTCAAACACTCAGAAAATATACCAAAAGACAAAGAAAGATTAAATATATAAATTAGAACTATCAAAAAATAAACTTACTATCTTTAAGAATTTTTGAAGTTAACTTATCTAAACCAGAAAAATGAGTATTTTTTAAACAATCAATTGAGTATGATAACTAAGTATCAAAAACATTCTAGCAAAAGAAATAAATAAATTCAGAAATCAAATCAGTAATAGGTCCAATTATGGCGTATATTGTAACAGTCAGAATCGTCTATCTCGCTAACACACTGCAGAATTCAAACACCACACATGAAACTGAACATTCTAGGAGGGGTTGCCTTCTAGATATACTAAGTTCGAATCTAAAGTCCAAATTTCACAGCACCACCTACATGATAATGCATCTGATGCTACTACTAGTATAACCCTTTACCGGTGCCTGGTGGTCAGGGAGAAACAAAAGACTCTATACTAAGATAAGTTTGGGTTGCTAATTAACATCTATGGATGTACAAAAGAAATGTAGAAAATAGATATATAGACCGAGACAGTGATAGGAATCAATAAAATAAAAGATCAAAATTAGTTTTAAATGATTTCAAAATTTATTTATATAGAAATATATATATATAACACCACTGTCTGCTTATATGAGACAGGGACGCGTATTAAATAATTGTTGGCATTACATTCTAATAAATGACAAAAAGGTTTTAAAGCAAAATTATATATTCTATCCCTCAGGCTAATAGCATTACGATAATGTGCTTAAAGAAATAGGAACATGTGGGAGGTGCTTTGAGTAATTATACAAGTTTAATAAAATATTTGAAAATTAAGTGTTATAAAATATTTATTGATTTCGAGAATAGCACGGACAAAAGCTTACTAAGCAATAAAGTGGGGATGTGATCAAGACATTTATTTGATAATAATAATTAAAGCAGATGGAAGGTCAGTATTGCTAATAATGAATTTATTAAAGTTGGAGGGTGTGACACGTTTAAGTCATGGATGCTTTGTAAAAATAAATATATAAATAAAACAATATTGAATATTTGGAATGACTATGGAGGGCAGCTCACCGCTAACCCGTAGGAAAGTGTTGTCATGAACAACCGAAACTTAGCGACTGGGTGACGACTGCGTTTAATTCCCAGGTATGACATTTGTGGACACACTCTGCCTGGAAACCGCAGGTAGTGAAGAGAACGGACTTGGCTGTGTAAAAATCCTTGGAAAAGCAAAACAAAGCGGTCTCAACAACCAATTCATTTACCAGCAATACTAGACTAGTGTATATAAAACATACTAAATGGGTTTTACTTGGATTAAGAGAAATGCCCAATCAAATTCCCAGAAATTCATTTAAAAGGGTCTGCACATTCTCGATGTCAATGATGAACTTTGTAATTAAAGTAGAACACAGTATTTAAAAATAGGAAAATGCATGCTTACGGGTTTGAAAAGAAAGCATAGGTTTATTTACGCCATCATGACTTTGAGGACATATTTAAATCATTGACCTCACACATACTTTCATATTAGGTTAAAATCAATAAGAGGTAGATTTTAAACTATGTGATTATTATATATATTAAAGAAGATTAGAATTGCCTTCAAACGAGTGATTTGCAAGATAATAAAATTGGGAATTATTATAAATTTAAAATATGCCTTAATAGCGGCATCTTACTTTCAACAAAGGGAATAATTCACTCGGTCAAAGACGATTCTGACACATTATCATAATAAAATAAAAGAAAGCTTAATAAATCGAAAATATTAACCCAAGGATAGAGAGCAAAACTGTTGATTATATTTGAACACGTTAAAGAAGTACATAATAAAGTTATGTGAAAACAAAGAAAAACAATTTAAAATAGCTATAGCATGTTAGTTAGGAATCACAAGAGCTCTTGGGTTAATTTGGGGTTACCTCTGGAGAAGCATTTGCAGGTAGATTGATGGTCGGCAGGTTTTATCAATTCAGCAGCAAAATCTGGAATTGTTCATATTTTTGTCAGGAGCAGCAGTTCCGCGGTTCCTTACGTGATAGCTTCCGATGGTTTAGAGCAGCAGCCGGCCATTCCTGAGGGAAATAGCCTCCGCCGGCTCTACTCAGTCATGTCATGGTTAGAAATAGGTGTGGTAAACATGGTAAATTAATTTGGAGATGAAAACTCGGCTTCAAATATAAGTTCGCAGGCACGTAGCTAAAATCTCAGGAAAAATATATTTTGAAGAATATTTTACTAGAATATCACTCGAATCATTTCATTAGCAACACCAGAATAATTTTGGTTAGAAACATTTCATCAGAAAAAACTAGAATAATTTTGGTTAGAAACATTTCATCAGCAAATGACCAGAATGGAGAACAAAAGAAAACCTTCCTTTTTATAGTGGAAATAAACAATAGAACTGCCCTGGAGCGTTACAAAAATATATCGGACTTATCAGCTGTAATTAAACCCATCCGAATGTCTAAAGGAATTTAACAAAATTTTAATTAATTTCTATTGTTAATTTCCGTGTCGACATTCGAATTACAAACTAGATTTAATTTAAATTACTTTTACTAATTAAAAGAAAACCTTAAGTGGACATCTGCTGTATTTTTAGATAAGCTTCTATAACATTGAATAATTAAACTATTGTCCCTCATTTATTTTAACAGAAATATTTGGAATGACTTTTATTAAATTAAAAGAAAATTATTTTACTTTTAAATCTCAATATTTGAATCTATCTACTAGATGAATATGAATTTTATTTTAAATCAAAAATATATTACGACTGTAATATATTTTTATAAATAGATTCAAACAAAATAACTTTAATTAACAATTTATAATTTTGATATGTTTTAAAATGCATATCATAGTGTGTGCGCAATTATGACCTATATAACCTACTTTTAAATAAATCTAAATTATGTGAACATATACATAATCCATAATATTTTATTTATTTGGGCATGAGTTGTACTTATATATAATACGAGCATTGTACTCGTGGTTTAAAATTAGGTGGGATTTTCGGTATATAAGCGTATTGCAGACACACTACGATAGATTGGGGTTCAAACTAAGGTATGAGGGTGGGAAATAGGTGAGAAAAGGTGAAACGAAGATCTGCAAAGCAGACCTTACTGTTTCAATATATAAAAAAATTATTTACAAAATCCACAATGTAATTTTATTGTCACATACTTCTAACATATTATTTTTAATACAATTAATTTGATTAGAGGATTTTTTAAAATCAGTTTAGTTTTTTTAATGTGGAATTTAATTTCCTTATTAAGCTGCTTCAAGACAAACTACCAGCATGTTTCAAATGCTTTCTCTAATTATTTTTTTCAATTAACTGATCTGTTATTCATGGAGAAATTTCCTAGTTTTATTATTCAGTAGCTTTATCAATTAAAAATATAAATATTCTGAAATTGTAAAAAATCCATGACTACATTATTCAGGTCAAAAATTCAATGTCAACTCTGACTGAGTAATAAATTCTTTAATTTAATATGTTATAGTTTATTAATATATCTATAAATAAGCTATTTACAATTTCAAAAGAAATGAAAACTGATGATGAAGATAATAATAATAATAATAACAATAATAATTGATTAATTTTATTTCTTAACAGATCATAAAAAGGATGAGCATAGTAATTTGACAGAGCTAGGCTACAATCCATGAATCTTGAGCTGTAGAATATAGCACTATATTAAAACACACAGGGAAGCAATACTTTGAAGGAGATTGATTACGAATTTTAGCAAGTATTGGAGTTCATAAAGATTTTGGAAATCTGGATAAATTTTAGCAATGTTCAGGCTACTGAGATTGGAGGAATTTATACTACAATAAAAAACATCTAACAGTGAACTTGCATTTTCTGATTAATGAGGTCAGTGTGTTCAAAAGAAAATTTGTAAAGAAAGTTACTATTATAATGAATTAATAAACTAATTGGTAGCAATATGCATATTTATTCTGATCAAGAATAAAAATTATTTCGGACAGGTTAAGTTCATCCACCATTACTAATTGAATTGCAATTTGTATTTATGGATTACAGGTGGTATGAAGTACTCCAAATTTATCATATGATTAATAACTTTAACTTATTTATTGGCAATATTCAATAAACTCAGCCATCTAGTGTAGTAATAGTTAACAAGGATAGCATTAAAGATTTGAAGTTTTATAAAGAAGTATCATCGAGCCAAAGTGAATGCTTAATTCTATTATTAAATTTGTTAAGTAATAACTGATTAAAATGAAGGTTTAATTCTATGAATAAACTTAATTGATTTAAATGATGACTTACGTTAATTTTTGAAAGGTTGAATGGAATACCTAAAAATATTGATGGTGTAACATTAAAAATGAATAAAGCTGTTTACCTGTAGAGATTTGCTATAGTATTGATTTAGTAAATCATAAAAAAATTATATACTGGAATTAAGTTATCTAATAGGCTAAAAACAAATGGAGTCTTATGAACCATCTAAAGATCGATAAAAGCAACAAGAGAATAAAATGAATTATAACACCAAAGCAAGCCAAAAATATTTGTGACTTATCTACTGGATATTAAATGAACTAGAGAGACATCTATAATTGTTAATTAAATAGTTCTAGTAGTAAAATAATTGCAAATGATAAATAAAAAAAAGATAAAGTGGGGCAAAAGGGATTCAGTTGACAAGATCAAAGGTGGCTTCATACTAAAAAAATATTATGAGATAGATAACTTAAATAAACTCAGGCTTTTTTATAGGATCATAGATGCAAAACTTTTCTAACTGAAATTTATTTCTAATATTATTTAACTTAAATCATTACTGAAGAATATTCATTATCCTTTATAAAATGAAAGATAAAGTTTATAGAAAATTGGTTAAAATAATTCTATATAAATATAAATTTCTGTCTGAATACAACTGCTAGTATATTGTTGTTTTACTTAAGAAATTTCATGAATAATTTGGGTATGAATATTAGTTATAGTTAGAAAAATTTAGTTTGTTAGTATACTGAATGTTTGACAATTAACTTCAGTAAATATAGTTGTAAAACATTATAGAAATTTTTACACTGACAGCCTTATTAGATACAGTTAAGATATTTTTTTACATCTAGCAGAGGAATTCCTGAGGCAGAGGGTTATGTAGCTTAGCACATTTTAATGAAATTTTAATATATTTAGAAAGATTTGAGGTAATCCTATACAATCTGAAGGTGAAATTGGTTAATTAATAAAGCAAATTTCAGTGTAAACTTTTGAATTAGAAAACTGGTAGTTTCAAAATGTGAAATAAAATTGGCTTGCAGAATTCATGATATCACGGTGTGACTTAACTTGTTGTGCTCTAATTAAAATCAGTAATCTTATGTGTATAAAGATTATTTAGAATATTTTAAAACTATAGTCAAGCTGACATCCAAGATCCATTTGACAGGAAGTAATTAATATCCACAATAATGTTAGAGATCATCTAATGTTAACTTAAATTCACCAATAAGTAGTTCAGTTGATGATAAAACAGTAAATGAAAAATGGATTAGTTAAGTTTTGCAACTTACGTACAGCATATATATGGTCAAAGAAAGTCACAAAAGATGTGTATATAGCAACTTAAATAAAGAGTTCATAAAAATGAATTAATTTAGTAAGGTTTTATATCAACCTACAAATGTATAGTTTATTGAATAAATATAATAAAAGTAAAAAACTATGCAGACAAGTATATGGGATTGTAAATGCAATTAGAATTAACATAAAGAATAACTGTACAAAGTTCATGTGACAATTTTTGCAAAGCAATATGCAGAATAAACATAACAATTTTAGTTTTATTAGGTGAATATACCAGAATTGCTTAGATAAGCAGATGAAAGAAATCGCTATTAAATTAAACCACCAATATATTTACTAAATTGTTTAGAAGTTTTGCACTTACCAATACTGAAATTTCTTACAATGAATGAATATAGATAAATATTTGATCACAATTAAGAGCTGCAACAAAGATTCAAGGAAATATCTTATTTTCAGTAATCACTAATATGTCATCAAGATGAAAATTCTTAAGTTACTTTAACTGAACTATTTTGTAGTAGGAATTTACACTTCAAATATTAATTGCTAATACATTAATGTAGATATAATTCTATTCGAAAATTGGGAAGATTACTGTTTTTAAATTATATATGGTATCAGTAAGAAGAATAGCTGTTATTTTACTATTTCACCCAGGATCATGTAATATTTAATTAATTATTTCTATGTGTAGTGATTCATTATCATTATGCCTGTTATTTAACTAAAGTAGATTCAGATCATGTAAGATTGTGAGATATTTCAAGTATTAGAGCACATAAGCTATTTCACCTATTGATAAACACATCAACAAAAAGTAGAAAATTAGCAATAGTATGGAAAATGGGTTTATCATCCATTCATATAGTTTAGTTTATTATTTTACCATTTGATGAAGTTGAAGAGCATTAAAAATATGAAGTTCTGAAGTAAATGATAGTGAAATTATATCCAAGACACCATTACATGATAAACTGGGACACTTTTTGAAGTAATATATATCCAAAATTTGTTTGCAATCACTTTTTTTTTTGCATTTGGCAAAGTTTCCAAAATTACATTATGATTCTACTTATTGTATTTAAAGTGAAAATGTCTATGATAATGAATTCTAATAGTAATTGCAACTAAATGTATAAGACAAGGTAATTTTTTCAGCTGAGTGGTTTATTTCACTTTAAAAGGAATTTTAAAAAGAGTTTGCATTAAACTAAAATGAGACCCTTTGATTCTTTTTGGATGCCTTAAAGGAACATGCAGTATATGAACATGGAGGGGCTGCTTACCAACACACATTAGCCATTGTGTTGAGTTTATTGGCACTTGACCTCTGAGTTTAAAATCAAGAAACAGACTGGTCTTTCTTCTCAGGTGTCTGATAAGGCAGAATCAATGTGTGTGTAAATGAAAAAAAAATTTCTAATAGATGTATACAATTATGACAGACAAAAATAAATCATGGCCCTTATTCCCAAGAGACTGTAAAGTCACCAACTAAAGCAGCAGTTCATGGAAAAAGGTAGAGGGTGATAAGAATCCCCTGATTGTGGACTAAGACTGCCATTTGATGATGACTTTTTATTTAGGTACTTGCTGCAAATCACTTTGAAGTGAAGAAAGATTGCAAGAATTGGAAGGAGAACTATCTCATATTAAATGGGACATCATTGGACTTGGTTAAGTTAGAAGAAAAGGTGAAGAGACAATTGATTTAAAAAGTGGACATGTATTGTATTACAAAGGCACAAATATTGGAAATACAAATAAACTAAGATTCATTATAAATAAAAAGTGGAAAAACAACATTGTAGAGATTGATAGTGTATCAAACAGATTGGCAAAATTAGTTATTCAACTTAATAGCAGATAGCAAATGCAGATAATTCAGGTTTATACCCCAATAAGTTATCATAGTGATAAAGTAGTAGAGGATTTTTATATAGATGCACAAAAGGCTTCTGATCAGATCAAGCAACCTTTTCAAATTGTTACAAGAGACTTTAATGCTAGAATAGGTAAATAAATTGAAAGATAAATGTGCTTCAGATATATTTAATTATGGCAATAGAAATGAGAAAGGACATAGATTTGTGGAGTTTGCAGGGGAAAAAAACTTTGTATTATGAATTCTTTTTTTGACAAAAATGTTAAAAGGAAATGGACATGGAAGCATCCAAATAAAGGTACAACAGAATTGGATCATATTTTGATTAACAGAATAGTACTTATTTCAAGATTGTAAAGATCTTAATAAATTTAACACAGGAGGTGATCATCGATTAGTTAGATGTAAGATACATGTTAATGCAAAACTAGAGAGACAAAAATTATTTTAAAAAATCAATATTCACAGTTGATATTCCTAATCTTCAGAAACAATCTAATGAATTTAAATTAGAACTTGCAAATCATTTTCGAATATTAGCAGATTTTGAACATGATCTAATTGATACACTTTTAAAAATTGTAACAAAGATAGCTGGTACAATAAAGCAGCAATTAATTATTAAAATTTCTACTGAGACAAAATAATTTATGAAGAAAAGAAGGAATATGAAAATATCAAAAAAAGATGCATTAAGAAGGATTGGATATCTTGAATTTTGTAAAATGGTGTGAAAAAAAGTTGATAATAATATTAAAAAGTATAATTGTGAACT
Source organism: Epiperipatus broadwayi (assembly GCA_028023455.1). Lineage (NCBI taxonomy): Eukaryota > Metazoa > Onychophora > Udeonychophora > Euonychophora > Peripatidae > Epiperipatus > Epiperipatus broadwayi. The sequence goes on from JAQFVV010006206.1 coordinate 25,321, forward strand.
AGCAAGAAAAGCTATAGAAGAGAATAAAAGTCTAAAGAGTGTAAAACAACATTTTGGTATTGGTAGGAAACATATCTGCAATAAGAAAAAAGATGGAACTATTACTAAAAAGAGAGAAGACATAATGAAATGAGTAGAAGAGTTTTACCAAGAATTATATAATAATAAAGAACAAATATCTCCCACAACTATTATATCTTCTGAATTAACCAGAATTTTAATTGAAGAACTGAAACATGCAATTAAATTTAGAAGAAGGGGAAAGATCCAGGTAATGATGAAATTATAATCAATATCTTAAAAAATGCAGATGAAAAAATAGAAAAATTTTTGGCAAAGTTATATACCAAATGTTTAAATGATAAAGATGTACCAGATGATTGGAAAAATTCAATATTAATATTTTAAAAAGGTGATAAAGAAAATATTAAAAATTACAGACCTATCAGTCTTTTATCAGTTTTATACAAAATTTCAACCAATCAAAAGAACAGGCTGGATTTAAAAATTGTTTTAGTGGGTCATATCCAAATATTGAGAGAAGTTATAGAAATGACCAATGAATGAATATGAGTTGCCATTATGCTTTGGATTTGTAGATTATGAAAAGGCATTTGATTCTATAAACATTTCTTCAGTGATTAAAGAATTGAATCATCAAGATATAGACCCAGAATATTGTCATATTTTGAAGAATATTTATAAAAATGCAACAGCAATGATTATTACATAATGATACTAGCAAGGTTAACATTGAGAAGGGTGTAAGATAGGATGACTCCATATCTCTAAAACTTTTTACATCAGTGCTGCAAAAAAATATTTTTTGGATTAAAATGGGAAGCTAAAGGAATAAATGGAGATTATTTAAGTCATTTAGATTTTTCAGATAATGTAGTTGTTTTTGCAAATAATGCTTCGAGCTTCAGGAAATGTTGCAAACTTATCAGATAAAAGTACGAAAATAGGACTAAAGATAAACATTAAAAAGACTAAAATACTGTTCAATAGATTTTTTCAAAAGATGAAAATAAAGATTGATAATAATGAGTTAGAAGTTAACAACTACAAATACCTTTGTCAGATTATTACTAGAACAAATATAATGGATAGAATTAAACTTAGTTAGAGTGCTTTTTGTAGAAATAACTTAATATTAAAAAGAAATATGCATATGTGTTTGAAAAGGAGTTTTTACTTATAGATCTGAGCTTGGACACTTAGTAGAAGAGCAATACAGAGACCTCAATCAAAGAAGTATGGAGAGATGCATGTTAGGAGTAGCAAGAAGAGATTGAAAATGCAATACATGGGTAAGAGAACAAGCAGGTGTTACTGACATCACTGAAAGAATTAAAATATAAAAATGGAATTGACCTGGACATATTTCTGGAAGAAATGATATATTGTCAATTAAAATATTAAACTGGATTCTAAGAAATTGTAAAAGACCCAGAGAGAGATCACATGTGAGTTGGATTGATGAAATAAAAAAGTATGTAGGATGATGTGGAGAAGAGAGGCTAGACATCAGAGAAGATGGGTTGAACTTGGAGAGATATTCATCCTGCAGTGGACTGCTAATGATTTATGATGATGATGAATGAGAATTTCAAATCATATTGGGAGTTGTTTTTCCTTGAAAGAATAATAATTTGTGCAATATTTATAACAATTTTTTAAAACATCACCAGTGAAAACAGATAGAGCATGCATGACATTGCTATATTTTACTGGTTTACATTATAGTAAAAAAAAAAAAAATTTCTTCAGATTTAGGATTCTAATTATATTTTTCAAAAAATTCACACTATTTCATGATAAAAAATTTTAGTACTATAAAGAATTTAGCAGTGAACATGGTTGTATAATTTATTAATTTGATTAGACAATATTTCTATAAAATAATCGGTTATATGTGAGATTATATAAGTTGATTAATAATCAAAGTATAGGTGTCTGCAGTGCTGATAAGTGAAGTTACCAATGTTAATCTCTTTTCAAAAATATGCTTTCAATAGACCTTTACTTGGCAAAAGTCTAAGAAGTAGATCTATAAGTTGTTGCTTTTTTTCCTGTTTGAACTGTTATTAAGCAAACTAATGAAGAACTCAGCAATATAATTACAATAATATGCTGTTCATTATTTTTTTATTATTGTGTAATATTTTTTGTTATTTTATGTATTTTAAAAATATTTAAAAAATTATTAGTTGGTCAAATGTTTTAAAAGCCAGTGCTATAAAAAGCAAATTATTAACAATGTCCTGAAGAATTGATAGAATCCATTTGTTCAACCCATGATGGACTATACAAAGCAAAAAAAAAAATGCAACTTCATGTTAATTTAGGACTGGAAAAAAACTAGCAACAACCAATGTTAGATTACTATTATTTTTCGATCCACTGAAAGGAATGAATATTGAAGCATTAAAGACCTTAACAATATCCAAGATGAATTACATTCGATTTAAAAGATCATTATTTTTAAGTTAGTGCTAATATTAACACTCTAGTTTTTTTTTTTTTAATTATTTTCTATCTGCTAAACAATAATTCTCTCAAGAGAAAAAAATTGTTGAAGACTTCATATTTTAAGGATTTTCTTTTTTAAGTAGTCAACTTAGTACATTAAAAATAAGTTAAACTAGTCTTTCTTTAACAATTCAAGAAACTAGACATCATTTTGAATACTCAAAATAAGTTGTAGTTCATATGCTGGAAGAAATTGTTATTGGCTGGATATCAACAAACTATTCACATCTTGGCAACTAGTCATATCTTAATTTTTACTTTTAATTAAAAAATAAAAAGTACTTATTGTAAATTAACAAAAAAAATTATATATAATATATAACTACAAAATTTGTTCATTTTTTATTCTTTGATGTATATAGCAAACAGAACTAATTAAATTTCAAAAGTTAAAGAAGTATCTTATTTATGTAAAATATCATTAATCCAAAATCTCTACTTCCAAGATTTTTTTTGGATATGTGAATTTTTCAGATAATAAAAATTAATATTTACCCTCTTATTATAAATCCAAACTAAATAAAATAGAAAAAATCAAGTAGCATTTATGAAATTAAGCTTATTAAAAGATATTTACTGATTTTTTTTTCTTAATTTATTTATAAACATGTGTATAAATTTATTTATTTATTGTAAAAAGTTAAAGATTGTCTTTGAAATTTTGATTGAACATTGAAAGCTTTTTAATAATAGATATTATGGATTAATGGTATTCTACCTATATAGATTTCAAAGAAAACAGAGAGAGAGAAAAAAAGAAGCTATATTGCAATTTCTGAAAAACATAATAATTGTCAAAAGAATAAAAAATATAAAAAAATAAATAAAAGATATACTACAGCAAAAAAAAAAATAAACAAAAGATATAATATACAGCAGAAAAAAATGGTAAAATGATTTGGTTAAAAGATTAGTAGTAAAAAAAAATACTGCACAAGTAGACAAGTATCTATAACACACAGTTGAAGGTCTAGAGAAAATTAATATCATTAAAGTAGTTAATTCTTCTTCTGAAAAACTCATTATATATACAATTTCAAAAAAATCACTGTATTTTTATTTTTACCCCCCCCCCCCCCCCCCCCCTTCCCCCCCCCCCACCCCCCCCCTTTTTTGTCGGGGGGGGTTGGGGGGGGGGGGGGGTTTTTTTTTTTTAAAATTAAAGTGGGGGTAGGGAAAGGGGGAAGGGGGATTTTTTTTTTTTCTTGGATTTCGTTTTTATAAATTTAACTATTTTTACTCTTAATAAAAGCAATAATAATATTAGTACAATTACTACTTACCTCTGGAATGACAATATAAACTGCATAGCTTGACTCTGAACTTATTAAAACTTTATGGTACTTCACACTTTCTCGAATCAGATCATGAAGAACATTTTCATATTTTCCAAGCTAAAATAATTTGAAATATATTATTCTGATTTCTATTTCATGGGAAAACTTTTATACTTTTCAAACCAAAAAGTATAAATTATTTGACTAAGTAGGTTTTTAAATATACACACATATAAAATAAAGTATCACAATATGCACAAATAATAATCAAAATAACAAATACTAAAAATAATTAATGGTAAGAACAGAAAAATAATATTATAATCAGCCAATCATAATTTCAAGGAACAGATGCCAAATAATTATAAAAATGTGAATTAACCTTTTCTTCTAATAATCGACTTTTTGACTATCATTGCTCATATAATGATTCTTTTTATATAATACTATTATTTACTTTTTTTAAAAAAAAAAGTTTATGATTTCAAATCATGATAAGTTAATTTTTTAAAAAAGTGATATGTTCGCCTTATTAATAAATTCTTAACACCACGTTAAATGCTTGTTTGCGGATATGTGTGCATATATAGGTGAGCTTAGCTGCCAACTATTTTGTAAATTTTGGTAGATGGAAATAGCATATAATGTGAAATTTGGAGTATCAAAAGAAACATGGATTTGTTGAAATCATGTATAAGTTGGTTGTGATATTATTTTCTCTTATTAGAATTTTTGAAGTGGTAAATAAATGAAAGTTTTTAAAGTAATTGATTACAATTTATCATCATTGCATAGGTGATATATATATATTTACTTTATATCTTATCCACAATTTTCCATTACACACACGCATATATATATATACTACGGTCTCCAAAAAAAATATTCAGTACCATTTCCAATATAAAAAAAAGAATTAGCATCTTCTATAAAAAAAAAAAAAAGAAAGATTATCAAATAAAATATGAACTTAATATATTACATTTCGAAATAGATTGATGAGAATTACATAAAATTCGACTATATCTATGTAGATTTAACTTTAAACAGTAATTCATTTCATGGCCAAGTTAACACCTTTTCCCCCCATAACATTATTTATAGTAACTTTTTTTTTTTTTTCATATGTCATAGCATCGGCCGGGACGTGAAACCACAAACGTCTGCAACCAACTACTTGCTTGCAAGGTAGCTGCGATGACTTCTCAGCTAACTACGCTTGACTATTTACAGTAACTTTGAAAGAGCTATTTAAAAAAAAAAATTAATAATAATAATAAGAATGGATGATTCCGCAATGTGGAAACTAAATTATTCTAAGAAGTTAATCTAGTAATAAAAATGACTGAGTAAAGAGAAAGAGTTTTCTGTATTGATTTATAATTAAAAAAAAGTCTAATTAACTTATTACAACTGTCAGTATGTATCACTTTGATATATGAATTCTGTTTAAAAACCTCTCAAGCAAATAAACATACAATAAATAAATAGAATTCAGTTTGATTGATCATATTTTAAAATTGGCAATGGAAAAAAAATGAGGTTTTTTTTTAATAATAATTATCTTTATTGTGATAAAGATGGCTACTCTGATATTCGGCTCCAAGATATTTCTGGTTAAAAATAATGGGTCATTTAAGACAAGTGTTAATAATAAAAGTAGAACACATGCAGCTTTCTGTTTATTTTTAAATATGTTAATGAAACTGAATGTGTGAGATAATCAGTAATCTATAAATTTTCTATTATATAATCATCTTTAGATTGTCAAAAAATGGCATTCATCATTATATCCATATTTAAAATTTTGGAACTTGAAATAGTTTTGTCTACGTCATAACATAGATGGATCACCCAGTTAAACATTAGGAATTGCAGATAGCTTATATTATTTAAAGAACATTATAATTTATAATCAGCTATATTAGAACTAATCTTGATAATTATATTTATAATTATTTAAAAGTATTGAGTTTTTTTGCATATCAATTTTCACTAATGTTTCTTAATATCATTAGATGATGGATACGTATTAAGCAAAAAAAACTCATAAAAAAATCTGATTTTTTTTTTTTCCATTTTGAAATTATCTAAGCTCAGATACCATTTAATGATTTTTGTTGTGAAAGTAAACATAAAATGCAATGCTGAAAATATTTCTGAATAAAACATGATTCTTAAATGTTCTGAAAACATTTTATTCTAAAATAATCTCTAGTTGGGTAAATAAATAAAATAAATCCATTTATTTTACAGACAAACTTAAAATTTTCATTCTATCATACATTTTTGAAACATATCTTAAAAAGATAAATAATTCCCATGATGCCTTTAATTCTAAACCAGCTCTCTTTAGTCGTTCAGGATATCATAAAGTAGAGGTAATATTGTCTTCAATATGGATTCGCAAAAATGTTTTGAAGACAGAAATTAAACTCATGATTTCCACCCAGCTAGGATAGCATTCCAATGGATCAAAACTTTTTAAAAAGGTGTAATTGTTATCTTCTGGCTGAATTATATTTATTTTTTGTTCTATACTATTTACAAATTTATTTATTTAGGATATGGTGTCAGCACATTGAAATTCGACACCATCAGTTCTTAATCAATCAAAAGCCGACTTCTCTAAACTATGTAGAGCAAAGAGGCAAATAGGATTCAACACTCTCTGTAAATATGTACAATAATTTGTGGCCTTCCATACTTATAGTTTGAAGAGTCTATAAGTTCACTCTTATGCAACATATAATAACATCTATCCTGGACTTGTCTAACTCTGTTAATCTTTGATCAGAGTTTTCTTGGAAGGGGAAAACCAGGTACTTAGAGAATAGGGTCATCTATTAGAGTACAATTATTTATATTGAAGTTATTCAAATCATGTGTTCACATTCTGTTGATATACAAAGAGAATGGCTGCTAAAAATTACCAGTAAGTCAAAATGGCTGCCTTGATTTTAGTTTGCTATTTAGAGGACTATTCAAAATAAGATTGATTGGATGATTTGATAGCTCAACAAGTTTATTGAATTTATTGATAATTGCCCAACTGCATCTGAGATTACCTGGAAGGATATTTAAGAGTACAGAGAACCATTCTACTGGTGTTGATTTAAGAGTGTCAGAAATAATATGCAAGGTTTCATTAATCTGAGTATTCGTATGTGTACTTCTGCACCATATTGGAGAGCAGTATGCAGCCACAGAATAAACAAGTGCTAATCCAGAAATTCTAATGATGTTGATATTAGAAGCCCATATGGTCCCTACAAGCTTGGAGATGATATTATTCCTAGTGGGAAGTTTCTTTTTTATATCAGTAAGAAAAGAAAGAGTTTAATCTAATTCAATTCCCCAAGTATTTTGGGTGTGATTGATTTGTAACTTTGTACTTGCAGAATTTAACATAAGAGTTTTTTTGGGTAGATTGTTATTGTCATAAAAACAAGTTGTAACTGATTTCTCTGAATTAGACTTGAAGTGCCAAAAACTGAAATAAACCTCAAGTACCTTTAAAGCAGAGTTTAAGTTTCTTATTACTAAATATTCTGACTTTGAAATTAAAAAACATATATTCTTGACTGTAGAATACTTGGTGAATTCAACCATTTTAATTTTTTTCTGACAACATTGCACTATAATAACTTTTTATTCAAAGTTTTTCTAATAAACCAGAAATTCCACACACAGAATTTATTGCAGTAATTTTATAATGATCTTACCTTATTAAGGTGTTCTCTTATCCTAAAAAATGCTGATGTGATATCAAATAAACTTATAACATTTACTATATAGTATTTCTGATTCTCTTTGCTAAAGAGAGAATTTCATTTTACTTCAGTTTCAAATATAATCTGGTTATCTTCACCATATTATAAAGTCATTTATTGTAAGCATTAATAATGATATAGGTCTAAAATATGCCAAGACCAATTTCTGGCTTTTGTCTTCATTAGTGAAAGACTAGAATTTAAATCTGAAACTAATGCACTTATTTGTTTAGCAACTATCTTTTACTCCTTTACACTATTCAGGTTAATAGATCTGATATTATGCAAGTTAGCATGGGTTCAAAATCATCAGGGTTTATAAAATGTTAGGCTATTAACTTATAAAGATTATAAAAATATAAAAGATTGGTGCTGAAAGCAAAAGTATATTAGTTTCAATTTTAAATCATAGTCCTTACTGATGAAGGCAAAAGCCAAAAATTAGCCTGAGGAAAGAGATATAACAGTACTGATTAGTCAGGCTTCCAGTAAAGGTTTGATGTTTTTTTAAAGTATGGTGAAAATGAATACCCTTGTAATGTTATGATTAAACATCCAATAATTTTTTGTGATATTATGTTTAGTATATCCCAGTTAAAACTCTATATCTGAGGAAATAAATTTTCAGTGATATAAATTGGGTAATAGTTTCTATTCTTATTACAGCATTAGCACTTTTAAAATTTTACTGTCAAAATTATTTCAGCATGATATGCCTTGTCATACTTAATATATAATATAATTTTCTTTTTGGCCATCTTGTATTAAAAGATTTTTTTATATCAAATACATTTCCCAATTTCCTCAATCTTGGGTCATATTATGAGAGAACTTATTTGTAATCTTTAAGGACTCCTCTGATTTCTTTGTATTCTAACTTGTATTGAAAGCTATGATCAAGATTTCTGGGCAAACAATAATGTCTGACAAAGTACATAAAGTTTCTATGATTAACTAGGTTTTCTCACAACAGGATATATCTTTTTAACTAATATAAAGTTTAGTCTCACCCACAAAGCTGATATCCTCAGAAACATATTGAATTTAGAACTTGGGAAATTGTTTAAAATATTGATGGTTTTTTGAAATAGTTTTAATCTTCACTGAGATCAACAAGAATATAATTGATACTCTACTACAAATTGCAACAAGACAGTTGGTACAAACAAAAGTAGCACTTTACTAATAAATTTTCATTTTCATAAGAGAGTGTGTGAAAAAAGAATATCCATTAAAAAGAATTGAATATTTAAAGTTTTTCAAAGTATTATTAAGAAGATTTAATAATGATATAAAAAAATATAATTATAAATTGTTAAGAAAATCTATAGAAGTAACAAAAATAAAAAACATATTGGTATTGAAAGAAAAAATATTTCAGCAATAAGAACAAAAAATGTAACCATTATTAAAAAGAGAGACAACATTATGAAATGTGTGAAAGAGTTGTATAAAGATACTAATAAAAAATACGAAGATTACCACTACAATTAGTACATTTTCTAAATTACCAAGTATTTTAAATGAAGAAGTGAGACATGCCATTAAATTTATAAAGAAAAGTTCCAAAAAATGTTAATCCAACTTGATTCACACAATCCAGAATTGAAAATTTCTTCCACACACCTATGATACTTAATGTTTTATAGTTTAGTTTGTCCAAAACATATTGAAATGTTCATTGTACACAATAAGTTTTAGATGTTGCAATAATTTCTTGGTCTAATGGTTGAATCAAAGATGTGCCTGGCAGAAAATAAAATTGTACATTTGGTGTTCAAAGAAGGAATGGCTGTTGGCATTATTTAGAATCAATAGAACTTTAAATTCTAGACCTTTGGCATTTATATATCACCTAACTTCTGGAATAAAACATTTTCTGAACCATTTCAATGATGATCCAAGCCTTTTTATTTGCTATCCAAAGATGTTGCAAATTATTCAAGATCTATACCTTTCATTGAATGTGGTCTTTGGGCTAGATTAACAAGCAGGGACTTCAGCAGAATATGAAAATGACATAATCTTTTGCTACTTTGAAAACACTAGCACTTTTCTGTAATTTTGCTGCATAAGTTCTACTTGACATTCTCTTAAAAAAAAAACCCACTTTCATTAATATTCCAAACTTGATCAGAAGTGTATCATCCATCTTTGATAATTTTATGCTTTTTTTTTTGAAAATTCCTTGGCAACTGTCTAAATCTGCAGATGCAATTTCACCTTTTATTTTAATATTGTGAAGTGCGATGTTTTTCCAAAAAACTTTGTCATTCATCCTGTACTTGCAGAAAAGTTATATTTCTTGTTTAATTCAGATAAAGAGCCAGGCTCAATTTCTTTAATTTCTTTGTACATTTTTATTTCTGTTTGCTTGATGACATTTCCATCTACTAGTACTCTTTTTTTTTTTGATATTTCTTCTATTCACATTACTAAGGCTTTTTCCATTTTCTCCTCAACAATATCTCTTGCATAAAATGATGACTTAACACTCAATTTTGTTCCAGGATATATTGACTTTCTAGTAGCAGCTTTATTTCCTCTAATAGTTTTTATCCTGTAAACCAAAATACTTTTCTACAAATGTTGTTCTGCTTCTCCAATTGCAAGACAATTTAAAATTTGAATTTTAGTGTCCAAAGAAATCACTTTCCGGATCTTTTTTGTAGGTGGATTATTTGACATTGTATGAGGCTACAGAAAAATATTTCAGATTTAATTAACAAAACATAAATTCAAAAATATGTATCCAATGTATAACTTACTATCTATTGATTTTTGACAAAATTAATAAATTAAATTTAAACAAATTAATCAATTCAATTTTTAAAAAAATATTTTTTTTAACATCAACACCAACAAGGAACACTTTTTTAAAAAAATACCTACTGTCAAATGCAAACAAAGCATTAATACTAAAAAAAAAATTTCCTTTCAAAACAAAACATCAAAAATGTTACAAAGAATATTGCCAAAAAAGAGAATTTTGGTTTTTATAATAATGGCAAATAAAGAAACATTTTTTTACAATTAGATGATAATAACAGACATAATTTGTTTTTGTTTTTTAGTTTTTTTTACCCAATTGTGTTATTTTAAAACAACTCTGTAGAAAGAGATTTTTTTTTCTTTTTAAACTCATTTCAAAATTGTGCTAAAAAATATTTGTGTAAAAAAGAATTAGATATATTTTATTCTTTCATCATTTTTGCAAAAATATGTTACCTTTTGTTAAACATTTTCAACTGATTTATGATAAAATATCAATAGAAATATTATGGTGTGAAGATTATATTTATATAGAAAGTTGATAATACAATAATTTATTAAATAAAAAGTTGTCTTATTATTAACACATAAAAATACATAAAGGTAACAGTTTAAATACATACATATTATTTAACTGGAATTTTAAAAAAAGAGTAATGCATTGTGGACACCAATTATGAATTTTATTATTTTAAAATTAAAAAAAATACAGTGAACAATAGTTTCAAACAAATTAGAATACATTAATTTTGCCTAAAATAAATGTGTTTTTAAATTAAACACTATAAAAACCTACAAATGCATTTTTAAATAAATAAATAAATAAATTCATTTCTTTCTTTACACAATTTTTTAAAAAAATGAAATATTTAATTTGTACAACTAAATTAAGTATTTTTTTAACATCATGTGAATTTATTATTATTGCTGTATATGCCAAAGTATCATTCTATGATTTTGGTTAAATTAATTAATATCATTAAAAGCTATTAGGTATAGCATCTCTGAATTATCTGCATATGTATAAATAAAATCAGATAAAATATAAATATAATAACCAAGATACTCTAAGATAAACTGTCCAATATTCAATGTACCAATATCAAAAAATCAATAATAACTATAGCCAGCTTACAGCAGTGTATGCCATCTTGAGTAGCATTAACAGTTCAATAAAAATATAAACATTACTGCTTAGACACTGTTTTAAAAATATAGTCTATGGTAAAGTTTAATTAATTTTTTATAATTTCTTCACCATTCATAAATTAACCACGGAACATCACTATTACAATATAGCATGGTAGATATTCCAAAAAAATGTGTAAAATTAGATAAAATAATTATCAAAATACTATAAAATAAACTCTACAATATTCACTATACCAATTACAAAAAAATCAAGTCAGATGTCACATGACCTAATTTAAACAAGCTTGAATGACAAATGTTGTAAAGAGCTCACAAATAAGCTCTTAACAAGCTTTGCAGAATATCCCCAACCCCAGAACGTTTTCTGCTTCTGGCTTCCTCAGTAAGATGCTAGGATATTCAAGCATTAGATTAAAAATACCAGGACAAGCCCAGCACTTTATCTAATGGATAACTATTAAGTAGAAAATCTAAAATTTTTAGACATCCATATGTCTTCCAATCCAGCTATCTAACTTAAATAGCCATGTGGGACTGAACTGGATTTGAAGACATATAGATGACTGAAAATTTCAGATTTTCTACTTAATAGTTAAGTATTAGATAAATGCTGCACTTGAGTTGGTATTTTAGATCTAGTGTCTGAATATCCTAGTGCCTCACTGAAGAGAGAAATCAGGTCAAAAACAGTATGAAAATAAAGATAATTCTAGCTAGATATTTTAAATGATTTCTCTTCTGACATTTATTGGAAAAGCTTGTTTAGAGCTATTAGCATGCTCATTATATTACATTTGTAGTACAAGCTTATTAAATTAAGTCATCTGATATATGACTTGATTTTCATACTATTATAGTTTGGCTTCTGAGGTTTTGGCACTGTTATATTCTTAATGCTATTAATATATGGTGCACCTGAATTTAGTCCCATATGGATATTTAAATTAGATAGCTGGATTTGAAGACATAGATGTCTGACAATTTTCAGATTTTCTAACTTAATAATTAAATATTATATAAATTCTGTTTTTGAGTCGGTATTTTAAATCTAGTGCCTAAATATACTAGCACCTCATTGAAGAGTGCCATCAGCTTGAAACCACTTTGGGGATAGGGATAATTCTAGATGGAGAATTTTAAATGTTTTCTCTTCTGGCATTTATCGGAAAAGCTTGTTTAGAACTATTAGCACACTCATTATATATATATATATATTCCATAGAACATTCATATCTGTTATTATTAAATAAATTTACCATCTTAATTATATACTGGAGCATGGTTTTATCAAAAGTCTATAAAAATAATCTGATTATATGCCACTGAATCATTAATTTACTTTAACTAGATAATGATATAGGTTACTATATCATTTAATACTTATATTTGGAAATTATTCTAGTTATCAACTGTCCTATACCTCAAACCAAATAGTCAACTGGTATTGATCAGTAAATAGGTATCTAGTTACTATTAGTTAGCTCTCGAGTTATCAGGGTTAGATAGATAAGTATTGATATACTGATTGTAGAAATTAAAAATATATGGCATTACTACTGGCAGGAGGAAATCATACAGCTATGATATTCAAAATACCACTGTAACCATCTCTCATATGAGTCTTTTTGTACATCGAATATATGTTGTATCAAGATGATATCAGCAATATCTCTTTTATTTTATGATCTAAGCTTTGGCTAAAAGCTCATAGAGTAAAATATTTATTGATTTAGATGAGGATAATAATTTCTTTATTAAAATTTAATAAACAATACCATTGAAACATTAGCAGAAATAATATCAATCTGAACAATATTTTCAATGCCAGAAGCAGCAGTAATTTGAATATCTGAAAAGTTGCCCAGGTAGAACACTTTAGTTATAGCTTGCTTATACATTTTATTTTGTAAAAAATGAAAAAAAATAAAAAAAATTGTGGATTAGTTTCCAAAAAAAAATTTTATACCTATATTTTTAGTTCCAGAGTTCAATTTAAACTTTTTTTTTAATCAGTAGCATTGTCAATTAATATTAAGACTTCCCACAGGTGTTAAGCTGAAACATGTTTTCCAATTTAGTGCATTTCAGTGTGATAACAGATTTATATTTTATTAATCTAATAATTCATCATTTTGATAAGATTTTACTTTATTAAATTCATGGTTTTTCCAAATTGCATATTTTCAAGTTGATCAAATATTTGTCTGAAGGCTTGTAATGATGGTACAGTATAAGATGTGATATGTTGGACTATTTCCATCATTTATAAGTGAATGTGGAATGTACAGAAAATTTTAAACTTTATTTAAACTGTCCAAATACAAACAACTTATTAGTAATAACACACAAATAGACAATACAGGTTAGTAATTACACAATATTTTGTGTAGTATTATTCTCCACTCTTCTTCGGGTGCTGCTGGCCTATATGCACAATGACAATATTCACTTAGTAATTGAATTCGCACCTTTAGATTCTTGAATATCGAATTTAAGGCAAACACTCTACCAACTGAGATATTCTGTATTGTCTGGGGATATTGGATGAGTAGGCATTAGATGGGGATTTTATGCACAAGCCTTCTGGCATCCATTGATCACTCTAGCTTGCTGTGTGTGGCAATACATATAGTGAGTTTTGCTTGTTTTAACAACTGTTATACACAAGCATAAGAGGTGGTGGTCATGTGATGTTTAGTGTCTATTCTGTATTGTCTATTTGTGTGTTATTACTAACAAGTTGTTTGTATTTGGAAAGTTTAAATAAAGTTTAAAATTTTCTATACATTCAACATTCACTCATAAATGATGGAAATAGTCCAACATATCACATCTGTTCAAATATTTATTTTAAAAATCAATATTTTCAAGTGAACATCTCTGATATGATTCTGCAAGATAAAAAAATCAGAGAGTTAACCAACTCTAATATTATTCAGTTAATAATTGATTCTGCAATTTTTAGTATAGATCAGCAATTCTTCCACAGTACTAAACAACGCAGGGTAATACAAGATTTGATTATATGAATCACCATATCATAATCAAAATTACTATATTTATAGTTCACATATATGATGCTATCCTTAATAAATAATTCAATGAACAATGAACAATAGAAACCTTGGGCATAATTTTTTCATACACAAAAAGTGGAGAAAGTTTTAAAATTTTATACTAAGTTTTTAATTGTTTATTCCAATCATCAGTTTGTTGCTGTAGATTACTGATTCACCAGTAGGTGAAGGCAGGCAGAATTTTTATCTTTAAAATCTATTATATTTTTTTAATTATGCTTAGTGATTCATCAAAGTTAAAAGATAGCTTGTTAGCATTTGTACTTTGAAAATGTATAATGAATTAAGAATAAATGTTTAATGTGTGCAAAAATCTTAAATAGGAAATCCTAAGAAATATTAAGGAATAGAGAATGAAATCCACCATTTCTAGTTTTTTGTTAATAAAAAATCAACTGTTTGTTCAACATGGAATATTATAAAAGTCAAAATGCAAGGATTTGTATAGCTTTCTATAGGCCACAGGTGAACAATTGTTTTGGCTCGGGGCCACTTTTTGGAAGTAGAGGTTAGTGGAGGGCCACATTGGGGAACACTTTGTGGAAGCGGAGGGGCGCACCTTTTTTCATGACCCAATAAACAGACTGCTGTATTACCTATATTACCAGAGAAATATTTGCTTGTCCATTCTTCATTAAACACACAACATTCATCACTGATTTTATATTTTTTTGGAGCATTCATGGTTTCACTAAAGTTGGGTGTATATATTTACTATTGCAAAGACAAAATTGAAATTAACCAGACCAATCGAAAAAGCACTGTGTATTGTATCTACACTGTGCATGCATATTGATGTAACCGTCCTAGTGGAAAATACAAGATGAATCTTCAGTCGCGCACGGGAAGGAAATCTCAGTTCAAGGCAGATTTTTCTGACTGTCTTGGCAGACCACAAAAAACTCTTAGTGAGCTGCATGTGGCCCATGGATTGCTATTTTCCCACCTCTGCTATAGGCCAAAGTATAAATCTGATTTTCTTACTCTGATCATTTGTGTGCATATTCTTATCTGTCTATAAGGTTTCTAGAGCAATTTATAATAATATTTCTTTAAATTTCTCCAATTTCCAATTTATTAGCTGAATAATTTCATGAGGGGATATCAGCAAAAACATTTTTTACATTCAAAATATCTCCATCATAAATATGATTTCCATTACAATTTGTAACCTTATTTACAATTCTTGTTTACTGTGATTATTGTAAACCTGATACTAGTAGATAAATAAATCAGTTAAAATGTATGATGATATGAATAACATTTGTGGTAATATATCTATATGCAGAAATCATTTCTTATTTTATTAAACATTCCCTCTTTTTGAAAATGACATTTTAATGCATTATAATAATATCTATAGAGATCCTTGCTGAGTCATCAAATGTGTAATGCATTAAGGTTCATATCAATCATAAAGTGGTAATGACGACCTTGTTGATTAATCTTACTTTGGATACTCTAAGTCTGTAATGGTAAATCAAAGTGGCTTTAACTATACATATGTTTTAACTAAATACACATTCTCAGAAGGAAGAAACCTTTATATTAGGGCACCTTGTATTTTCTGGAGTAAGGTTGTAGACAATCATAAAACAAATCTTAATGGCATAAATGCAGCACAAAGTATATAAAATTAAGTTTGAATTGTCAACAACAAAAATCTGCACCAAAGAGTTGGCTACATAAATATTAAAAATTTGATGTAATAATTTAAAATTAAAACTATCTGATTATAAAAAAAATTATAGTTAGTAAGAGTATGAAAATAAAACTTATTTATAAATAACTATGCTAATTTAATATTTTATAAAAGTCTATATAGATATCTATTAAAATATTGATAAAAATAAACTTACCCTTACACAAGTAGATTTACTACAATTTGTCAATTTTAAACTATTTTTCGCTTCTTCTGTTAAAGTTTCTGGATTTTTTACATACAATCTAAAATGTATACATTTTAGTTATTTTTCCAAATATAAGCACAGCATATTAATATAACATATACTTAAATGTTTTTATAATTCTGTATAAATATAGGATTATATAAATAAAACAAACTTTTTAAACAAAAAAAACACCACTGTAATGCTAAGACCTCTTTAACAGACCTCATAGAAAAACAATGAAGAAGAAGATAACACTTACCAGGTTTGTTGATGTCAGATTATGAGGGTTTAAGCAGTTTTTCAATCCATATTTTATTCTTTATCTAAAAATATCTAGATACCCATTTAATGACCAATATGATATGGTTAACTGTGTTGCTATCGTCTAGTTGTCTGAAAAAAATATCTCAAAGCCCATTGAAAAATTTTCAAGTTTATATAGCTCAGATTCAAACCCAAAGATATGTTGTTGCTAAAGTTTCATGATTAAAAAATGAAATTCAAATAGATTTTGAGAAACACCATACAGAGTTCTCTATTGTACAATTAACTTGTAGAGGCTATCTTTAAATATAACTAATCACTGTAACTTTCATAGAGTCATATATAAAGTAAATAATAATGGAGATGATTGAACCTAAAAGAGATTATATTTCCCAATCATCTTCTCAAAATTAGCACTAGTAATTTGAATGCAAATAAGATATTTATATATATACCTCACCTATGCACACATATGCACACACATTCAAAAAATATTATTCTAAATTTAAAAGAATTTTAAATAACTTTCCACTATACTTACAAAGGAAAAAATTTTCATAATCAGAACAAAATAGATAAAGTTGATGCAAATCTTTATAAAACTCTGCTCCACAGAGAGTTGTCAAAATACTATCAAAGATACTTAATATTGAAGATGGATGCTGTTTACGATCAATTTTTGCACAGATTTTATAAAGACCCACATCAACTTAATCTATTTTGTTCTGATCATGAGAATTCTTCCCTTAGACACATTTTCAAATATAAAAACATATTTACACTTTAAAAAAAAACAACAACAGAATAATAATAATAATTTGCTAAAAAAAAAACAGTGTATCTTTTAGAATTTTAAAAATTAGCAGTTCAAACATTATGTCTAGATAAGTTTATAACGTGAATAAGATAAAAACCTAACTATGAGATGCTTTCCTTTATGATAATTCAGATACAAACATTGATAGACTATAGTAATGTTGCTCAAGACCCAACATCTAATGATTTTATTGAATTTCCTTCGGACATACAACATAGAACATACATATAAATATAAATCAATATGTAACAATAATTTTGGACATCAGCATAAATATATAAGTATATCATGCAGTGCCCACCTTTGAATTTTGAGGCCCCAGGCATAAATATAAAATGAGGTTCACAATAAATAAAAAAAATGAATGAATAAATAAAATCTTTAATTTCTAATACAAGAAAGAAACATATACAACATTTATTCTTATTTAATTACTAATACTTAATTTATAACTATTTGGTTACAAACTATCAGCGTTTTCCCATTTATAAAAACATTTAAATGTTTGAGACATTTAGAAATTTGATGTGCTTCATTTTAAAAGTAAGTTTTAGCTTTATATATAAGAACTTGCATCAAATGTCAGTCTCTCAGTCTATTTTAATAATGTATCAGATATATATTGTGTTGTTTATTAAAATAAGGTAGCTCAATGCGAGGCTCCATTAGCCCCTAAGCCCAGGGCATATGCCTGGTTGACCGACCTTATCATGCATTGGTTGTCCTATGGCAGTAAAGAGAATTCCCATAGTAATAATCTAGCAAACAAATACCTTACTAGAGCCCTGATAACTAAATATTTAAATAATATAAAAATATTAAAATAATTTACATTAACAAATTTAAAATAGTGAAATAAAGTGATTCAGTACAGTAGATTTAAACTATCGATATTATTAGATTTTACTGGGAGAAAAAAGCAAAAAATCTTTTATCACAATGTTAGTGATAAGATTGGCTTAAGATGCTAAAATAGATCATTCTATTTTGAAGATGCTATGGGAGGAATATTAAATCCATATTAAATTACGAAGTAATTTTTATTTGGATGATATATTATTTAAGAATAGAATTGCAGACTAAAATGAAAGTGATAGCAAAAGTATTCAATAAAATTATTATAGTTAATATAAACTTTAATTAAAACAGGCAAAGGTCTCTATACAATAGTGGCACTCAGTGCAAAACAGAATAATCAAGAGATGCCAGAAGGCTTGTGTATAAAATCCCTATCTAGTGCCTTCTCGTCCAATATCCCCAGACTAGTTTCTAGCTTGTGGCTTTTGTCAGTGAGTAGACTTGGATCTGAGAACACTGCACCTAGATCTTAGGATCTAATGCAACCCTCCAGGTTACTTTTTTATCTCAACTACAAAACTATGAGAATAAAATTGAAACACAATAATATTTTCAATCCAAGCTCATTAGTTTATATAGTCATATAGGTCTGAACTCAGTTCAGTACCCATACATTTTAGTGTCTTTGGTTCTTTAATAACCATAGCCATCATTATCCTATTAGGCAGGATTGGTATTAAATCATTAAACAGTGGTGGCTATAGTTATTAAAGAACCAAAAACACCAAAATGTATGGGTACTGAACTGAGTTCAGTCCTATATGACTATATAAGATAATGATCTTGGATTGAAAATATTATTGTGTTTTCAATTTTATTCTCATAGTTTTGTAGTTGAGTAGAGATAAAAGGTGGCTGCTGGAGGATTGCATTAGATCCTAAGATCTAGGTGCAGTGCTTTTAGATCCAAGACTCCTCACTGATGAAAGCTACAAGCTAGAAACTAGTCTGGGATATTGGATGAGTAGGCACTAGATAGGGATTTTATGCACAAGCCTTCTGGCATCCATTGATTACTCTAGCTTGCACTGAGTGGCACTACTGTATGAAGAGTTTTGCCTGTTTTAATAACATTTATAAGCAAGCATAAGAAATGATGATCATGTGATGTTTAGTGGTTTAGTATAAACTTTTTAAATCAAAATTGTTTATTAGTGTAGAAAAAATTTTATGTCATATAATCAGCAAAAAGAAAGCCAATCTTCACTAGATAAAATCTTTATGCCATGTTCGATATTTCTGTAATATGTGCAATCATTTAAAAGCTACATGGCAAGTAATAAATAATAATTAAATAATTAGATAGATGTCGAATATGTCATTGATATCTGAGTATCAGAAATGATAATCCAAAAACTTTTAACTCTCAAGTTTTCACTCACTGTGTTATACCAAAAAAAGGCAAATATATTTACAATAAAAAATTTATCTTTGGTGTGCTGGGCATTATCAAATGTCTATGCACAAGTTTGATATAAAGAGCATTACAGCAGGTACATATATATATAATAAGTAAATCTATATATAAATTGTATCATAATTAAGTACAACAAATATATAAATGTGCTATACTGATGATGGAGGTTGGGTCTGGGCATATAATACTCACACTCACCAGTTAAAAGAAATGGCAAAATTGATAAAGAAATATTGTATGTAAACATATACATGTATAATAAGTTCATGTATATTTGTTTTGTTATTTTTGTTTACTTCTCTTTTCTTGTATATTGTCATTTCACATGTAATTTGATGGTTATGTTGTTGTTTTTTCTCTGAAAAACACACAAATGGAGAAAAGCAAACTTTATTAATCAAATTGATCATGTGTTGACACACATTGGCAAAAAAAATATAATTAAAGTAACTGTTCCAACATACTTGCATATTTTTATTTTAATTACTTCTCTAAAAACTTTGTAATCTTGTTCTGTAATCAAAGAATTTTAAGTGCGTCCAAAAAAAATCTGTAATCAAAAAGCAGAATTGTCATTGGTGAATGTAATTAAAATGCCATTTATTTAGATAAAATAAGAGTTCTTTTGAATTAATATCTGTTGAAACAAGTGGTCTGAGAATCCAAGATGGAAACTAAGTATTAAAATCCTGTTATATAGAGTTTAAACAAAAAATAATAATAGAAAGAAATGTTTACGATTTAAATGATTAACTCAAATAAAAGATTGACTGGCTCATACTTCTCAGGGGGGTACCAAAATTGGTACAGTAATTGAGTGGGGGATAGATTCTGGTGAGTGCTATGGGATTCAGTCTTTCTTCTTTTTTTTTATTCATTATTCATTCACTATTTTGGATCCAGAATTCTCCTGTCATCCAGACAATTGGAGAGATTTATCGTCTTACATGATTTATTTGATTAGAACTATTGCTGATATTCCTATAATAGATCGATTACACAGTTCTTTTAAGAACTAATAACCTCTTGTAGCTATGGTTAATTTTTCAGAATAGCAGGTGCTGAAGAAGCCTTAACATCTTATCCACTGAAATTTTTATGATTATGCCTAGCAATAGATCAGTAGAGATTAATCTATAAATATAGAAAGTGTAGTATATTTAAAGTATTGACATGTTACTGATTGTTTGTGGGGAAGGGAGAGGTGTACAAGCTATTTATTTTGTGAAGAGGTATTAGATATTCAATTAAAATGAAGTATTTTTAAAAAGGCAGAATCATTAACTGATAACAAGTTAAATCAATAACGATTGGTCAGTGAATATGGAAGATGGCATTTATGATGCTATTATAAGTTTTTTTGAAATTTTGACATTTTTTTTTAAATAGTTGCAAAGGCTACTTATTCTGTGATGAAGTCTTGGAGACTTAATTAAATGAGAGTATTTTCCCAAAAGGCAAGACTATTAACTTACATCATGAGTTCTGGGATTTCTATGATCCTTAATACATAATTTTTAACTTTGTCTCTAAACCAATATGTACTTTCCCCAACTAATAAATATATCTAATGATATTAAATAGTTAAGACATTCTATCAATTCTGCTGAAGCATATAAATTCACTTTCAAGGGTCAGAAACTACGGTTTGTGGTTGAGATATATAGCTGGAAAAACTTGGATGCTTTTTGTTGCTGTTTAAAAACTGGAAATCAGACTTGTATAAAAAAATTCTCAGAATATATCAAGTGCAAACAATTCTAAAAAAAGATAAAATTCGATTGAATTCTCAAGTACTATGAATCCCATGCAGTATGAAAATCTCTTGTAATATATAGCAGTACTTATTTTCATTTTTATTTTTTTTAATAAAAATTTGTATATTCTCTATCATGACTAATGATAAACATGCATTTGATGAGAAAATCCAGTTTATAGAACATTTTACCTTATGCACCCAATCATAGAATGGGTCACTAAAGAAATGCATGAAGTTTGCTTTATATTTTTTCTTGATGCATATTATTCATAGATTGTAGTGGTGTTTTGCACAACTATATCATAACTTTTGTTGTTGGATGTAGCAATTTATTTCATAAAATGCATGTGAGATCCACAGATAAATGATATTTGCATATGTGTCTTAGATTATCAATTACTCCTGATCATGTGAAAACATTTCTGTGTTTTATATAAGTTATTCTCTAAGCAAATCAATACTTCTGAGAGATCCTTCTTTGTGTTAGATTACTTTTTCCCTCTGTCAACTTAGATAATGCAATTAATAGCTGATTTTTTTAAATGTCATAGTAAACTATTCAATGTTAAATTTTATTGAGCATTCTTACAGAAAACAATTTTTCAGGATAAATAATCCCAAAAGTGGTGAATGTTTCGAAGCACACACCATAGCAGTACATATAAAACTTTAAATTAATGAATTATAGTCAATATTTTTTTAATTACATCTGGTCACAATTTTTTCAAGTGCAACAAGCAGATAATATGTGATGACTACTCTTTATGTAATAAGATAATAGTAATGATGTATAGTGATGCATAAGGTGTAATCCTTTGATATTTTTCATGGTTGAAATAAAAGCAATAGTTGATCACACACTAATGCAGCTTTCAATTAATAAATAGAAGTGAATGTGTGTTTCTTTCTTTACATTCATGGAATGTTTAAATTAGTGAAATAAAAGAATGTCTACAGTTGTTGTTTTTTTATGAGTAATTAATATTAAATAAAAAAAAGTAATCATTTTAAAAATAATTTGTAGATTTTTTTAATACTATCAGAAGTGATGATTTTTAAGGATGGGTGAAATTCAATTGGCTGATATTATGATCTTTAGAAACTTTAATCTTTACATTTTTATACACTTCTTTGTTTTATTTTATTAATTAAAGCAAATTGTTATATTTAATACAAGTATATTGACTCAGTTATATAAAATGGAGTTGATAGCTATAGTAAGCTTGAAAGTTTGAGTTCAAATCTCTTTTTATCACAGATTGTTCTTTAAATTATTGTAGAACTGATAAAAAGTCAATGAACTATGGTGTAGCACTGAACTATAAATCTTCCATAAGTCAATCCTTTTATCTTAAATGGTTTTGTAACTATTTAGCAATGAAATTCTTTAGTAATAAGAACTTGATGAAAAGCTGAGTTTTATCTAATATAGACTTTTGATGTTTATTTTTGTACTCTTATAGTAATTGATAATAATTCTATTATCTCCATAAAATATGATCTAATCAAGGCAGAGAATTACTTCTTAATTGTAGTTGCCCAATTTAAACTTTATATAATAATTGTTACTATCAATATACATGTTTGCACTTAATAAAATGTTTTACTATAAACAAATTCACATATATTAAAACAGGCAAAACTCTCAATATGTATTGCCACTTACTGCAAGCCAGAGTAATCAATAGATGCAGAAAGCTTGTGCATAAAATCCCCATCTATTGCCTACTCATCCAATATCCCCAGACTAGTTTCTGGATTGTGGCCTTCATCAGTGAGGAACCTTGGAACTGAGTGCACTGCACCTAGATCTTAGGATCTAATGCAACCCTCCAGCAGCCACCTTTTATCTCTACCTAACTACAATACATATAGAGAGTTTTGCCTGTTTTAATAATACATTTAAACTTTGCATTATTTATATGTGTAATATAGATCAAGAAATACAATGAACTGCTGAGATAATTAATTTTAACTGCAAGAATATACAGACTTGCTTTGCTAAAAGAATTGGTGTTTCTTCTTTTGGATTCTTAATATTCAGTTAAGATCTTTCAACATTTTCAAGTCACTTTCAAAACTCTGATATCTATATAACAAATGGTTAATCACTCCAATAACAAAAATAAAATTGAATTCAGAATTTATGTCTTATAAATTACTATGCATTAAAAGTTTTTGAATTATTATCAATTTTGACATTATATATATTTCATTCTACGGTGAGAGATTGTTCAGGTTGATTTGAAGATTAATATCAGAAAGTGAACAAATGAATAGAGATTCATGTTGGATGTGTGTGTGTATATATATATTAATGTTAAAATAAATTAACTAAGTTATATTTTAAGTAAGAATATAAATAATATTGGCATATTAATCACTATTCTTATTAAAAATATTTCATAGTTAACATGTACTGCATACTATGTGTACATCATCATCTTTATGTATTTGCTGAATTTCTGATGATAACCTTTAGGCAATTGGGATCTCTGTTTCTAGAATAAAATGCACATTATGGCAAAGTTTCAGATGATTAAAAATCTTTTAATGCATAGTGATTTATGAATCCTAAATTATAAATTTCAATTTCTTTTTGTTAGACAACTAAATTCTATTTCTTTTAATTTTACTTCATTGTAATAAAATAGCCATTTGTATGGTTGAGCATATATTAAGTTCAGATATGAGTGATTTCATAAAAAATTTTACTTTGAAAATTGCTTATTACAATAGTAAGTTGAAGAATATTCTATTTAAATATTTCAAACTTCTGGTGCATTATTTCTTCTAGATTGTATGCAAACTTGCTGCTGTTTTTTTTTTTTTACTGTTTTTGTTTCTAAAAAAATGAATGTTCATCAGTTGAGAGCAAAAAGTAAACTATAAATCACTGATGTATAGTTTTTATGGTAAACATTATCTTTAGTGGGCTGAAACATAACACTGATGGAATAATTTCGAACTTTTTTTTTCAAATTTTGTTACTTTTTCCTCTAGTTGTAAAGTTGATACTTTGGCAATATCTGTAGTTATAAACTTGGTCCCTTGACAATATCTGTAGTTGACAAAGTAATTGCATGTATAATATCTAGTGTTTGAAATCCATTCAGAGAACTCATGTGAGAATTGCATTACTTCATGACTAACTACAATAAGGCTATGGCAGGCAATAATCGTGTAACACTTATCATCCCAGTAAAAGAAATGTTAGATCTTCTGGCTATTCATGCAGAATCTTGGCATTCATGGCAGTTGATGGAGGAACTTCAAATTCTGGAATTGGCAATGAGATGGCTAGTGATGAGACAGCTGCTAAAGAAAGGTGTCATATGTCAGCATTGTGACGAACAGTGTTCACTGGTGAGATATACTGAAGGAACAGATTATGTGGATGTATGCAAAACATAAGCTAAAATGTCAATTTGGTCCCAGAAATGCCTTATTTTCATCCTATCTACAGGAATTTTCATTCAGGACTCTTTACAATAGTGACAATTTTTGTAGAATTTATTATATGTATTGCTGAGAATTATGCGTTGTAGTTTGAAATTATTCCTCCAGAGCATGTACATTTCAGTCTGCTAAAGGTGATGTTTACCATTTTTATTTTAATGTATTAGAGAAATTGAATAGCCTGAAAATTGCCTGTATTTAGATTTTCCTGTTACTAATATTAAACTGCACTGCTCTTTTTTTTTTATTATTTCAATGAATTAAAAATATTTTCTGGCTTCAAACACTTTTTGGTTTGAGTTTTCTTTTTCATTAATAATTGTAATCATTAATTTCTAGGCTTAGGTAGCTTGATTGAGTCAGATGCCGTGTGCGAAATACCGGGATGTACAAATGCAAGGAAAATATGACTGTAAAGTTATTAAATATAACTGATTAAAAAATTTGAGATTGAAATATTTAAAACTAATAAAAACATTGGTGGCAAACATTACAAGAATATATGAATGGTGAAACAACATAATTTTTCAAAGTGGAAAACTTTTCAGGCTTATAAAAATGGTAAACTAAAAGCAAATCTAATAAACATATTAGAAATGGTAACAAAATAAAATATTAATGAATAAGGTTAAAATGTTAAGAATATGAAATACTAAGAATTAAAAAAAAATACAAAGGTCAAATTTTTCTATAGAACTGAAATAAAAAATATAAAATTGACAAAAAAATATCCACATACAAATTAAGGGGCTATACAGCCAATCCAGTAGAAAAAAAAGAACTAATTATTAAATTTTAAAATGAAACCAAAAATAAACAAATATAGAAATTAACCAAAATTAACTAGTTTATAAATGTTTCAAATGATAAAATTCATTAATAGAGGATATATAGCGGTGTTTCATTCTTATGACACATGGAATGGACATTGAGGGTTAGAATACTTATTGTTGTCAGTATAGAATTAGAGGAACATTTAAATTGTTTGAAAAAAAATTAGTAGTTGAAAACATTAAGAAATAGGTTTAATATACATTTATATGTGTTTATATATATGCATGGATGTGTGAATGAAAAATTATTGGTATAAACTAATTTTAAGAGAAATTAAAAAGTGAAACATATTCAAAATTATATTTATTCAAAATTACAAAATATATTTCATTTTTAGTACTAAATATTTAAATGAAATAAAAAAACTACAAGTAATTTTTCTTTTTCTTTTATTTCTTAGGATTTCATATTGTTTTAAAACTGATTAGAATATTAATTAATGTAATTAAGCATGTTATATATATTGTGTACATCTGGGTCTCATTTTACGCGATAAATAGGTTCCTCAGAAAAGACACGCAAATGAAATCACGCAAAAATAGACGTAACTTACCTTGAAAAAGGGGGGATACGGACTATGATTTTTCAAAAATTGCGTAATAGCAAAGCACCAACGTAAAATTACTTTAAAATTCACGCAAAAAAAAAAATAAGGAAATAAAATATGACTAATAAAAAATTTCAAATTTGAAAAAAATTGATACAAGACAAACTTTTTTTAACTACAATATTTAATTTTATTCAAAACAATATATTTTTATGCATAATTTACAGTTATTTACATTTTTTTATACACGTCTTAATTATTATTGCTATTTGCCGATAAACAGGTTCATTTGCAAACTGATAAAAAATCATCAGATTCTTCACAAGAGGAAATACAACTAGCGCCAACGTCACTCTCATGTTGTGTTAATGGTTTTCTGGTGACAACATAATTAGTAATTAATCTAACAACTAAAAATTAAATTCTTATTTTTGTCTTTAATTTTTTAATTTTCAATTTTAATTGTGCCCACTGCTATTACTCACCTTTTAAAAATAAACTTGCGGACACTAAATGATTAATAATTGATTACGTTCTTTTTTAAAAAGCAAAAACAGAATGTGATTTAAAATGCAAAATTAACATGCACACTGTTTAAACAAATTTACATTATAATCTTGTAAAAT
The DNA here is from genome assembly GCA_028023455.1 of Epiperipatus broadwayi. Lineage (NCBI taxonomy): Eukaryota > Metazoa > Onychophora > Udeonychophora > Euonychophora > Peripatidae > Epiperipatus > Epiperipatus broadwayi. The sequence continues at coordinate 52,380 of JAQFVV010006206.1, forward strand.
TTAATGTGTGCATACATAAAATGTGGAAATCATGATTTTAATTTCATTATTGCATAAAATCTTACTATTATAAAGGCCTGAAAATATTGAAATTACTAAGATGAAAGTCGAATTCCAATAATGTGCTATTACTTTCAATATGACGTAAGTGCACGAAATTTCTTATTTAAAAGTAATAGCGCATTATCGGAGTTCGACTTCCAGAGAAACGTGAATCGCGTAATTTCAAAATCACATTAAATAAATCCGTGTAAAAAGAGACCCAGGTGTACTTACTAAAATTGAGTTCAATTTCAGTATATGATGTAGGGTAGCTTTTTTTTTTTTGTAAATAGTTTTAGAAGTTGTGCATATTATAATTTAGAGAGTGTTAAAATGGTTGCTATGACAACAAAATGCTTGGAAAAGAAACATATAACCTAAATTAATAAATTAATCTTATTCTTTCAAAACATGTACAAACAATAAAATGGTAGTATTAAGTAATAAAATATATAACTTTATTAAAATTCACTAATATTTTTTTTGTTCTTTATTTTTTTCTTGAAGTCATAACTAGTATTTCATCGACACTACAAATAAATGTTTAATATTTTAAATTTGCATATTTTTAGATTTACATTATATGTGTAATATTTAAGTTGGGATAATATATAAACTATATATTTTCAGCACAATATTATGAAAATGTATTTAATTTATTTTAGTTTGTATTAAGTTAAAGGATGTCATATGTATTTTCAAAGTATAAATATTTTTTTAAATTTATACAATTATTTGTGAAATATTATCTCATTCTTTTCATTATTATAAAAAAATTTAGTTTTAGAATGCAGAAAATATAAAAAAAAAATACTCAAGTGAAGGAAGTTTGAGCATAGCTATGGTTACATTGATGAATATTACAACAATTATAATAAGGTTATAAATAGGAATGAATAATTAAAAATTGTTGTCTAATATTCCAACTTTCATAGAAACAAAACTGAACATCTTTAATTTTATTTTATAAGTGTTAAATTTGTTAAAACAAGGAGAAATGAAAGTAAAAGAAAACAACTTCTAGCATTCAAATTCATTTTAATGTTCTCTGTTGAAAAGATTATTATTACAGATAAACAAATATTTTAATTATTAATGGTTAAAATGAGTAATATGTTGCTAAATAGGTGAATTGTTTCTATTTAAAAAGATAATTTCATAATGGTGATGAACTATTTTATTATTGGATTTGAGTCAATTTATTTATGTATTGCCTTCACTATCTCAATAATATTTGTGATATCAAATGTTTTACTATACCAGGGATAATAAACTAGTAATTAGAGTTTATCAAAAATTTTATATGTTTTATTTTGGATAACTATCTACAATATATTTTGCATAGAATAGATTAATGAATCTCATCAAATTATTTGAAATTCATGGAACAAACATTTAGACTATTGTGTTTCTCTGGAGCACATACATAGAAGGACTTTATTCAGGTTGTATATAAATATGCATTTTATTTACTTATTCATTTATATTGTATTTTATTAATATCATTATTTATTATATTATGCATTGGTAAATTGTCCGTTCATATATAAAATAGAAGAGTTAAATCTCAACTTAAATTTTAGTTATATTATAAATTTTAAATTAAAGTACAATATGCTTGTTTGTTGACCAGAATATTATTTTCAATATCCCTATTGTGAGTATCAAAAAATTTAGATAATTAAATAATAATACTTATCTACTGACATTATACTTTGTAAAAAAGTAAACGAACAAACATACTTATTATTAATTATTAATAGCTTTCTTGTATTTTTTGCCATGTATTGGTTCAACAACATTTTCGTTTCACATAAACTCTCTTATATTATATAATGGGCATAAAATAAACAAATCATTGCTTTATAAGTTCTTATCTTCTGAATGATAATTCAGATAAAGGATATACTTCATTGGAATATTCATTGCAATATATTTTATTATTTATTAATATTTTTTTACTATTAATAATAAATATTGATTCAGTTAAATAAATAAACTTGATTCAGTGATCATTTTAATTACATGCACATCTATTTGCTAATGTAATTTTAAATATTTATTAGAGTACATTAATTTACATCTTACATTTTTACATTAAATAGTTATAAAATAATAAAGAAACTAGAAATTGAATTGTAAGTATATATATTGTTATATATTACTTTCTTTTATATATTCAATATGTTTGATTATTATTTAATCTAAGTGCAGTTAATATAAATAAATTAGTATTCAGTAATTTCAATAGATACATTATATGTTTATCAAAAAGTTGATAATGTAAAAGTTAGGAGAAGAGTAAATCGACTCTTGAAAATAAAAATGAGACAATTTGCTCTACATAAATACTTTTCATGTAATAAAGATGAGAGATGATGACCTGACCCAACTGAAGAATGCTGGTTCAGCACAAAATTCATTTGGGGGGTTATTTGTCTTTTATTGTATCTTTATTTATATGAAATTATTTATGAAATAAAAAAGAATGGAGAAATATGGAAGTTGTCTATCTATAAAAATTTTTTTATATTATAATAGATAAAGATGGTATTCATCATTAAATTTGATTAAACATGTTAAAATATGTAAATTTAAGTTTCTTATACTAACTGACTTTAATCAAATAGATTTTAATAACATATTTTACTTAATATAAGATTTCATTACTTTCTATAGATGATAGTTTGATAAATGAATTTAAAGGTAAATCCATTTTTTAGTTCATCTATGTTATATTTACTTAGAAATAAATAATTCTATCGAAAAGAATATAATAGTTATTTCAAATAAAATTTATATTTGAGTTAATCTAATATTTATAGAGCATAAATATTTTGGTATATTCAAAATAAATAAGGGCTGCATATAATTTTAAAGTGTTTTTATTGGATATTGATAATGATAATACATTACATATTATAATTAGCTATAATTTGGTGTTTAATACTTGAGATTTGTTGATTAGAGTCTATTACAAGTTGCTATCTATATCTGTAAGGTTATTAAATAAGAGCTTCCCATCATCATTTTATATTACAATTTGCCACTACAATTCACAGGGCAATTTGAAGTCTTGACTTCTTAATTTTTATACCATTACAATAAAAAAAAATGTAGATAAAAAAATTATTTTATAGTAGTATTATTAAAAGGGAATAAACTAAAAATAAATTTAGAACAAAAATTTTGAGAAATAAACTATTTTGATATTTAAGAAAACATTTTAATTATATTTAAATACTATAATTATTCTAGATTAATTAGAAAGAATTATTTTATAATTATTAAAGAGAAAAACTCTTTTTTATGTATTTGTACTAAATAAGACCAGATCTTATATTAATTTTTGTTCTGAAAGACATCATAGGGCTTATTTTCAGGCGATGTCTAATTTGTTAATGTACAAAAATCTATATTTATTTAAGTACTTCTCTTTATAGAAAGCTGTAAGATTCTTACTCTGGGAGCCCTCCACAATTCCCTTCTTGTACTCTCCAGAATAGCTTTCTTTTTGCACTCATTTCATCTGTTTATCAGAATATTATTCTGTTTAAATTTACCCTTAAATCAAGAATTAATTGAAGACTTGTGAGACAGGAGTGATAACAAAAATGATTACATTTTAAGAATAGTTTGCCCATACGAAAGCAATAAAAAAATGCAAGCACAAATATTCAAAAAATGCTTCTATATTTTACACAAGCACATTAACTACATTCATTACCACATATGGCATATTGAATTCTGACAATTCATATGACACAATCACATCTATCTGTTATCAAGTAAACAAATTGAAAACACTTTCCAAATTATTTGTAATAGCTCTGCTTGAATATTCTTTTTTAAAAAAATTTCTTCAGAAGAAAGATTGATGATTTAACTTAAGGTAAACTCTGATTATTAAAATTATTTCCATTATGTTTTTCAGGATAAAAAAAATGTTTAAGAAATCAAACTATTTTTTCTTTTATTTTGAATATTTATAAACTACCATGCTAAAATTCTAAATCAAGCACTTTAAATCTATGTATTGAATATAAATAAGTAGCTAAAAATATATAAAAAAAATTATAAATTGTCAGATTAAATGTCTTGTGGAAGATAAAATGTTTCTCTATATAGGTAGAATTATGTTTGTTGAAAACAGTCGATGGGAAAATACAAAAGAACCATCTAATTTATATTACCATTTATTTAAAGTATTAATGCAAATAATAATTTATTTATATATTAATTACTTTATAATTCAATACGTCCATTATATGTTTCAACAGGTAATCAAAAACCATCTAGGTTGCCGATCATGACTAGGGATTATATTTGGAGTAGGGCTTATATTATAAGCATCCTCAAAATTCATGCAAGGGCTTATTTTCTGGTTAGATCTTATTTTCAGGGAAACATGGTAGTAAAAGTACAGATTAATCCCCATCGATAATAATCTTTTTAGAAAAATTAAGACAAAGAAAAATAATATAAATAAGATTTTAAAATATGCAAACAGTTAATAAATTCTAGCTTGTGAAGAAAATGTCTATTGTCTTTTCCAATTATTATATATGAAAGTAGAGCAAAAAATGTAGTTCCTTGGATTTTCTCAGGAAAGCCATGGAGCAAATTCTAAATGACAACAACCTATAAAATGAAGAGATAAAATCAAATTTCCACCAGGGGTGCCATATATAAATATGACTTCCAGAAAATGACTGATTTAAAATTCCCCATAATGAATGCAGTAAAACATGAAAGTGGACCTGATTTAATCCTAAGTATTCTGAAGCTTCACCCTTCCTTAAAATGGAAAAAAAAAACTATCATGGAGAAAATTTTTCTAGAAAATCAACTATGTAGTTATATATATATATATACAAATAAAATGTTCATTAATTAAAAAACTATTGTAATAACAATAAAAATAATAAATATAAGATAATTAAATATTATATACAGTTTTGTAGAATAACCTAGCAATTAAATATAATTTCAACATACTCTGCTCTGAGGGTTTTTTCTTTTATAGTATGTTATTTGATTCATATTCTTAGTTATAGTCATGATTGTATTAATTGTTGCAAGTCCGAACATAGCACTTTTAGCACTTTCTCCGGTGATTCATAGACAAATAATTAAAAGTAATGTTAACACAACTTTTAATAATGGTTGACTTTTGATAAGGATGTTCACCATTGAACATGTTTTAAAGATCATATTCAATGTTTGAAATATTTTCTCTATATGTGAAGCAGTATTATCATTATTAAAGAATAATGAAGACATTATTTAACTTATGTTTCAATTACTAGAGGCCATGATTTGGGCAGTTTTTTATCCTCCTTTTATTCTCTTTCTAGGATTAACTAAACATCTTTTTACAAACAAATAGTGGATGGGTAACTGACTTAGTTATAAGTCAACTACTTGAAAGAAAAATTCTAACTCTGACTGCAATCTAAAAAAAATATTCAAGCTTTGTCTACCTGATTTCAAATTCAGGTTGTAGGCAAAAAGGCATAAGTATAACTACTATATCATGAGTCATTATTTACTTAAATTACATTTCTAATGATTATTATAAAAAAGCAAACATTTGGTCATTGATTTCTTACCTAATATAAGTATGAGTGACCAAAGCATATGCATGGAAGAGGGGATTATGGGGAACATCAGAACCTCGTAAATTAAATAACCCTAAAAAAAAAAGCATCAATAAATAATTTTATAAACAAAAATAATACAAGTACCATTATATATTTCTCACTCAATATATAGAAGTTTATGTGCATATGTATATATATATATATAGAAGAAAAAAATTTGCCATTAACTGAAATAAGATCCTTTGATTTCTATTTTAAATCTTAAAAAAAAAAACAGAGCAGGAGAAATCCTAATGCCTAGTCCATGTATGATTGATCATATAGTATATGAACAAGAATGATCTGTTCACCAATACACATCAGCCAGTGCAATGAATTTATTGGCTTTACACTATAGCCTTTGCTGTCTGGTAGTTCTCAATTGAAATATCGAGTTTTCTTAAAGATTAATGTGTGGGTGAATCTTTTTTATATATAAATATTTACAATCATGACAGACTAAACTGAATTATGATCCTTATTTCCAGGAAGCTGAAAGTCATTAGCCAAGGCTGCAGTTGATGGCCATAGATAGGGAATATTAAAAATTAAACCACTAAACATCACATGATCACTATTTCTTATGCTAGCACATGTTATTAAAACAGGCAAACCCTCCATAGAGTAGTGCCACTCCATGCCAACCAGAGTAATCAATGGATTCCAGAAGGCTTGTGCATAAAATCCCCATCTAGTGCTTACTTGTCCAATATCCCCAGACTAGGTTCTGGCTGTGGCCTTCGTCAGTGAGGCGCTTTGTATCTGAGAGCACTGTACCTAGATCTTAGGATCTTGCAACCCTCCAGCAGCCACCTTTTATCTCTACTTAACTAGAAAACTAATAGGATAGTGGTGGATATGGTTGTTAAAGAGCCAAAGACACCAAAATGTGTACTGAACTGGGTTCAGACTCATATGACTATAGAAGCTATTGAGCTTAGATTGAAAATATTGTTGTGTTTTCAATTTTATTCTCATAGTTTTGTAGTTAAGTAGAGATAAAAGGTGGCTGCTGGAGGGTTGCATTAGATCCTAAGATCTAGGTGCAGTGCTCTCAGATCCAAAGCTCCTCACTGATAAAGGCCACAAGCCAGAAACTAGTCTGGGGATATTGGATGAGTATGCACTAGATGGGGATTTTATGCACATGCCCTCTGGCATCCATTGATTACTCTGGTTGGCACTAAGTGGCACTATTGTATGGAGAGTTTTGCCAGTTATGTGCTAGCATAAGAAATAGTGATCATGTGATGTTTAGTGGTTTAACACCAATCCTGCCAAATAGGATAGTGATGACTATGGTTGTTAAAGTTATTGAGCTTAGATTGAAAATATTATTGTGTTTTCAATTTTATCCTCATAGTTTTGTAGTTAAGTAGAGATAAAAGGTGGTTGCTGGAGGGTTGCATTAGATCCTAATATCTAGGTGCAGTGCTCTCAGACCCAAAAGCTCCTCACTGATGAAGGCCACAAGCCAGAAACTAGTCTGGAGATATTAGATGAGTAGGCACTAGATGGGGATTTTATGCACAAGCCTTCTGGCATCCATTGATTACTCTGGTTGGCACTGAGTGGCACTACTGTATGGAGAGTTTTGCCTGTTTTAATATTAAGAATTCCTTGTTAATCCAGAATGCCACTTAATCTTTTATTTAAATACTTACAACTACAGATTATCTTTAACTGAAGAAAAATTGCACGAATTAGAAGAATGATTTAATATTAAATGGGATATTATTGAAGTTAAAAAAATGGCATAAATATTAGAAGCACAAGTGGATTGGGATTTATTACAAATGGGAGACTAACATTAAGAAGATGAATGAAACATCAAATGATTAGTTATTCAAATTAATGGAAGATACCAAATACAAATAATTCATTTTGGGGGCCCATCAAGTTCTGATTTTGAATTAAAAAGGTACAGTATTTTTATATAGATGTACAAAATTAAAAGGTAGAGAATATAGGTATACAAAATGTTTTTGATCAAAATTGTCATGAAAAATTTCAATGCTAGGATTGATAAACTATTGAAAAATGAAATTTAATTATAATGACAGAAACTAGAGAAGATTGCCATTCGGTGCAAGCCAAAGTAATCAATTGATTCCAGAAGATTTGTGCATAAAATCCCCATCTAGTGCCTACTCATCCAATATCCCCAGACTAGTTTCTGGCTTGTGGCTTTCATCAGTGAGGAGCCTTGGATCTGAAAGCACTGCACTTAGATCTTAGAATCTAGTGCAACCCTCCAGCAGTCACCTTTTATCTCTATGTAACTACAAAACTATGAGTCTTAAATTGAAAACACTGTAATATTTTCAATCCAAGCTCATTAGCATATATAGTCATATGGGTCTAAACTCAGTTCAGTACCTATACATTTTAATGATCATGTGATGTTTATTGGCTTAAAACCAATCCTACCTAATAGGATAGTGGTGGCTATAGTTATTAAACAATCAAAGATATCAAAATGTATAGATACTGAACTGAGTTCAGACATATATAACTATATAAGCTAATGAGTTTGGATTGAAAATATTACACTGTATTTTCAATTTAAGATTCATAATTTTGCTGGAGGGTTGCATTAGTTCCTAAGATCTAGGTGCAGAGCTTTCAGATCCAAGGCTCCTCACTGACGAAGGCCACAAGCCAGAAACGAGTTTAGGGATATTAAATGAGTAGGCACTAGATGGAGATTTTATGCACAAGCCTTCTGGCATGCATTGATTACTCTGGCTTGCACTGAGTGGCAATATGTGATAGAGAGTTTTGCCTGTTTTAATAACAGTTATAAGCAAGCATAAGAAATTTTAATCATGTGATGTTTATTGGCTTAAATGAGAGAAGACAGAGACTTGTGGAATTAGCACAGAAAAAAAAATGTAGATTAAGAATTCTTTCTTTGAGAAAATGCTAAAAAAAAATGGACAAGAGAAGGATCCAAATGATGATGCGGCAGAATTGGATTGCATTTTGATTAAAAGAAAATATATAAAATTCAAGATTGTAATTTCTTAACTGTTTCAACACAGAAACAGTATTAACATTTGATGTTCCTAATCTTCAGAAAAACTCCAATGAATTTTAAACTAACTTGCAAAATATTAATAGATTTTGAAAATAGTTCAAATTTGAATGAAATCCATAAGAAGATAGTCAGTACATTATTAAGAGCAGCACTAAAAATAGCTGACACAAAAAATCACAATTTTCCAGTACATTTTCTATTGAGACAAGGCAATGTATGGAGGAAAAGAAAGAATATAAAAATATATAAAAATGATCTATTAAAAAAATGAAATATTTAAAATTTTGTAAAATGATAAGAAAAAGAGCTAATAATGATATAAAAAAATATAATTGTGATTTGGTAAAAAAAAAAAAAAGCATTAAATGAAAATTAAAGTTTCAAAAATATAAAGAAACATTTTTAATATTAGAAGAAAAGTTATTTTTAGCAATAAAAAGAAAATAAGAAACTGTTATTAAAATAGAGTTGAAAGCAGGAAAATGTGTGAAAGAGTTTGAAAAAAAAATTATATATTAAGTAAAGAATAAGAAAGTAAAGTAATCAATAAAATACAAAAAAGAAATTGTATATTAAATTAACTGTGACTTTGCAATATGATTTATTACTGTCATACAGGAAAATAGAGATAAGAGCCAAAAAACACAACAATGCAATTAATAGATGAGATGATAAATTTGCTTTATACATTCATTACTTAACATACAGACATAAAATCGATGCTACAAAAAATATTAAACCTTTAAATTTCATTAAAGATCCAAAAAGAAAACAAATATAAGAAACATATTACACTAAACAAAACTTAAATAATTGTATGAATATTTATAAAACTTCAGTAAATTTAGTCAACAACTGGTCAATTAAAAATGAATGGAAAATTATGGAAAATAATTTATATAAAGTTGTATAATGTATGTATTATTTATTCTGTATATTGCTATCTTATATAATCAATTTTTTCTATTTTTCTGATATTTTATTTTGTTATTGTTATTTTACTTTCATTATATAGTTGACAAAGATTAGGTTGTGAAATGGGATGGAGCAGAATATGGGAAATTTAAATTAAGTAGCTAACAAGTTTCTCTTGGTATAATTGCTGAGAGATTCTTGACTTCATTTAAGAAGAAGCTACAGTACATCACATAATCACATCACATCATTAATGTAAAAATAGATGATTAACATTTAAAATGAGCACAAAACCATGTGCCAAAACAGGCTTTTTATGTATAATTATTATTAATATATTTATATAGCTGTTAGTAAATAAATAAATGTTTTTTTAATTTTTTCTACTCTGTTTATCACAGTTAATACATGAAGAATAATTTATATAGCTGTTGTATATAATTTTTATTATTTATTATAATTATATACCAAATGTCTAAATGATAAGTGTACCAGCTGATTAGATGAATGTAATAACAATATTGATATTTAAGAAAAATGATAAAGAAAATATTAGAAATTACAAACCTATCAAACTTCTAACACTTTTATACAAAATCTTTATGAAGATAAATTACAATTTGTCTACAGAAAACTTTGGCTCAAATCAACCAAAAGAACAAGCTTGACTTAAAACTGATTTTCACACAATGAATAACATTCAGCTATTGAGAAAAATTATAAAAAGAACTAACAAATATAAGCTTTCATTATATTTTGGATTTATAAATTATAAAAAGGCATTTGATTCTATAAGCATTTCTACAATGATTAAAGTATTGGCTAATGAAAATGTACATTTGGAATATAGTCATACTCTAAAATTTTTTACTGAATACATGATATCATGATACTAAAATGATTAACATTATGAAGAATGTATGACAAGGTGATTCCATATATCCAAAAAAATTTATTGAAGTTTTATGAAATATAGTCTATGGGTTAAAATGGGAAGCTAAGGGAGTATAAATGAAGGTTATTTAAGTAATTTTGATTTTGCAGATAAGTAGTTGTTTTTTCTTATAATGCTTTAGAGCTTTATGAAATGTTGCAAGAGTTATCAGATAAAAGTAAAAAAGTATGACTAAAGACAAATTTCTAAAAGACTAAAGTGATGTTCAGTGAATTTTCTTACATGAAAATAAAGATTGATAATCATAAATTAGAAAAAGTTAACAACTACAAATATCTTAGTGAGATTAACACAGATGAAAATACAATGATTAAATTTAATCATAGAATCAAACTTTGATGAAGTAAGGAAAATGCTTATGTGTTTGAAAAAAAAAGAAGCTTTATCTGTTCTTACTTATAAATCTGAGATTTGGACAATTAATAAAAGAGCAATTCAAAGATTTCAGTCTACCCAACAAAGTATGGAGCAATATATGTTAGGAGTAACACAAAGACATCAGAAATGAAATATATGAGTGAGAGAACAAACAGGTATTAATGATAATGAAAAATTAAGAAATTAAAATGCCAGGTTTTCATATTTTTAGATGATAATAGGTGGTCAATTGAAGTGTTAAACTGGATCCCAAGAAATTCTCAAAGACCGAAAAAGAGTAAGGCTAGAGTTTAAAGAAGAGATCTTCATCCTACATTGGATTGATAATTATTGAAAATAACGATGAATGATTATGTTCATGTATGTATAAAGCTGAGATAAGGTAACAATTTTTAATTCTACTTTTATGAATTTTATTTCTTTTTAAACGATTTGATTTACCTTCACTTATATATATCTTAAAAATAGCTACATGGAATTTTTAAAACTACTTCTAAAATACATATTTTCTCTCTCTCCACTGATTCTTTAGAATTATTTAATAATGAATTTAAAACAATACCTTACTACCAAATATCCTTGAACTATCTAACTGAAACTTAAAATTCCTAATGAAAACAAAATGAAGTAGCTTTATAAGATAATAAAAAAATAGTTGTTAAAGAAAAATTTATTTTTCCTCCAGGTGAAATGAATTTTTTTCCAAAAATAAACAGAAGCCCAATAATGTTACTTTATTAAAAAAAGATAAGGAAGTCAATTTGCATTGTTAGACTGTTGATTTTGGAGAAAACATTTATAACAGTAGTCATGGAAAAAAAGATAATTTAATTAATATTAAGAAAGTAATTAAAAATAAAATGGTTTTGATAGTTCAACTTTCTTGTATTGTTACACTAGTGATTATATTACACCTATAGTTTATCCATATTTACATCTGGTAAGGATAATTCTTCTTTGAGATGTACTTTTGATTTTAAAGAAGCAAGGATAATTAATAGAATTTCTCAATTTTTGATTGTTGCTAGTCCATGTCCTGAGCTTTGTGTAAAATTTTATAGTCTTAATTATCATCAACAGTATTCTGTCCCATGGACAGGTCCAGAAAGTAGTCTTGATATTGAACATATTGCTCAATCTGTTGCCAGATTAAAAAGTAATGATGTATTTATTTTCTGTTTTTTTTTTTTAAAAAAAATATTTTTCTTTTATTGTTAAAACTGATGTTCTTTATAATTTGCCTTTTTTAATTAAAGGATTCAAACTTATTTGATAAATGTTATAAAAATTTGAAAAAAATTGATTGGATTTCTTGGTACAAACATATTCCAGTGAAATCATTAAAATCATTATGATTATCTTATCTATGATTGCTAAATATTTGATAGTATTTAATTAAGTAAATTTAACTTTTGAAGATAAGTTGTTAAAGATCCCTAGAGTATTTTTATACCTAATTCTTTAATAAATCAATTCTAGTACATTGTAAATACCAAACTTAAGGTCAACATGGGTATGACAACAATATTGGCATCAACAAGGGTTTGAGAATTCTGTCATCAGATTTTCAATAGTATGCTGAAGAGTTGGAGGGTGGAGAAGATTGGAGTCTGTCCATTAAAGTTTGAAGATTTACTATCTTAATATAAATTGAGCACTGATTATATATATGTGGGAGATAATGGTCTGGACCAATTGATGAGTGCTGGTTCAGCACAAAATATAAATAGTAACCAAATCAATATTAATAATATTGAAACTTTTATGTCTGCCCAATATTGGATAGTTAGTTAGATAGATTTGTGTCATCTGTCTAAAATAGTTCTAAACTTATTTGGGATTTTCTCTTAGATGACAATAATTTACTTATATAGAAATATATTTTTTTAAGTATATACAAATATTATATTTTTTCCAAATGAATGGATTAGAACTGTTTTTTTTCTTTCTTTTTCTTCTTTTAAAAAAAAAATCAAATTTAAAATAAATATATAATATATATTGGAGTTAATTAACCTGCTTTCTAAAAATATAGCATTAAATTTTATTGATTATTTATGATAAAACAATAGTAAAGCATCAAAATTTAAATCAAAATTATTTAGATAAAGATATTTATATATAACTAGAATTATGATTTTTTTTTTAAATATCTAAATTACAAATTTAAGTGTATTTGTATAACAGAATAAAAATGCTAGAGAGTTTGAAACAAAAAACTAAGAATAAATCTTTACTAAATAAAAAATTCTATGGTTAGTTGCTTGGGAGGTCAAATGAATTTGAATATCAGGTTGCTACAACAATTCAAATGAAATGACCAAAATATAATTTTTGTTTTTATTTAGAAATCATTATAGTAATTTTTTTTCTAACTCCAGCACAGAATACTTAAATCACAGCAGATAACATTTATCTATACTATGATAAAACAATTTCATTAAAAAAAATTATAAAACTATCTGTTATAAAATATGTAAAAACATTGACACAAAATACTTAATATATTGACTTACAAGCAATTTCATCCAGAGATGTTACTACAAAAAGATCTGCTTCAATTTTAATTAACATTTGTCGTAAATCAAAAATTTTTTCTATCCATGTTTTTCCTAAAATAACAATATATATATATGTGTATAAGATGGGAGACTATAAAATCAGTATATAAAGATCAAATAAAAGACAATTACAAAAATGTTCAAAATAAATTCTAATTTTAAATATTTATTTTAGAATTTAGCAATGTAAAGTATTTTTACATTTTTTTATTGAAGACAAATTATAAGAGAAACAATTTAATATTTAAGAATAATAATTTTCCCTCCCCATGCTAAAAAATTTCAACTTTTGTAGGAAAAGAAAAATAAATCTGTTAATTGTTTAAAGGACTGAATATTTTGGAAGAAATAAAAATTTATAAATTCCACATATGAATGAATAATGAAGAAAATTCATAATATATATAATAAAAAAGAAAGAGTAATAGAAATGTTTAATTTTAGGCTAGGGTGAATTAGTAATACAAAATTTAAAAACTGGCAGGAGGATAATATTATATAAAAAACAGAAATTAATTAATAAAATGACTAATTTTTTTCTACTTTTGGTTTTTACATTAAGTGGATTGATACTTATAAAAGTAACTCAAATTAATTTGGGATTTATCCTTTTTGCTAGATACCCATTTGACTTATCATATTGGATAGATAATTATAGATATTATCCAACTTTCTGAAAAAAATAAATTTGTCTGTTTGAAAACTAAAAATCTTTTTAAGAATTACTTGGCCCAGATTTAAATCCCAGATGATGAGTATTCCCATTCACAATATATTTAGATTAAAATAAAATAAGTATATGAAGATATTTAGATCTTTATTTTTAATTTAGCTTAAATGTGCTTGAGGCTACAGCTTTAATGAATATTATTTAAATTGATTTGTAATTTATTTATTTATTTTTTTGCCTTTATTTTAATGGTTTATTATCAAAAATATATTTAAATTTTTTGTAATAGATAATATATACTATGGATATTATGAGTGGATATATAAATTGGAAACTATATATTTTGTTTGGTAGATGTTTAACTGAGTATAACCATTTGATAGGGTGTTCAAAACATTTTATATTAAATAAAACAACATATACAAAGAAATAATTTGAAGATTGATATATTATTGTATATTCACATCATGAGTTCCAAATTAATGAATATAAAAATTTACATTCACCCTGTCCTAAAATATCCATCTCAGAGCTGTTCATTTTAAAATAATATATATATATATTAAATATGGAATCAAATTCATAAAGAAAAGAATATACATGGACAAGCATAGACCTGGCTTTATGATCTCTGAATTTTGCTGAAAATCTGTGAATCTTAAAAAATTACATGCTGTCAAGACAATGCTGATTTAATAAATATATAAAAATGTTATTTCTTTAGAGTATTTTGTCTTCTATCTACATCTTCAAACTTCCTAATGATTCATTTATTGTTGTGAAGGTTGAAACTTTTACTTTTTTATTGGTCATCCTCTTCTATTTTAATATACTTTAAACTGCATAATCTTTTCCCATGAATAAGAGATCTTAAATTCTTGCATATAATTATTTCCTAGAATATTTCTGTCTAACTTGTTATCTAAGTTAAATATATATAAAAAAGCATTTTAACAATCATATTCACAATACTTTTGAACTAAAATTTATAATATTTTAAAATTCTTCCCTTTACTAACATTTACCCAGAACTTATAATAAAGACTTTGAAACTAGTCACTCTTTATTTAAATTTTAAACAGTTTACTAGAGCTATCTTAAATATATATATATTAGTCCCATTTGAGTATTACCTTTTTACTTATTTGTTCATTTCATTCTTTTTCTTAAAATGCTAATCTATATTTGTATATATTATTTGATTCACTGTGCAATCTATAATTAGCTTAAAGCTGTGGATATGTACATTAAATAAAGAATTGAATGGAATATATTCAAAACTTTAATAATTTTGTTAAACTTTATAAACTTTTCTCATGAAAATTATTTTCTTATTACATGCCCAAATAATATATTCAAAATTTCAATTTTATTTGTTTTTCCTTAAAATTCGTAAAATTTGTCATCAATACCTTATTTTTTCTTATTCCGTTTTTAATTTTTTTTTTTTTTTAAAAAAGTTTTATTTGATATAAAATTAGATGGTTATAGTTGCACAGAAGAATCACTATTATTATTATTTAACATAAACATTGTATAACATCAAAATAATTTGATAATGGTTAGTTTCATTACACAAATCAATAAATTAATATTGAAAATTTTCTATTAAAGAGGAAAATGCTTGAGAAGAATCAAACACCTACTTTCATGTGGAAATGACTTGTGACAACATATGAGTTTTATTCTCAGAGTTTAGCTTACTATTTATTAATTTTTATATGTATATAAAAGGTCATTTCTGTGAGCAAATCCTCCCAGTTGATATTGGAAAGACAAAATAATTGAGATTACATTCAAATATTTATCCAATTTTAATAAAAAAAAATTTTTTTCAAGATTTTAAATACTGAATAAGAGTACCCAGTTTTTCAAAATATCTAGAATAAGATTAATATTTAAATGTCCATATTTCTGTATGATCTCATATGTTCCTCTTAAGATAACTTTTAGTAAAAAACAAAACAAAATAAGTAACAATTTTTAAGTATATAATGAAAATCATATTTATTATGAATGAGGACAGTTATTTGACAATGATATGTGTCATATAATTATCAAATTCTGAATTGTAAAGTTTGTATTGTATAGGTTAAAATTCAGAATTTATATACATATATATCATATCTTAATTAAATAATAAGGTAATGGAGAATGGTTAAAAATCTTCATTTATAATAATTTATTCTTTTATACAACCAGATTTATTACATTCTTACATGTAAAAAAGGGCAGATAAATTCTAATGTATTATTTTTTGAAATTTTAAAACTAGTGTAATGTGTGTGTGTGTATGTAGAGGGAGATATTATAAGCACTGTAATCTGAAAATGAGTGTGAAAACACAAAAGCAATGTTTTACATTGGGAAAAAAATCCAGGTACATTTTCTTTTTTTATACAATATTCCTCAATCATAGACTTGTGATGCAGTGTTGTAAAATAAAATGCTCTGTTTTTCCATAAAAAAATATGTTTACATGTAGAGGTGAATTTTTGCATAAATAAAGAGTGTACACCTTGGATCTTTATCCACAAGACCCACAAATTGACATAAATTTTACTTTAAAATTTCAACCCAATTTGTAACAAATTTGCAATTAAATAATATGAAGTATGTTATTTTTTTGAGATTAAAATCATCATTTTTTAAAGAATGACAAAGAATAAAATATTCACTTACCACTTGAGATGTACCAAACATCAATTCAATGTGAAAATAACTTTAGTAAATGTTTTTCCATGCTCAAATGATTTAAAAATTATTTTTTAAAAAGGTCTTAAAACCACTACAATATTATATGACCACCATTTCCTATATGTACACAAGTTGTTAAAACAGTATGCAATGCACTATGGCTTTTTTTTTCTTGGAGTCATGAATTTCTCAGTCATTATACTCAGAGAAACCTGTTAGCCATTTTCTCTTTCCATTCCCCACCCTAAGTTTTTCCCATATTCTGCTCCATCGTATTTCCACAACCTTATGTTTGTCCACTCTATGGCTTTTATATCTAACCCCCCCCTTATTTTTTTCAAACCCAGTATAAAACCATGAACCCAATTTCTATATAATCACTTTGTTTATATTTATTCTCCCACAACTTCAATATTTGTAACTTTTCTGCTTGTAAGCATTTACATTCAATTAACAGATGCCTAATAATTTCTATGCCTTCCTTACATAGCTTGTAGTTTAAATCATTATGTGTATATTCCTTTGTTGGTAATGATCCTGTTCAAGTCTTAAACAGTAAACTACTTTCTTTGCTATTATCATAAATTAACTCACACTCAATATTGTTTACTTCTATATATATTTAAACTTTTATTCTTCATACTAGTTCTCCATCTCTCCAACTCCCTATTTTTTATTAATGTATCTATTCTTCTGTCCCATTCCTTGCCACTATAACACTCAACAATTCTCCTATCACAATCAACCCATCTTTTTTATAGATATACTGACATAAACTCTTTATCCAAATCTGCATTCTGTTGTACCTTTCTCACTCATCTTGTTGCCTGTCTTTACTCATAACCTAATTAAATACTATTTTGGCTACTCTCTTATTATCCATAAATTGCAATCTACTGAACATTTCCATTTTACTTTTTGCATCTCTCATATAAAAACTTGACCGTCCCATTTCTCCTTGAATTGTCTTCTTTGCTGACCACATATCTGCATCTAATGCATGTCTTCCTACTTCTCTTTGTACTTTTTAAGTAACCTAATTCCCTTTTACTAACATATAACACATCATTACCATAAATTAACTCTACTACTTCCACTCTCTTTCATACAATTCTAGCTACATCATATTTTTTATATGAAAACACTGTTAATTTCTTTATCAGTCCCTTTCTTTTTTTCACTTCATCAGTAAATAAAAGACCTGATAATATATGCACTACCTTACCATCTATTAATAGTATGTCTGCTCTTCTTCCTAGTCTTTTTATTACTCTCACTATTTCTCTTAAATATAACAAAAACAAAATAGGTGACATAAGACATCCTTAGTCCCACCCCACTTTTAATTCTAACTGTTTCTATATATTCTAATTGAGACATATAGTAATTATTATCACACAATCTCTTAATAAAATCCACTAAACCTCCAATCATTCCCAAATTTGCTAAACTTACCCATAATTTATTTCTAATTACTCTATCATATGCCTTCTCTATATCTATAAAGACAATATATAACTGTCTACTTGTATTCCTACTCATATCTATAAGTTGTGTGACTATCAATAAACTATCTCCTATATGCCTATCTGAACAAAATTGGATTTCTCCCACTATATTAATTTCTTCCCTACATTTTGTCACCTTTCCAGCAATCATATATGCAAAAACTTTATATAACACTGATGTTACCACTATTGGTCTATATTTGTTTAACTTTCTATGATTCTTACTCTTTCCTTTAAATAGTAACCATACTCATATTATTCCAGATATCTGGAAATTCTGTTTTTCTGTACCATCTTGTTTAAACATGATAATAAATTTAAGTTTGTCCTATTTCCTAAATTCATCACCATCTCTTTTGCCCATCCATCTAACTCTTGCCTTTTCACTTTTCAATTTCTTCCCTCTCATTCAATTCATTTTCTGTATACCTAATATTTCTATTACTATATGCTTTATCTTTGTTGTCTCTTTTCTATAACCATTATGTACTTATTTAAGATTGTCTCTAATTTTTCTCTAGAGCTACACTCTTTTTCCTCATCATCTAGTAATATTATTTCTCTCCTCCCTACATTCCTTCTTTTAATATATTTCCAAAATTTTTTACTACCATCTCTTCTATTTTATTAATATCCTCCAATAATTTACTATTTAATTTCATTCTCTCTATATAATTATCAATTTTAGCCAACTTCTTTTTTTTAAATATTTTCCCCACTTAATATTAACATATTTTTCACTTTCTTTGTTTTTAATAGCATATTTATATTCTCTGCATGCTTTTTTTGCTCTCTTTTACACTATTACTAATTTTCACTTTTCTATTACTTTTATTCTTCTGAATATTCTCACCTAAAATTCTATTTGCCATTTTTTCTATTTCACCATGCCTGTTCTTATATTCACCCCCAACAAACTCTTCCATGATTTTTTTTATTTTATATTCTTCTAACATTCTTATCATTCACATTCCATACGTATCTTTCTCTATTCTTTCTATTTTTATTAGTATTTTCCATTACATTACTAATCATTTCTATTATAAAAAAAATATGATCGCTATTACAAACTTTTTTCATTATCAAACACTTTAATTTTCCATACTTTATTCATTCCCTCTTTTTCTAGTAATACATAATCTGTTGTGTGAAATATATTATTTCTAGACCATGTGTATTGTCCCTCATAAATATTTGATAAATTTCCAATGCTCAAATTCACTCTCTGATAAAAAATTTCAAAAGTTGTCCATTCTTGTTATCCACATCATCAATTTCTTCAATATACCAATTCATATCCCTTATAATCATTATTTTCTTACTCTTTTTTTAAAATTTCTATATATCCTTAACTAGGCATTCATATATGCTACTGTTCCACTCCTTTATAGTTTCACTATCTACAGTGACTATATACTCTATAGCCACTATCTATTCTTGTCTTCCATCCTATCTCAAACCATAAATGTTCTTGACACTTAATAGTATATAAATATTTTTTTGGACATAACTCCTATGCAACCACCCCTTTTTTCTTTTTTCTATTTATACCCTGTCACACTAAGTCTTCCAGTATAGGTTCTTCTTCTGTTAGATATGTTTCCACTATTGCTAATATGTCAAGCTCTTCATTTTTAACTGCTTTGTTTAATTCCAGCCACTTTTCTGGTCTCCTACCACCTTGAAATATTCAAATATCCAATTTTAATAATTTCTTCTTTTCTTACTACTCTTTTATAAACTCTTTTGACTCTTTTTTCTCTATTACATTGAAATTAGCTTGTTTATCATTATTTTTACAGACCCATTTCCTCTCCACATCTACAATTATATCTAAATCATCTACCCTTTGTTTATTTCTTACATACCAACCATTCTTCTTCTTTTTGATAATATTGTAATTTAAAACCCTACCCCCCCCCCTTATAAGTTTCTCAAACTATGATATTTTTTATAAATCAAAAACCCTAATGCTTCATTTCCTTGCTTTGCTAAGTGCAATGCATCCTTATTATATAACTCCCTCTTACTAATAAAAAAAATCCCACACATTCACAAACATAACATTTATTTGTCTCACATAATTTTTTCTCTCATTTATAGAACATGCCCTATCTAACATATACTTATTGTTGAATCTTGTTGGTAATCCAATTATTCCTACTCTTCCTTTAATTTTTATTCAAATTACTAATAAATTCTTTGTAATCATTCATTACTGTCTCCAATGGCTCCAACAAATTATTTGTTCCCACCATATCATAAATATCCCTACTATCTTGTTTCTTTATGTTATCTGTAACATCCCTAATCCTAGCTCCAGGAAAACATATTCTTGCATACCTATTTCTATTTTCTCTTGCAATTACATCTCCACATTCTCTAATTAGTGAGTATCCTATTAATACTGTCTCATAGTTTACTTTCCCTATTTCATATATAATACTCACTTCCACCTTCTGGACTTCCTTATCTTGTTCTTCCTTATCATTTCTATTCATTAATTCCTTGATCTGCTTATCCTTCATCTCTTTGTGATCCTATATATATTTCTCTATCTTACTTATTGTTTGCTAACTATCTTCATTGCACTACTTGTTTTGTCATCCATATCTCTTGTCATTCCACTAAATACATACTCTACTCTATTCTATCATCCTTTACATTTTCTTCCATTTCTCCTGTTTTTTCTTTTAACTATCTACACTTACAAACCATTTTTTCATAAACTCTCTTTACAGTAGTGCCATCCAGTGCAAGCCTTAGTAACAATGGATGCAAGGAGGTTTGAGCATAAAATCCCTATCTAGTATATTCTCATCCAAAATCTATATCTTAGGATCTAATACACTCCTCAAAATGCAGTGCTCTCAGATCCAAGGATCCTCACTGATGAAAGCCAAAGCTAAAAACTAGTCTGGGAATACTGGATGAGAAGACACTAGATAAGAATTTTAGGCATCTATTTATTACTAAGGCTTTCATTGGATAGCATTACTGTATAGAGTTTACTACTGTTTTAACAGCTGTTGTAAGCATAGGAAATGGTGATCATGTAATGTTGTAATGATTTATACCAATCCTATCTATAGGATGATGGTGATTGTGGTTTTTAAAAAACCAATGACATCAAAATGTACAGATACTGAACTGGGTTCATAACTATATAAGTGAATGAGCTTGGACTGAAAACATTGTATTTTCATCTTGAATTTACAGCTTTATAATTAACTAAATAGGTAAAAAGAAATGGCTGCTTGAGGATTGTTCTAGATCCTAAGATATAGGTGCATTCTCAGATCCAAGGTTCCTCACTGATAAAATCCATAATCTAGAAAGATGTTTGGAGATATTGTTTACTAAGGCTTGCACTCTATGACCCTATTGTATGGAAAGTTTGATACTGTTTTAAAATAGTCAGAACTATTTCAATAATATATTAATAATGTTAAAGCACACAAATCTCATATATTTTGTGCCTCCTCAAAAGTATATTCACTACTGTAAACAATGTATATACATATACAATACCTGAGTCACATAAAATACAAAAATGTTTTCTATTTGCTTGTCTACTTATACATATCTGAACTCATTGAGTATCTACATATTTTGGTGTCTTTGGTTTTTTAATAACCATAGTCACCAACATCCTTTGGCTATCTAAATCTCCTCAGTATTGAAAATCATAAGTTAGGAACTAATCTGGAAATACTGGATGAGTAGACTCTAGATAGAAATTTTGATGCACTACTATTCTAGCATTCACTGATTCTATTGGCTTGTAGTAAGTGCCAATATTGTGTGAAGAAAGTTGCTATTGTATTAATAAATTTTATAAATATAAGAAATAAAGATTATGTGATGTTATAATCTGGATTAAAAAACATGTATTTTCAGTTTGGACTCATAGCTTTATATTTAACTGAAAAGGGTAAAAGGTAGTTGCTGGAGAGATGCATTCTATCCAAGGCTCCTTACTGATAAAATTTAGTCTATGGATATTGCATGAAAAGCAATAGATAGAGATTTTGATATGTTTACTTTCTAGCATCTATAATTACCATAGCTTGCACTAGGTGGAAATATTGTATGGAGAAAGTTGCTATTGTATTAGCAGATTGTATAAGCATAAGAAATTGTGATCATGTGAAGATATAGTGGTTTAATGGGTTTAAATAAGCAATTAAAAATTAACAGAATAAAGAATGTAATAAGATCTAATAATTTATTAAATTATACTTTTTTACTTCTTATATATAAGCTTTTTTAAACATTTTACCAGAAAAGATTAAATAACACATAAATTCAATGTTCTATTACAGAGACCCTCTAAGTTTCTAAGGATGCTTTTGACCTGTATGGTCAGATTCATGGTATTCTTGTTCAGTATTAGGAATTGCTATATTTTAATATAGTTATATAAAGCATGCTCAAAACTTAGAATTACAAATAGAATAAGAAAAAAGTAAATACTCATTGAATTATATATAAATTTTTAATTAAAATTTGCAAAAAAAGAGAATGTATATACTACAGTACAAATGAAAAGTACCAATTATACATAAGATGACAATATTTTTTTGTTTCATAATGATAGGTTATGTTGTTATGAAAGTGATAAATCACAAATATTGCAAAATTTTACATAAAGTTGGTTATAGTAGCAAAAAAAATGGTGATATTATATATAAAAAATATCTGGATATCTATTCCATATATTTCAAGTGCTCAAGTAAATTTATCAAAATTAAATATGGAGGATTATGTAATGTTTCATTTTGTGCTCTGCTTAATGTTAATATATTGATGAATAATTTGAAAAATGTGATACTTAAGAAATAAAAAAGTAATATTGTGTATCAACTTATGTATGAATGCAGTGAATCTTATGTTGGGGAGTTGAAGTGTAGAATTGAGAAATGATTCAAAAGACACCAGCTTTTAGAAAACATATAAATTTTTAAAAGAAAGACTTAATGACATTTATTTTCTTTGATCATGAAAGAATGTAATTTTTCTTTTGCTTTTAGATAATACTAGAATTTTTCACAAAGAAAGAAACAATAAAATCAAGGAGGCAATTTTTATAAAAATAAGAAATCTTTAAATACTTTAATATTACAATTTACCAATCTTGCAATATCACATGATGATGTTTAATTCTTCCAAATTTAGAATATTTAGCAGTTAAGAATAGTTATAAAATTAATAAGACTTCTGAGTTTTTATTACTGTTATTAATATTTACTGTTAATACTTAATAGTTTTATTTGTTATGTGTACATAATATTAGAATCACATCACAGAACATTCTCAGTTGTAATATATTATTCAAAATTATTTGTAAGCACTCAAAACAAATTATTTTAATAAACTTGCAAATACAGTTTTATTTTTCATTTATTAATGTCCATTCATTTCTTCTAATAAAATGAGAATTCCTCTTTCATCTGATCCGGATTATATATTTGTAAATAATTATGAGTAACGTATTACAACAAGAATGTTCGGTGATATGATTATAATCCTATATATTGCATATTTAAGCAATAGTAAAAGTTATTTACATTGTTGAAATTAATAATAATATTAGAAATATGTGGCATGAAATATGTAAATTTATTTAAGGTAAAGATTAAATAAATGTATAAAAAGGTAAGTTATTCCTGGAATGCATGTATATGACAGAGTGATTTATCATTTTACATAGTATGGTAGATATTTGAAATACAGGCACTCTTCACAAACCTGGAGCCTAATTGTAAATATAATTGTAATTGTAGTATGGTAGATGTAAGTGAAGTATTACACATGTCAATTGGAGATATTTCTATGAATATTTTTACATATATGTCTAAGTATATTGTTTTGATATCTAACAATGTTGCATATAATAATACAATTATAAAGGTCTTTAAAACTATTTTTATAATTATATGTAATATCTTAAAATTTATTAATAAGGTATTTATTGCTAATAATTTTCTAGACATTTTTTAAAATTCTAGAATGATTAACAATGCTGGAGTCTAAGATCTTATCAATTAGGCAGGTCTTGCATTAAAAGCAATAATCAATTCTATCACTTTGTTGTATGAGATAGGTTTAACATTACAGGTGCTTTCCTCGGCTGATTGAAACGTCTGCATTGAGATTTTTTTAAAGGAAAAAAAATCTAAAAAATGCCTACTCAATATCAAATTAACCACTGAACTTTATGAAATTTATGTATATGATCTAATTAAAAATGCATTGCAAAGTTTTAAAAAAGACTAGGTTTTTACCTGTAAATCTATCTTCTAAAATATAAATAGGGTTTTTAGGAAGAAGTGGTCGCCCATTATCTTCTGTCCAAATTCTATCAATCAAATTTTCATGATGAGGCATTAATTGAATTTGCTTTAGTTTTAAATCATTGGTCCATGACTGCCATAAAACTGAAAGAGAATACAAATTTCTATTATTTTATAAATTTAATAGCTAACAAAATGATACGATAAATGTAGTTGAATTATTCAAATTTGTAATAAATGTGTGTTTGTGCAGATTTGGGGTAAATTTTTAATTTGTACTTATTTTTTGGCAGGAAGCACTGTAATCAAGTTCTATTTTTTAACAATCTTTATAATATAATACATTATATACAGTTTTAAATAGTGTTAACTAAAGATATTTAATCTACTCATTCCTCTTTTTTCTCTAATCATCCAACTTTATTGATAATCATATGGAATCAATCAAAATTTATTATAAATTTTTTTTTTATCTTTGATTTAGAATAAATGAATTGCAAAAAACTGATCATTGGCTTCAGTTTATATGCATCATTTTATAAAAATGGTAAAAGCTACTATTAATGAACTCTATATATTTCACTTAAGAATATTTTTCTCCGGTTACTTTCCTATATCTGTCATCTTTTCTATATTCCAAATAATCTCTCAACAAAAGTTCTTCTGGATAAGTTAAACCAATTTTAGCATAAAAACTCAATCAGTAAATCAAACTACTAAGTCTTAATGAGTAATTTGTTATTGCTAAAATAATTCCGTATCATTTTAAAGATGCACTCCCCCATTTTTAAGAATTATATTAAATACAACTAAGGTAAACATAACTTCACAATTTAACCAAACTGCAGATCATCGATTCAGAATCAAGGTTATTCTTTTTCTCCTATAAATTACACCAAGATACATGTGCAAGAATTGTAAATGTTTTACTAATTGGGTTACTAGTTTATTACAACATAAATAAATTTTTATAGTACAGTTTTAATTACTATTAGTAATATAGTTAAAAAATTGATTTGTGATTTATTATTAAGACTAGTTACTCACTATCTCCCATTTAGCTTATAACACAGTTGAATTTAAGTCTGATTCCTCAAACTATTTATTGTTCACATTAAGGTAAGACCTTTCATGAATTTATTCAGTAATAGTTCTGTTAATCTAGTTCTTCTAGCCATCAATATGTTTATACAACTTACCACTCAAACTGCTCAGTTTTAAATGGTAATGCTTTCTTACCATGAAATATTTAATTAATATCATGTTTGTAACATCACAAACACAAATGTTCATTATACTACATCTAAATGCAAAAATCATTTAAGTATTTCATAAATTATGTTTCCAGCAGATCTATATAAAGTTCATTTTCAATCTCCTACATAGACCATTTCAATTAATGTTTATCATAAAAGAGTTTAAATTTAGTTTTGATACCACTGATTTCCTATGCAGGAAGCACAATAAATCATAGTAGCACATATTTTAAACCTATAATTACTTTAAATCCTTAAAATGCTTTGTTTTTATATAATCCAACATTTACATAAAACCTCTTCTATGAAAAATCTTTACGTAGTCAGTCACTATAATCCAATAAATAATAACAACCAAATGGCATATTGCTTCCAAATTCACAGAAAGTTCAATTGTTGGAAGTGCTGAAATTGGTATTGGCTTAAGAACCCTATTCTTCAGAGTCTGACATTTTATCACACCACTAAACCTTGTGGGGCAGTATAATCCAATAATTCTCATTAAAAAAACCCAAATAATTTATTGATTAGCAGTTCATAAAAAGTTTGACCATTAGAAATGACAGAACTGAACTTTGATCTATGAACTTTGAACTCCAGAGTTTGCCACTCTATCACTACACCAAAAATATGATAAAACATAATTGATACAATAGGGTGGTACATTTAATTATTATAATTATTTTATAGTATTAAAAACAAACAAAAATAAAATACATTAATTTGGAGAGACAAAAAAATCATTATATATCAAGATATAATAATATAATTTTTATATATTTTCAATAATTGTTAAAACAATCAATATTTTTAAAAAAAAAAAAACAATTATATCTATAAACATGTTGAAGGGAAACTTTTCACTGCCAGAAGTTTGTTATTATTCATGATAGTTTTCTAAAGCAAATATGTAGAATATTAAAATATATAATTACTAATGTTTAAACAAAATATTAGTAATTAAGATGAATTGAACTTGAAGAGACCTTCATCCTGCAGATGATCAGTAATGATTGAAAATGATGATTTAAACAAAATGGTTGCAAAGCTTTCTACTGTTTTGCAACAATCATTGCCCAGTTGAAGACAAATGTTATTTCCTTAAAACAACAGTAATTATACATTTTAATAATCCACATGGTTATCATACACACATTAAAATTTATGTATACTATGTATAAAAAAATATCAATTTTGTGGGGAATCGGTAAAAAAATATCAATTACGACAACAACCACAAATTATTTACTAAAATAAATTAAATTAAGTCTGATTTTGACATCGTATTGATAAAGATATCAAGTTCTAAGAGGCTACCAAAATACCAGCAAATATAAGAACACTGTATTTAGTTTCAATTTTGTTAGTTCGAAAAAAAAAGAGCAATTTCAATTTCTAAAATATAGAGTTAAAAGAAACTGACATTTCAGAAACCAAAAGATGGAAAAAATGAAGGTGGCAATTCTTATGTATGGAAATATTGTCAATGAGGAATATTTTGGAAAAAAACATATATGCAGCAAATAAATGAGTTAAGCAAACAATATATTTGTAACAAGAGAAGCTTTAACAAAAAAATGTTTCCATGTCTTATCCTCTCAGCTATGGAATGAGAAAATTGCATCAATATTTGTAAATGTTATTTTTCCAGTCAGAAAGCTTTAGTAAATAAGGTTTTGAGAATTACTTTAATCAAGAAATCCAAGAATTTGGGCTCCAATTACCAATACTTAAATATCTGAATAATAAATTAGACACAGTGAGGAAAATAATAGAAGAACCTCTTTGGGATATGTGTCATTCATAACTAGATGACTACTGACTGTTATTACACTAAAAATATAACATCCTAAAGTTTAATGACAGTTGATAAAGTTGTATACAAAATAATATCACTTATAGAGTGTGATGAGTAACTATGATCAATTTAAATACAAAACATGCTTACAGAGGCATATTCTCATCTTTTCAGCTGCCTACAGAAATTTGTTTAGATTTTTCCAACTGCTAACAACTCTGAAAAAGTGACTCAAGTTATAATGCAATTGTAACTCTGAAGTAGAATATAAATTTGAATAATTATTTGTTGTTACAGAATAAAGTGTATTACTAATTATTTGCAGTTTAATGCCTAATTAATTAGATCCAAATATTTTTTATTTTAACAATGCTGGAAGTTATATATTGCTACTTATGAATTTCTACCATCAAAGCTGTTTAACTTGTTAAATGCACTATCTTATGTTAAAAGGATTTTCTGTACACATTTTAAACTCATGATTACCTGGAAGATATCCTCTACAGAAGTATAAAGAGAGCCACATACTCTCAGCAAAAACTTTGAACACTGCTTTCTGCTGCTAAAGCTTTGCTTAGATGGCAAATTCTTTATCTACTAAAATCTTCACTAAAATTCTTACTCAACTGTCTTCAAAATACAATTTCTACAAGACATTATTTTTAATTCTATATTCACTCTTTTCAACACAGTTATATATGTTTAATTTATTTCAAATACATACATGCTTACTACTATCGATCTTAAAATGATACTAAACAATTGTATAAAAAAATAAACATGTATAATGAATGCTTCTGTTGTCAGATACTGGGTGAGAGGTTGGCACAGCTGTCAACAAGCAGTTGTCCCGGGTTAGCGGGTTCGCTTCCCAGCTGATGCTATGACACATGGAAAAAATATATATATAATGTACTAAAAAAATAATCAAGATTGATATTAACACACACATGTACAAACACATACACATATAATAATTGAAGAGATAAGCTT
Organism: Epiperipatus broadwayi; assembly: GCA_028023455.1. Lineage (NCBI taxonomy): Eukaryota > Metazoa > Onychophora > Udeonychophora > Euonychophora > Peripatidae > Epiperipatus > Epiperipatus broadwayi. The sequence goes on from JAQFVV010006206.1 coordinate 81,131, forward strand.
CAAAGTGTAGTACGCTTTCTAGTATTAAATTAATGCACATTGCAAAGAGCATTTCTATGATAATAACATAGCTATTGTTTGGAATTATTAAAGCAGTATAATTTGATATTTATATACCTGCCAAAATAAATAATAAGACAAAATGTTAGAATTCTATAATTTTTAATATATGAATATGTAAATAAATATTTATAAAACAGTACATTGAAAAATGCAGTTAATTTCAGTATTAACTGGGCCATTCTGGTATCTTCTCTCATGGGATGTTTTTAAAGCTGATTTTATTTCAATTTCCCATCTGTTTTCCATTTTCTTAGTAGTTTATATATTATTTGATCACTTGAGCTTGTTTATTAGCTGTGTTAAAACTAGCCAACCCAAAGGTTTAACTTTTTAGAATAAATATTTAATTTTTTTAAATAAAAAAAAAACAGATCCTACTTTGTCTCTAAAGAACACTGTATGAATTTGAAATTGCAGCAATGCAAATAAATTTTTCCCTCTAAGATAAAATTTCGTATATTTTGTAAATAATTGACTAAAACAAACAATTTTTTTTCTACAATTCCTTGTAACTTAGAAATAATATTTTTAAATTGCATTGTCATTGTTAACATTTATGAATAGAAAAATAAAAACTGCATATGCAAATTTGTCTACAATTAACAAAGGACAAAATTACAAAAATTATAGTAAATATTATATAGAAAGACGAATTACATATAACCTATATGAAGATTAATGCCAATATATTTGTTTATAATTATTTTGGAAAAAAATCTTTTATTATTTATTTGAATGTCTCAAGGCTAACATAAAATAGAATCAGGTTGAGTAAACTTGCAAATTTTTTTAATAAGCTTGACATCTTTCTTTCACGCAATTAAACCAGCTAACCATCCAACATTGGTCATTAAATGTGGATCAACTATTTTTAGAGAAGAGTGATGGATGAATGCTCAAGCTCTAGCCTATTAATAGCAAATACACTTTATTATATTTTAAAATACTAGAGATTAAATGCCAAAATAAAACAATTTTTTAATAATTCATGACTACAACTCCTAACTCTTTCTGTTTTTTTTGGTCAACTAAATTTTCTTTTCATAAAATTGATTATTGTTTATAGATATACACATTTAATGAATAATATTTTACCAACAAATTTCATTTCAAACTTTGAATCACTTGCATAATCAGATAATTGTAAAATATGATATTTTACCCCCCCCCCCATAATGTAAATGTAAATATATAATACAAAATTAAATAAGTTTTTGAAAAATATAATGTATTAGTATGTATTAGTCATCAGTGTTGAGAAATTCATATTTTATTTATTTAATGCAAAGCTTTTTTTTTTTTTGATTGAGTACCTATTAACAAAACATCATAAAGGAAATGGCAGAGATTCCAATCAAAAAAATGGATTCATCGGTATGTTTATTACTTCCTTAAAAGCTGCCACTATAAGCATTGATTTAATAATCATTAACTATGTGCTTCATAGTTTTTGTTTGTTCACATTTCATATATTAGTGAACTGATAGATGTCATTTATGAAGCAGATAGTTAAAATGATCATAAGTTGTTCTGAAACTGTTGATGAGACTCCAGGTGCATCCAGGAAGATCAAACTCATCTTGCTTTATTGTTGATTCTGGAAAAAGTTTCTTTGGAACATCATAAGATATCCATTTTTTACACCATAATTGTTTGATTGTGGATTCTTGGTTTAGCATCCAAAAGGAAAATTTTGATTTGAGACAACCTTTTTTAACAACTTTTTATACATTTATCTTTCTTATTGCATTGCCAAATTTATATAATATTAATGTCATTTATGTTCTTTAATACTTTTTACAATGCTTTTTTAGAACCCACTATTGATGGTTTTAATTGCCCCAGCAATCTTCTTCAGAATTTCTACTTTTATTTAAGATTTAAAATATAAGTAGAAGTTCTGGAGAAGATTGCTGGGGAAATCGAACCCGTCAATAGTGGGTTGTAAAAAAGCATTGTAAAAAGTAAGAAGGAACATAAATGATATTAATATTATATTTTTATACAATCTTATGAAGAACTTCACCTTCTGATATCTGATGGAGCCATTGTGAGAGAACAGACTTGAGTGTATCAGTAATATTTCTCACAATAATATTTAATTGAAAATGCAGATGTTTAATATGGGAATTTTTATCAAACAGGTGCATGATATTCACCAGAAAACTATGCTAGTACTAAAAAGTTATTTTAAAGTATTTGCATCGCAATCTTAAGTAGAGTCAACTAGCCTTTAAAAGAGGTTATTTCTAGATATTAATTTTGATATAACCTTAGCTAAATAAAGAAAATAAGTTAAGCTATGATTCAAGATTACTTCAGTTTATTATTGCAAAAGGTTTTTATCTTTAGAATATGAGATAATTCTTTGTTGTCTAGATAAAAAATTGAACATTAGATTAAAAATAAAACTACAGTCTTTGAAAAAGATTTCCAATTTTTTATTTTCAATTTTTCTACTTCAAAAAAGAATTTCTTTTAAAGAGTCAAAGCAATATTATCAGCATAAATGAATTTTATTCATTCTAAACTGTTAAGAGAACAAAATTCTGAAATACGTCAATATGTAAAATTTTGTATCTAATATGATTATCATTTATTGTTACTTGGATTTTTCTATCGGAGAACATTTTGTCAAATAAATTGTTTTCATGCTTTTGAGTATTTTAGAAACTTCTAGAAGATCATTTTTCCAAATTGAATCATAAACTGAAGTTAAATCAATAAAGAATACACACGATTTTAATTTGTTTTGTAAGCCTTTTTCAATGTGAGTTGTTAAAGCTAAAATTTTTAACAGTAACTTCTTTCTAGTAGCTTTCAACTATTAGAATTTTTTTTATAAAATCAGATTTTTTTGCTTGTAGAAAATATATAATGATATTGTTTGGTAACTTTTTGAATCATTATAAGGTTTATTTGGTTTTAAAATTGCTACAGTTTTGCTTTTATGTCAAATGTTTGGATTGATTTATGTATAAACAATGCTACTAAATAACTTTGACAATCATACTTTCATTTTAGGTTCTAAATTTTTATAGAATCTCTGGAGCCTACTATCTGCTTCTAGAGCATTTACTGATTTGAGATAATCCAAGACACAATCAAATTTATCAACATCTATATATGGAGCAGAATATTGTAAAAGAGAAATCTTTCAATTCTGATTTAATAATATTTGTTTTTAATCTATCAATCTTGAGTGTTTAGAAGTCTGGCATAAAAGATTGGCCACATCATTAATAGTAACAGTAGTAGTTTTTATAGAAGTAGTTTTATATCACCAAGCTTTCAAAACAATTACCAGCTCTTATAACTAAATCTTTAAAAATTTTCTTTTCATGGTATCTATCCATTTTTATTTTCTGGTATTGTCCAGTGAATTTACAAATTTGTCATCAATTTCTGGATCATTGGTAGACAAAACTTTGCTATAAAAACACTATTGGTTTTGTTCCAATATGTAATAAATTACTTTCACTATCCATGATGGATGGACTTTCAGAAAGTGATTTTTATTTAAACTTATTATAAAAAGAAAAGTTGGAGAAATTCTATTAATATTCTTTATAAGACGTCCAGTAAATCTACTCTAATTAGCTCTCTTAAATTCCTTCTTGGAACAGGATAACTTTCAACTATAGAAATGTGAATTCCAAGAGTGATTAGACTTACTTAAAGTTAATTATGGAGGAATGATCTAATACCAGTAGTTCACAGTTAATGATAAGCTTTTTTAAAAAACAAAATATAAATAAGGATTTTTTTTTATTTCCCATCTGGCTGAAAGGAAAATACATTGTTATTTGACATCATAAGTAAATGCATGCTGTTTAAATCCATTTATACCAAAAGTTAACTTCCAAAGATTACTATAAGAATTGAAATCTTTTATAAATACAGAAGGTATAGGAAAATCCAGAAAATGGAAGAGAAGGCCAATTTATATTGGAGGTTTGCTTTACAAAATGATTTGAAAACAAAAGTAGCTTTATCATGTTTAAAGTGCATTCTATCAATAATCAATGTAAATTCAGGAATTTTAAGAAGTTATGCATTATTAAAAGAATGATAAATCTTTTGAAAAACAATTACAGCAATGTTGTGTTGAACAATTAATTTTATATTAAATTAAATCATGTGACGTCTGACTTGATTTTTTTTTTTTAATGATTAATTTGTAGAAGATTTTAATTTTTGATATATTCTCAATGCTAAGTTGAAGTAATTTTATTGTGTTTTCTAGTTTAAAGAAAAAATCATTCTTTACAGGGCATACCTGGTACTTGTGATATTCTATGGCTTGCCAATACCATATAATCATTATTCAGTTTGAGAACCTAGAACCTTCTCCTCTGTAGTTCTGGTGCAACTATCTATCATAATACCATAAGAGTTCATATAAATAGTTTTGTAGTATGATTTTATATATTGCTGTTAACCCTGATACATATGACAATACATACTATTTGTAGGATGGCCATGAGAAGACTATAATACTTTCATATTAGAAATTCGGTTTATCAGTAATAAAAAAAAATCCCGAATATGTCTTCCAAAAAAATCCTGTTGTTTTAAATCTTTAAAAAAATATAGGCAGAAAATTTATTTGCAGAAATAGGCTTCTGATTTTCAATGAAATATTTATTTTTTTCAAAGCTTTAGTGTCACAAAGAACAGTATTATTATGGCTCAAATAATAGTAGAAATGTCTGCAAATTTGTCATTTCATTAGTTATTTTATCAAAGAGCTGACCAATCACAGTCAGATAAATTTTAAAGTAAGTTTGTGTATTGTTTCTTTATTTCTTGGTCAACTAACTTAATAAAATTTTTGCAAGTTGGGTAGGGCTAGAAATACAAGTAATAGTTTCTATAAGGTAGAAATGCATTGAATTTCCTGTTATTTGTTTAAACTATTTAATCTTTTCATATTTTCACAAGAGTCTCTCATAGTTTGTAAATCATATTTTTCAATCTAGATATCCACAACATCAGAAGTAGTAAACTGAAAAGTTATGTCAAAATGAACTCCAATTCTAATGAAATAACAAACTATTGAAATTTTTGAATTGTAAGATGTAAATTATCTTAAAAATTTCCTCTAATATAAAAAAAAAGATGTATTTTCATTAATATCATTAGGTCCACTATGAGAAATCTAAAAGAAAATGAAACTTTCATCAACTGCCATATTTAGAAATATAAACTTATGGTATATAGAATTTGCATTTGAAAAACTATTAAAAACTCTAACTGACATCCTGGAAAATTTGACTAAAAATAGAAAGCAGCATATGTCAAAAAGCTTTATATCCAAATCTCTATAATTTTTAATAATAAAACATTTTCAGTTTTCAGAATATCTGGAACTAATCTCCAAACAAACATCTGCATTATTATTATTATTTCTTCTCCTTTATCTTATATGCATTGATTTAAATTTTATTCAATGCAAATGAGAAAATAAAATTTGTTTTTATTTCTATTCAAATTTATCATAAATGTGTTTTAATCTATTTTTTCTTTAAACAATATATCATCCTCTCATGTGTATTGCTTATGATAATGGTGTATTTAAAATTCTGTCTATCAATATTATTATTTTAAACAAATGAGTAGACAATCCTGAAATATTTGTCACAATGCATAGTCATTGATTTCTAATGCATGTACAAAATTTGAAGGAAATACATTTGATGCAACTATGTTAAAAATTTATTACACAATTTATCCTAAACAAACATATGACAAACAAACAGAATTGCTAAGTTAAATAAAAGCATTTAAAAATAGTTGAAATATTAATAAAGAATTAAAAGCATTTAGAGAGTGAATATTCTTATGCACCACACAAAATCTATTTCAATTATTACTGTATCTTTATATAAATCCAATAGAAAATATTCACAAAAGTTTGATAATAGTTTAAATTATATCTTCTCAACTTTTGTAATAAAAATTAAAGTGGTATGAAATGGGTATTAATACTGTGTCACATAATATTACATATTATACCTTACAGAAATAAAATATCATATACACCTTAAATGAACAATTCACATTGCAATGTATAATATAATGTAGAATTTATTCTTTCTTGCTTATGGTTTCAATTGCCTAGCAGTCATTATCAGAGCTACAACATTTAAATATATATAACTCTATAATGAATTATACATTCCATTGTAATGTATTCATTTAAGATGTATATGGCATTTTATTTATGTTTCTTACAGCATGTTAATTAGATAATGATAGTTAAAAAACTAATAAATGTTCTTATTTCTCATTCCTTAAATATTTAACTTTTATATACAGATATGTATTAATATAATATATTCCTTTGGAATATATTCCATAGGAAAGAAATTTTATTAATTTATAAATGTGATATCATTGCTATATTTAAAAGATTACCTTGTTGTTATTATTATTATTTAAAACACATTATATATTCTTTTTATAAATAAAAATTGAGTTTATTAAACTATAATTTAAAAAGAAATTAAATTGTTAAATCATTTATTTAAATGTATCACATGATCACATTTCTTATACTAGCACATTAATTATTGATAAACAGAGCAAAACTCTCCATACAGAATTGCCACCTGTGCTAAACAGGGTAATCAATGGATGCCCAAAGGCTTGTGCATAAAATCCCTATCCAATGCCTACTCATCCAATATCCCCAGACTAGTTTCTGGCTTGTGGCCTTCGTCAGTGAGGAGCTTTGGATCTGAGAGCACTGCATCTAGATCTTAGGATCTAATGCAACCCTCTAGAAACTACCTTTTATCTCTACTTAACTACAAAACTATGAGAATGAAATTGAAAACATAAAAAATATTTACAATCTAAGCTCAATAGCTTACATAGTCATATGGGTCTGAACTGGATGCTGAACTGAGTTCAGACCCATATGACTATATAAGCTATTGAGCTTAGATTGAAAATATTTTTTGTGTTTTCAATTTCATTCTCATAGTTTTGTAATTAAGTAGAGATAAAATGTGGTTGCTAGATGGTTGCACTAGATCCTAAGATCTAGATGCAGTGCTCTCAGATCCAAAGCTCCTCACTGATGAAGGCCACAAGCCAGAAACTAGTCTGGGGATATTGGATGAGTAGGCATTGGATAAGAATTTTATGCACAAGCCTTCTGGCATCCATTGATTACTCTGTTTAGCACAGGTGGCAATACTGTATGGAGAGTTTTGCTCTGTTTATTTAAATGTACTTGTAATCTAACTGTGAATTTATTTACTGTTCTATTAGCAAGTAGCCATGAATGATTTCTTATCAAGAAAACTGAACACATAAACAAGATATCATGCTATTGAGTTAAAAAAGGAAACATTGAATTTTAAATTTCCAAGATGAACATGTAAATAAATAGTTTTCATCCCAAGAAATTGGGAACCAAGACTCAAATGGATAATCTATTTTTTCATATTTTCATCTATCATAAATAGGCTTACTTCATAATCATCAACTGCCGCAAAAATCAATTTTTATACAACTTCATTTAATTCTATTTATTATTTCAAATGAAGCACTACAATAAAGAATGTTTGCCTTCTATATCTTTAAGATTAAAGAACATTAAAATTTTCTATTGGTAAATAAGTTAAAGTGATAAAACAGTTTATAACTCTTTATTGAATATTTTGTTTAATTTATAATAAAGTGGTTTTTTTTTTCATATAAATAATTTTACACTGATGTTAATCATTTATAATTAGTCAGTTCTTAAATATTATATTGATCACTAGGTATATTTATAAAAGTTATAATAATATTTTTAAAATGTTTTAATGTAATGTTTAAAAGTAATACAGATGTGATAAATGATACTTTATTTTTATTTTATTGATGTCATATTTTAATACAGATTATGAAATATATAATCTAACAAAACAAAACAAGTTATAAATTTCATAACTTGCTCATAGCTTGAATTTTACGATCATTTAATGGAGCTTTACCAATAGCTCACCAACAAGCTTAGTTTACATAAACACGGAGAGAGATAGAATTCAATATCTCTTTCATTGTCTCCAACCTTTAAACCATGGTTTCAAGCTAGTTGGCTCATGTCAGTAAAGGGTAGGAAGACCAGAAACTAGATCTAAAACACCGATTCTACAAACAGCATTTATGACACACGTTTCTATCAGTTTATTATAAATGTGCCCTTGAAGGTTTTTGTAATGATATAGATTGCAGAGGCTTTTACTATATGGTGAAACTGAACTGAATTCAGACCCATATAGCTATCTAATTTGTTTGACTGGATTTGAAGATATTTACATATCTGAAAAATTCGTGCTTTCAAATTGATAGAAACGTGTTTCATAAATGCTGTTTGTAGAGTTGGTGTTTTAGATCTAGTTTCTGGTCTTCCTACCCTTTACTGATGTGAGCCAACTAGCTCAAAACCATGGTTTAAAGGTTGGAGACAATGAAAGAGATATTGAATTCTATCTCTCTCAGTGTTTATGTAAACTAAGCTTGTTAGTGAGCTATTGGTAAAGCTTCATCTAGTGATCATAAAATGCAAGCTATGAGCAAGTTATGAAATTTATAACTTGTTTTGTTTACATATATATATATATGAAGTTTTAAGAATAGTTGTTGTTTCTATGTCATTACTCAGAATATTATAGTAGTGAGTTAATCTCATATAAAACAGGTATTTCATCCATTGCTTAGTCTTATAGCTCTTAGTGTATAAGTTATTGTCTTACTAGGTATGAGATCAAGGATGGCTTAGTTAGTTTTGCTAATGTCTCAGATTGTTCATCATTCATCCATTTGTTAATTTTGATATATGAATTTAAATATTGGTAGCCACTACAATAACATTATTGTTATTTTATTTTTTAAAAATAAATTATTTTGTTTCTGTTATTATTGACTATTACTTGAATTACAAAGTATAAATTATTGTTACGCCAAATTAATATGTATCCAAATGTAATTGATACTGGGTAAATTTATTTTTTTACTTCAACATTTATTACTAATTAGAAGAATTTCATTTTATAATTTATAGCTTCCTAATATTTTTGTATAAGGGTGACTTTGCCAGTAAACTTAACTTCTTTGTTAGGTATTTTTTTATAACATTTAACAATATTAAATTAAAATTTAATATCAGAAAGAAGTCTAGATTTATTATCTAGTAATGCCTTCTAGTAAAGTTACTTATTGAACTATTTATAGATAATGGTATATATAAGGAATGAAGATAAATATTTCATTTGTGTTATATTTCTGAATAATAGATAATATCAATATTTCAGACATATATGAATTAAGACTTTGATACTAATAAATGTTAAATATTAAAGATGTGCAAATAATTTAACAACAACCAATTATTTATCTTTCATTGGTAACTCAATATATGATAAAAGTAAAAACAGCTATCTATTCTAATGCCATCTATAGTAAACTTGAGTAATCAATTATAAGATGGGAATGCATTTAAATCCAAATCCTCAGATACATTCTTAGAATTCTGTGTTTATCAATGAGGTTTGAGATTCATTACTGAAAATAATGCAGATATGAATCTAGCAATCTCTTTTAACTCTACCTTATTATTCAAGCTAAATCCATAAAATTCAAATCAGACTACCATTTTGAAACAAAGCTAAATTGATTTGCTAGCAATATAGATTTAACAAGTGACAATTATCAAAAATTCATTAGGATTGTCTCAATTTAATAATAAATTATTATTGTGGGTAATATCAAATCAGCACTGACACCATAATATCCCATAAGTGTTTTTTTTTTTCAGAATGAATTTCATCTGTTTGGCTTTTTAGGCTGCTCAAAAGGCATATTTATTATTGTGATGATGAGGTTCATGCATCTCACTGCTATTTATTCTTTTCTTTCAAATTAACTTTCCAAATATTATAGTTTTTTAAAGAGTTATATCATCTTATGATATGACCAAAATACAATAATATTAACTTGGTCCTTGTGATTCAAGTGAGAGTTTGGTCTAATATAATCAAGTAACTACTTGTTTAATTTGCTTGCTGCCCATTTGAGAAGTTTTAAACTACAACTCAGTCCAAAAACATCTTACATTTCTCTTTCTTTTCAATGATCAACTTTCATAATCAGAAATTTATAGAAACTCATAGCTTGAACAATTTTTGTCTTCATTTTTAAAGGGTTTAGTAATAAGTATTAGAATTATTTGGATGCTATTATGAAGGTAATTATAAACTTAAATATTAATTTCACTTTCAAATTTTTTTTCCTTTATAATATCAGCTAGTAAAAAAATTATTATATATAATTCAGTTTTAAAATCTCTAAAATGATTAAATATAATTACTATACTTATTCTTAAAAATCCTTTGAAGTTCACCTACCATATGGCACTAATCTGGGATCTGCTGACACATAACTATTTTCTGGCAATCTGTTTCTTAACCATTCTGTAATTGTTGGATATCCAGAAACATCTAAAATATAATTTTTTTAAAAAAGTATAATGCTTGTAAAAGATTATAAAAAAGATAAATATTGCTATTGCTTAATAGTGTAAAAATGCTATATTGTTATATCAACTAGCAGTTATAACCACATTTATTATATGCAATATTCTCAATGAAAGTGGACCTTTGATTCTTCTTTCAATAAGAAAAAAGTTCAAAGCAGGAAATATAACCTTAATGCATTTTTGGTACTGAGCACTTTTATTAAAGACTATTGACAAGGATACTAACATAGAAAATGTAAAAAGGTTATATGTTCCTTGTTTGCACAAACTATTAAAGCTGTAGCAAACTCTCCACCCAATAGTGCCAGCCAGTACAAACCTTAGTAATCAATGGATGCAAAATGTACAGATACTGAACTGAATTTAGAACTATATGATTATATAAGCAAATAAACTTGGATTAAAAATATTCTGTTTTCATTCTTGAGCTTATAGCTTTATAGTTGACTAAATAGATAAAAGGTGACTGCTGGAGGATTGTATTAGGTCCTAAGATCTAGGTGCAGTGTTCTCAGATCCAAGGCTTCTTACTGGTGAAAACCCCAAACTAGAAACTAGCCAGGATATTGGTTGAGTAGGCACTAGATAGAGATGTTATCAAAAACTTTCTTGCATCCATTGATTACTAAGGCTTGTGATGGCACTATTGTATGGAGAATTTTTTACTGTTATATGAAGCATTAGTATTATCTTTAATTTTTTCCAATGCTGTCAGGTGGAAGTATCATAGTGTTATTTTAAAAATAATATATATAAAAAACCATTTAAAAAATATAAGTAAGGATAATTGCATTTCATATTAATTACACATAATGTTTAAAATTTAATGAAACAAGATAACTACAAGTCAAAATATAATGTCAGAAAAAAAATATTATTTATATAGTGCAGATCAAGTATATGAAAAAATAAACTGAACAGGAATAATCCAATAGAGTTTTACTTTACTGGCTTTATAGTTATTGGTAATTTAATTTTTTTTTTTTAAATAAACAATTTTTTTCCATTAATTTAAACTCATCATTAACAAGTAAAACTAACATTTTAAATAATATTTGTAAAAAAAAAAATCTAGAAAAAAAAAAAAAAGTTTTTTTTTTTTAATTTCAACAATAATAAAGACATGCTAAGTTCAATTCTAGATGGAAAAAAAAAAAACTATTGTCTAAATTCAGTAATAATGTTAAAAATATTTTTTTCCTAAGAGTAAATTTAATTGAAATCAGAATATCATTTTAGATATTAAGCTTGATAATTCAATAATAATGACATCATAATTTGCAAACAGAAAACATTTTCACCATGTCATAAATGAATCCTTTTTATATATTTTCATCAAATCCAAAAATTACAAGTAAGAGACATTTATTATTGTAATAACACTCATTTCTCAATTATTCTCATTATAGATGACTTTGTGAAAGAATTCATATTTTGACTAGATAAATTTGCAGTCTTGTGTGAAAAAATATATTGTATTATTCTTAGCATTAATAATATTTCTGGTATTAATATAACAAAGACAGACATACAATATTCATCCTTTACAGTAAGAAATTCTGTAACATCTCCAGAGAACTAATTCAATAGTCTCTAAGTATATAATTAGATTTAATAAGAAAGTGCTATCATTCATTTTTAAAAAATTTGGCAATTATAATCAAAATAAAAATTTCCTCTATTGAGCATAGTGAAAAACTATTTATACAATAGCTTTCATCTCAAGGTCAAACACCATTACAAAAGAACTATCAATCTAATACCTTTTATCATAATTTTAGACAGGTTCATTTGTAAACTCTACTCTGAAAGATATCAACTGAAAAGTTTTACAAAGACTGAAACAAGTAGAATGAGAATATAAAACTGAGAAAGTTGTAACTATGATCAGTTCTGTGCATTTGACCACAAAATGCAGTTATAAAGAATTTTTCATAATTCTTTGTGCTAAAAATGTAATTCTTCTATTTAAACAAGTTTATCAATATACTTATTTAAAACATTAAATCATAAAACAAGGATAAAGAAAAATTGTAAGAAGCTAAAATAAAACATTTAGTTTCCAAAAAGGATGAATGATATTGTTTTTTCATCCAAGCTGATTAATAAAATTTTTTTAGGAATTGAATCCTCCTTCAAAGAAATTACATTACTCATATTATCACAAATATAAGACATGCTAAAAAAAGCCAGCATCCAAAGATGATGATACGTAAAACAAGACAACAAGAAATGAAATTCTCTTGCAGCCAAATATTAAGAACACTAAGAAATAAATAGAATCACAAGTACTTTTATTGCATTCTATATATCCAAACTATGAGAATAGTTTAAACAAAGGCTAAACTCTCCATACAGTAGTGCCACCCTGTACTAACCAGAGTAATCGATGGATGCCAGAAGGCTTATGCATAAAATCCCTATCTAATGCCTACTCATCCAATATCAACAGACTAGTTTCTGGCTTGTGGCTATCATCAGTGAGGAGCCTTGAATCTGAGAGCACTGCACCTAGATCTTAGGATCTAATGCAATCCTCTAGCAGCCACCTTTTAATTCTACTTTACTACAAAACTATGAGAATGAAATTGGAAAACATAATAATATTTTCAATCTAAGCTCAATAGCTTATATAGTCATATGGGTCTGAACTCAATTCAATACCCATACATTTTGGTGTCTTTGGCTTTTAAACAACCATAGTCACCACTATCCTATTAGGCAGGATTGGTGTTAAACCACTAAACATCACATGATCACCATCTCTTATATTAGCACATAATTGTTGTAAACAAAGGCAACTCTCCATACAGTAATGCCACCCTGTGCCAACCAGAGTAATCAATGGATGCCAGAAGACTTGTGCATAAAATCCCTATCTAGTGCCTATTTATCCAATATCCCCAGACTAGTTTCTGGCATCCATTGATTACTCTGGTTGACACAGGGTGGCCCTACTGTATGGATAGTTTTGCCTTTGCTTACAACAATTATGTACTAATATAAGAGATGGTGATCATGTGATGTTTAGTGGTTTAACACCAACCTGCCTAATAGGATAGTGGTGACTATGGCTGTTTAAGAGCCAAAGACACCAAAATGTATGGATACTAAATTGAGTTCAGACCCATATGACTATATAAGCTATTGAGCTTAGATTGAAAATATTATTGTGTTTTCCAATTTCATTCTCATAGTTTTATAGTAGAGTTAAAATATGGCTGCTGGAGGGTTGCATTAGATCCTAAAATCTAGGTGCAGTGCTCTCAGATCCAAGGCTCCTCACTTATGATGGCCACAAGCCAAAAACTAGTCTGGGGATATTGGATGAGTAGGCACTAGATAGGGATTTTATGCACAAGCCTTTTGGCATCCATTGATTACTCTGGTTGGCACAGGATGGCATTACTGTATGGAGAGTTTTGCCTTTGTTTACAACAATTATGTACTAATATAAGAGATGGTGATCATGTGATGTATGAGAATAGTTGTTGTAATTACAAACGCATTACATTATAATGATGCTGAAGAGCATAAATTATAAATTTGAAAGCTTATGCTAACTATTATGAAGATAAATAAGGGAATTATTTCATAAATTATGTTCATCTTATGTTTTTTTTTATATAGCAGTAAATATAAAGCTATATTACGATATTATCACATACTTATATAAAGCTATGTTATGATATTAACACATACTTATGCAAAAACTACATTATTCATTCATAATAAATGTTTAAATTTAAGGAATCACAACCATAAGTATTCACATTCAACAATTCCACTTGCAGACATAAAAACGTTAGTTGAACTGCTTCCTTTATAGATTTCCAAGCTTCTTGATAATGAAAAATTAAACATGTTTTTGAAACTTTCATTTTTTTAAATTATCTATTTATTCTATATTTATGATTTTGAACTGCTTCAAATATAAATTTAATCAAATATATTGTTCCGTGATGATTTCTTTTATAAAGTCATACCAGACATTTGAACGCAATTAATTTTATTTACAGTGATAATATATTTATGTAGTATTTACAAGTTTTATATTTGTAAATAATATTGTTGTGAAAATGATATTTATTATTATTTGAAACGTAATTTATGATTTGACAGTTAAAGCTATTTTTATCTTCATTTTGTTATTTATATTTTGCAATGTAAATATAAAGACCAAGGGACAAAAAAAAATCTCTTTGCACATAATATATTACTGGAATTACGATTTTTTAAACAGGGATTGTTATATATTATTTTATTCAATGTCAACACTGAATAAATGCAAATTTTAATTTAAAATAGTATATACATATTTTTCTATAATAATAAAAAAACCATTTATGTAACTAGAATTATATCTTAAAATATTATTTAATTAAAATACCAGCTTGGCACAGCAGATGAGAGAGGTTCCCTTGAAAGGTTCTATAAGTCTTTTATTATCATAAATCAAATTTACAAATTAACAATTGACGAAAATTGACTTTTGCATTGATTAATGAATTGTAAATTTTGATTGGAGGCAATGCAATATAAGCAGAAAGGAAAAATTCTTTGCAACTAATAGTGATTAATTTTCATTTTCTTTTCAATTTTATATTGATTATTATTGCAGATTTTTTATATAATATATTGCTATATTATTTTATATATAAATAAATGAAGATGTGGAAATAGCATGAGATGATCAATTAAAAAAAAAAGAAATAATATTAATTTGACAGTATTAAAATGGTTTATGCATCTTCTGGCATGGTCCAGGAAAAACTTTTAGATTTTTTTTTAGATTGCAAACAGACAAGACATTTTCTTCTGATAGTTATTCCACACTATATCACTCAGCCATTAAGGTTGAAAAGTAAAAAACAAGGTTTGTAAAATTAAACTCTTCTTCATGATCCAGAAGTTGGCAAGCTAATAAACAATGCTCTTTCTTTATTTTTTTCTTATTGTACTTTAAGGGGGGGGGGTAATTTGTCCACAAAAGTTAACACTTATATGGGAAATTTGTGCAAAATATATAATAGCCTGAGACTTATAAATATTAAGCCCCATAGGTATTTGACAAAATGTTATATCAAATGTTAAAAATAAAAATTGATTCCATATACATAATAAAATCACTAATTAACTGATAGGATGGTAAGAAAGCAATCAGGATAACATTAAAAATTTTGATCAAAATTCCTTAGTAAAAATATTACAGAGATATTATGTGTAGCTTAGATCAATGGTACAGTGAGAGATTTGAAAGTTAAAGATTCCTGAATTAAAAATCAATGCTTTTGCTGTCCACACATTTCAAGAACTCCTGAGTAGGTAACTATTTGATTTCTTTTTAATGTATAGAAAAAAAGATTTTTTTTTTTTGTCCTATGTTAACTAAAGATTGGTAATGCTTACTTATTTGGTAATTTTAAGCAAGATACTTCTAAAAAAAAAAAAGAAAGAAATTTTCAGAGAGAAAAGTATACTTTTCTACTTGTAGCTAGCTGCTAAAAAGAAAATGTTATATATTTAAATATGTAAAATAGGGAAAGTGATAATAAATGCCAATAATAATACATATAATGCCAATGCTTATGAAAATAATAAAGATAACATCTGAATCTTATCCATAAAATAAGTACTACCTTTTGTAATTGCTTCAAGATCTTCTATGAGTTGATCAAAATATACAGCAAATAGATGTGAAGTAAATGGTGATCTCTAAAGTATTATTTTTTTTTAGAAATATTTTACAATATTTTTTCTGTTTACCAGATAACTTTAGTAGCAATAGCTATATATGTATGTGATCTAACAGTAGCTTTAGCAAAAAAAAAAATGATATCAATGCGTGAGTTCAAAAGTGCTACCCTAACATCCTTTACCAACAGTATAATATGAAATGCCTTCTTGTCATATAGGGAGAGGACTTCAAAAAGCTTGATAATAAGTTTATATTAACAACATTTTACAAAGTAGATCTTTATGACTTTTCATTACAGGAAATAACGTTATTGCTGTGTCCGAATAATTTCATTAGTAGTAGTTAGTTGATTATAATAACTTTAGTATTAAAGAAACTTCACAATAATTTGATATCTTAATCACACTGGAAGACCTGCATCATTTCATATTGAGGTAGAGTGCAAATTGTACAACTCAAGGTCCATGGATTGTATTTCAGTCTCTGACACTTCTGGTACTTGAATTCCTCATAAGCCGTTACCATTTCAATTACTTTATTTCAGTTCATATGGTTAATAAATTGACAGAGCCGTGGACCCTGGAGTTCAAGTCTATGGTTCATCTTCCATATCTGTTATTTCCAGTACTCAAATTTCTTATAAACTTCTAAGCAGTAAACTAATGATTATTTTATCAAACTGGTTTAGTGTGGTAGTAGACTGATAAAAGCTGGAGGTCAGGGTTCATGAACCTTAACTCCATTTCTGACACTTCTGGTTTTCAAACTTCTTATGAACTCTCAAATAATATACAATTTGATTTTTGTTTAATACAATAGAAAAAATTGAAATAAACATTCAAACTGAATAATATGATCAGTTTTTTTAATTGAATGTGAAAGGGAAAATACTTAAAGTATTAAATTTTACTGTTAGAAGCAGTAGTTCAGTCTTATCAAAAAGTTGGCCAAAAATTCTCTCAATGTTTAATATGTAAGTGAATTGAAGATTTTTATGGTTTGCAACATTTTCAGAAGATTTCATTGATATTCAAAAGTACAAGTGATCATTATGTAGTTCTGCTAAAGTTTTTAGAATTTATTATGATTTCTAACAGCTTCACTAATAATAAATAGAATGCTTTGAGCTTTATCTATATGCAGCCAGAGATTGTGCTAAGATATCTAATATGTTCTTTGTTTTTTTTACAGATGTCACTGAGCATTTGAAGTTTCTCAGACTAAGAAAAGAGAAAATTAAAAAAGCATAAAGTAATTTCAAGAACCTTAGCAAAAGTCATCAATTAGATACTTCAAGCTAATAAGAAAAATCTTTCTAATCATGTATTAGTATAAATATGCAAATAAATATAAGACATTAAACATAGGTTAATTTTAATAATATGCATGAGAAATAAAATATAGACTAAACCTATCAATAAAGTATCATTTACATTTTTGAAGATAATAATATTGGAGAGACACAATAGCACGATAGCAATGGTTTTTATAAATAAAAAAAATCCATTAAATGGCATTAAACTTGGCTCACAAAGATAATAATTCTTTGAAGATTAATAATACGGCTAAAAATATTTAACTAATAATTAAATAAGGAATCCATTCATGAATAGCTAAATCACAAATTGTGTAAAATATAAATTTATTATTGAACTAACAACTTTATTAATCCTGCATGTTTAATGATATTGTGTAATGTGAATACCACCCATTATAGAATTAAGACAAAATAGCACTAGAACCAAGTTTGAATTCCATTTGCATCATACTACCATATATATGAAATATTGCCATGGTTACTTAAGCAATAGAGTATGGTAAAGCATTGGTATCAAATAAATGACCAAATTGAAGTTTTTACAAAAAAAAATTAATGATTTCCAAGATTATGATTAGATGTTTCACATATTCTCTTTTCTATTATAGATTTCACTTGATTTAATTCAAGCAGATTAGCAAATATTAAAAATTGTATCAAATAGAAACTTTAGGCTGAAAAAAAAATCAATTTTTTTAATTACTATAATGGATTAAATAGAAGTTAATTTTAATAGTGTGTAGGTGGAAGGATATAAGAACATTGTCAAAGATTTATTACTTACATTTTATCAATGTAGTACCTGTATGGAAGGCATTGGATTAAGATTGGTTAATTTGCTTATCAGATTTATAAAAGATTAGTACTAGAATAATTGATATATTATGCAAAATTATAGTTTTAGAAGCATTGGACATCATATACTTCAATAAAAAATCTTGAATTTTTTTTCTTTAGGATAATGAATATGTGTGAAAAATAATAGTACAGTAATTAAAATAGATCCTTATAGGGTTTAACTGCAAAAAATGATAGGGATGCTTTTAACCTCATGATTTCAGCTCCATCTTTTGAACTATCTGAATACTGTGCTTGTTTAGCAAAATGTTCTCCTTATTCAATTCATTATTAATGCCTAAGGCTGTTCTACCTACATTTTTTACAAAGATGGCAGCAAATAGATTTTATAAAGAAAATAATTTTTTATCTTCTTTTTATCAATGATCTCCCAAACAATTTAGATGAGCAATATGCAGGATTAGAGAAGGTTTAGATATTTTTGAAAGAAATTTTTATTATTATCAAGCCTAAAAACTCAAGTAGTTTATGTTATCACTCTCTAATAAATGCAATGAAGTGAGTCTATTTCTAATGAGTCATGCAAAAAAAAAAATCCCCCCTCCCCAAAAAAAAAGAAAATATCTTTACAAATTATTTCTGTGGTTCATCATAACTGTCTAATATTTCTGTAGGGACTTCTGAGACGCACATTAATAGTCTGCTCATCATTAAGATTGATTAATCAGAAAGGGAATCTAATTTATATTTGGGAGCTAGAATCAAACATCATAAATAACCATCAAGCAATGATTCATTATATCTCTTCTTCTTTTGAGATTATAGTAGTGAATTTTAAAGCAATACACTCTGATCCATTTGCCTTCTCAATGCAATAACATTTTCTTTAATGAACTAAAAATTAGTTTGTTAATCTAAATTGAGATCCTGCTGAATATCATGACATTCTAATTGGCTGTCGTATACATATTTTAACGAGTGCAGTGAGATTCAGCAGGATCTCAATTTATTTCAATTTTCAACTATCTGCGCTTCGCAAATTAAAATATTATTTTATTAATCTGTGTGATTTTGTACAATAATAAATCAAAGCCTTACGATTTTTGGATCAATTTTTGATTAAGTAATATAATGATATTAGTTAACAGAAAAAAAAACACAGCCTATCATTTTGGTTCTTGAGCACTACATGAGACAACTGACTATATGATTATTTTTTTTTACTATATCGAGTATTCATTGGTATTTTTAAATCTCTTTGTGATTTAGTACAGATATAGAGTGACATATTCTGGAGTGTAAAATATTCAGATTGATTCCAGTTCTTATACTTCTAGAATCAAACTTCTTATGCACTTCCAGTCAATAAAGTCACTCAATTATTTTTCTATTCTAATGATATTTCTTAATGCATGTAATGTTTTTATGTATTCCTGATAATCTCAAAGCAGATTTTTTGTGATTTTAATCTTGATATTCGATACTAAAATATATCAACTTTACAATACATATTCAAATATTTTTGAAATACAAGCATATTACATATATTTGAAGTTCAAATGTAATATAGGTGATTTGAACACAGACTTTCAAACTCCCTTCAGCTATCCACTCTATCTTATACAACTGATACATGTAACCACAAAGATGTGAAAAAGATAAATGATCTCCAATATATGTATTTTGTGCTGCTCAGCACTCATAAGTTAGTCCAAATCATCATCTCTCATTCATATGTCTCTAATCAGTGCTCAGTTTATATCAAGGTAAATCTTCAAACTTTGATGGACAAGCTTCAATCTACTCCACTCTCCAACTTTTCAGTCATCCATACCATTGAAAATCTGATAATGGAAGGCCCTAATCCCTTGTTGATGCCAGTATTATTGTCATGCCCATGACTTGATGTCAACATGTGAATGACAATAATATTGACATTAACAAGAAATTTGGGCATTTCATCATCAGATTTTCAATGGTGTAGATGGCTGAAGAGTTGAAAGGTGGAATAGATTGAAGCCTGTTCATTAAAGTTTGAAGATTTGCTATCTTAATATAAACTCAGCACTGATTAAATATATGTGGGAAATGATGATTTGAAGCAACTGATGAATGCTGGTTCAGCACAAAATATAAACATTGGAGATCATTTATCTTTTTCACATGGTGTGATCATGTGAATCCATTGTATGAGATAGAGTGGCTGGCCGAAGAGAGCTTCACACTCTGTATTCAAACCTCCTATAATACATATCCATATAAAAATTATTAAATTACTGACTATTGAAAGTTTTTGAACAAATAACAGATTTAAACTAGGATGAAATGACTTTTAGTAAAACACCCCCAAGTTATAAAAACTAAGCCTGTACCAGTATTTGTTATTGATCTGAAACTGAGAGAAATCACAAACCAAATAATGTATGTAATAATGACTGATATATGTTAATAATAACAAAGAGATGATTGAAGATAAATATAAAAATAAAAAAATAACTGGATCCTTAAATTTTTTAAAAGTTTTCTAAAAAGATTTGGAAAAAAGTATGGCTTATAATTACTTGAATTAACTCTACACAAATTGAATAATGATGTTTAAAAATAATAATTCAGTCAAGCGTTGTTAGCCGAGAGGTCATCGCAGCCGTCTTGCAAGCAAGTAGTTGGTTGCAGACGGTTGTGGGTTCGCGTTCCAGCCGATGCTACGACGTATAGGGAAAATATATATATGGATGTTATATATACATCAAATATGTATATGCAATGCATGAATCTCATTTTTAGTAAATATTCTTTTAAGCATTTTTTTTTTTGTAATAGTATTTTGGCGTGCATGGTTTAGTGAAGCGATAAGGTGACAAAGCGATGAACCATTAGATTATAAATATATTAAATTTTTAACAATAATACATTTTTATACTTCACAAAACATAAATAGCTTTCATCATTTAAACAGCATGAAATAATTTATTCTTCTGTCATATATAATGAAGTGAATATTATATTACTTTATTATTAACAATTAAAATTGTATTATACCAGTAATTAATTTGACACTTTACCTGACTTCATCAGTAACCAGTTGCAATCTAATTCTTGTTCTGCTTGGGTAAAATACCGACCATCAGTCCAAAGAGCCGCCTCTTTCATGGTAACCACGGCAATACCTACAACAATATGATACTGTTAAGTATTTTATAATTTTTAAAATAATTTTTAAATAACTAATAAAATATCTATTTTCCTCCCATTATTTGCAAACGATTAAATATAAGGGAAAAGTAAAACAACTTAAGCTTTTAAAAGTGATGCAAAAATTTTTTTTATATAAAGCATGACACATGTACACACATATATAATTTTTAAATTTGAAATGCTGTATACTGAATATAAAACATGAGATGCTGTAACTATGTCTGCTAATGATTGGTAAAAAGTAATGATGAAGCAACACAAGTAATAATCAAATGTTTCTCATCACTTGATCACACTGATCCAAATTCCAACCTTTGCAGTGAATTCACCCACTAAACAATTTGATGAAATATTTAAAGAAAAAAAAATCACACAATTATATTATTTAAAAATAATAATAAACAATTATTCTTATATTGATAGTTAAAGTAAATTATTATGTTTGCAATTAATAGTTTTTCAAATATTAGTATATTGCCTGTACTAAACAATGTAATTAGAAAGGATTTGAACTGAGACTTTCAGGCTCCCCATTACTATGAACACTATTTTATGCAACTGATACACATGTCCACATGCATGTGGAAAAGATAAATAATCTCCAGTATACATATTTCATGCTGAACCAGCACTCATCAGTTGGTCCAGATCACCTCTCACACACATACATAATTAGTGCTTGGAATATAAGTATATTGTCTATACTAAAAATGGAATTAGTAAAGACTTGAACTCAGATTTTCAAATACTTTCTAATTACATTTTTTATTACTGACAACATACTTATATTTGGAAATCATTTATCTTTTTCACATGTGGTCATGTGTATCAATTATATAAGATAGAGGGCATAGCTGTGAAGATCTTGAAAGCCTGAGTTCAAGGCCTTTCTAATAACATTGTTTAGTATAAACAATATACTTATACTCTAAGCAATGATTGTATATATGAGTGGGAGATAGTGATCTGGTACTAACTGATGAGTATTGGTTCGGTTAAAACATATATTAGAAACCATTTATCTTTTTCACATGTATGTGGTCATGTGTATCAGTTGTATACGATGTAGTATACAGATGTGGGAGCTTGAAAGTTTGAGTTGAAGTCCTTTCTAATTAAATCAACAGTTTAATAAAATGAATGGCAACAATTATTAGTAATGATTCAAATACTTTTTATCTGGGCTTGCCAATCCAAAGTCCAAATGCAAAACAAGAGAAAGGAAAAATAACCAATGATAGATGAAAAGAGTAAATCAATTTCATTAATTTCTAGATATAGTGATTTATGGCATCTGTCATCTAAAGAAATGACTATACAAAGAAAGTCTGTTTTTCATATGATCAGGTAGGTCAGTGGTCTCCAAACTTTTTTGATTGCATACCCTTAAGATAGAAAAAATAAATATTATGTTCCCAGAAAGTAAAAAAGAAATCTATTTTTTATACATATTGTAAAGAAGAAATAAGCCTTATGTCATCATATAATAACCAAACAAACTGTTTATTACATGTAATTTTTTTATTTACAGTTTACATAAACAATTTCTTCTCATTATAATTTAATATAAACGATGGGAGTAATAATATCTGAAAATTCTGGTTTGATAGTTTCTGATACTGTGATACAAAGTTCTAGCTCCAAATTTAATTTTTGATATTTGACAGAAAATGATACTTCATATAGGTAAATGGAATCAAACAGTAATGTCCATCAATTGCTGTGCTTATTAAATTGGGATATTCAGATTTCAATCCCATCCCCCAATCATGAAGAGATTTTTACTGAAATTCATTTCAGAAATTTTGTATTGCATATAATGTCAATTAATTGATCTTGAGAAAATATCAGAAGGTGTTCAATTTTTACATTTTCAGCAAATGGATATAAAATCCATTGAAATTCTTCACCAGGAAGATCTGTAAATAAGTCACAAAAAAGTTTCTAAACTTTTTAAATGTATATATATAAGCCTTTTTGTTTGTTCCATATTTACATTATTTTCTGCAATGAAATCAGACAAGGTAGAAACATTTCCAAACATCCCTTTTCAAAATTCTCCTCCACAGAACTATTTTCTTTAAAAATAGCTATTTCCTCATTCAATGTTAAAATGTTATCTTTTCCTTGAAGAGATAAATTAAGCACGTTTACTTTTTTCAAAATATCAACTGAGTAGCATACAAATAACAACCACTTATCAGCACTGAAATGATTTTCAAATTTCTTATCCAGTAGGAAAATACTTAACTCATCTTTCAATTCTACTAATTTTTTAACCACTTTTTCTTGAGATAACCAACAAACTTCCATGTGGTATATAAGATTTTTATTGGTGCTCCCATTTCTTGACATAGTACTGTGAAAATTCTACTATTCAAAGATCTCATTTTTATAAAATTAACTACATTAATAACATCCTGCAATATTTTGTGTATATCAAGTTCCATTTTTTTTGCCACAATAGTTTGTCTATTAATAATACAGTGAATATGTGGTATTATTTCAGTTACCTTTCCTTTAAATCCTTTCTTTGTACCAGTTAAAGCAGGTAGGTACCTGCTCCATCAATAGTTATACTTAAACAGTTTTCCCATAAAATGTTTTTAATAAGGAATTTATTTAATGATGAAAAGATGTTCTCACCTGTACATATTTTTTAAGTGCCTTACAAAAAAATAGTTCTTGTGCAATTCATTATTAAAATAATATCTAATAAATACCAATAACTGAGACACTTTGGGAACTGCCACACCTCTAAAAATTCATTGTCAATTGTGTCTTTGTGTTATTTCTGCAATAATATATGCTGAACCTGATGATTAGCCATGCATCTATTCAAGTAATAGAAAGAAGCTCAAGAAGTAAATTACATCACCCACCATTCTTTTGCTAATCCAAATAACCTGCCAATTTCCAGAATAATATTTATCTACTGACAAGGAAAGACTGCCAAACTGTCAAGACAACATGAATTGCTCAACATGGAAAGCTACATGTCATGACCATACATGCTGATCTTTATACATAACTGTGTTCCAACCCTTTGCAGAGATAAATACAGAAGTGTTAAATTCTTGCTAGGAGATCTCTGCAATCTAGGAATACCAATAAAATGTAAACAATTCATTCATTTTGCATTCCTCTTTTGTTCTTTTTATATTTTTTCTTTTGAGATTATTACTATTATTTAATCATATCATTATACATATTTATAAATTAAACTAATTTATCTATGTTAAAGAATAGCCAAGTATGTGTTGCTATAGGTGGTCATTTTAAGTCCTACATATGTGCTATAATTATTATTGAGCAATCAGGTAATAAAAGGCTATTATGTAAATATATTGTCTTTTATCAATTGGAAGAATCACCTCTCTTCCAATTTGGGAAAGCTAATTATTAAAACACAGAGATGCTTCAACCCCCTTCTTCACCTGGCTCAAAGAATTGTTTTCTTAGTTTATAATTTTGCTCTCTTAATAAAATTGACATGATTGAAAAAAGTAATTTAAACAAAAATAAAAATAATTTATATCTTTCTAAGAACAAATACCTACCTACCTACCTACCTACCCACCTACCTACCTACCTACCTACCTACCTACCTATCTATCATTTAAGATACACTAGCTGAGATAATTTAATCAATATTTTAATCATACTTTTAATTATAATTATATTCCTCAATCTCCAACCTCTTGAGTTACCTAATACATGTTTATATTTATTAGTAGTATATACAAATGCAATTTTTAAAATGGATTTTAATTAAGCAATGGTTAATAAAATATATGACAACTTGTGATTACTCATACTTAAAACCAGTGTAACTTATTTCATGTTCATTACTGATTAATTATCACTTGCTTCTCATTTAAATTATATTGCTAGATTATTTGATTATTTTTGATGTAATAAATTCATGTATTTGTTCTATAAGCAGATGATCTTTCCTGCTTCGTAGGAATAAATTATTTAAGTGTTTTGGATATTGTCAGACCAAAGCAGACATATCTCTTACATACATATATTGTTCATACTTCACTGTTTTAATATTATTATCAAGGCAAATTAATTTTTCTGCTTGATTGTGATAAGTTCATGTACTAGTTATATAAGCAGAATCCTTTCCTGATTCATATGACTCAAATGATCTGATGAATTTCTGGGTATAGTCATGCCAGGGCATGCTTTATCTTTTTCTTTATTGGGTAAACTTCTGTATTTCACATAACTTAGCACTGTATTTGGTGATTTCCTTAACATCTTTTGAGCCTGAAGTAGCAATCATGTAGTAAGTCATAATCTTAAGTCACTTGTTGGTTATTTATTAATAACTGTGACTTTAATGCATGTAAATGAATGCTCCCAAGCTTCACCCAGCTTTAATTATGAATTAATTAATAGCTTCACTGTAGAATGCCCACCCTGGAGATTATTGAAATATGTGAAACATGTAGTCTTTCTATTTTATAAAAGCTAATGATAATAATGCCACTTAATTATTAATTATAGACCTATAAGAAAATGCAATAATCACTTTTAGATTTGAATCATGTTGTGTTTGTATTTTTTTTTTTAATTTATTATTTATAAATATATGTGTATTCATTATCTCTTGCATTTGTGTCTTGTTTACCACAATTAGCATTTTAGTTTTTAAGAGTTTTTTGTATCTCCCTGACCTCAATGAATATAAGAAAAGGACATATATGTTGATAACGGGTGCAACAGTCATGTGGAAATTGTCCTAGGAGTATAGATAATGATGTTCAACTTTGTATTGTCTGTGGTAATGTTTATATAGATGTTACACACATATATGTGAGTTAATGATCATTGCTTGGTTCCTAGGATTAGTTTGCTGGCTATACATATCTGACTGTTACAATATACTGTCCTCTCACACACATTACTGAAAACTTATTGAAGTGATATGAATGTATTTTAAATTTGATATCAAATATTTGTAATTTCATCTGCCAACTCCTTTGGATTTATATCCTATTGCATTATTAGTGATTTACAAGAGATGTACCAAATTAAATTGAATACAATTATAATAAAACTTGATGTTAAAATTTGATTCTAACTAAAATAACTTTATAAACAAGCAAACAAACAATCAAACAAACAAACCAATAAGCAGAGAATGTAACTTAAATAAAAGCCTTAAAAATTGATTAGATCTGATAAATTAGTGTTATTTGATAGACTAATAAGTTTTGCTAATAATTCTAAATAGAAGACTCAAGAATTTAGATAAAGAAAGAGTTCCAAAAGATGATTATGCAATGAATTGTAGTTAAGTCTCATTAAAATGTCAAAATCTAATTTTGATGTCATGACTGTATAAAACAAAATAGTACTGTTGCTTTTTTAAAATGACATTTAAATATATGGTTTAGCAGAAGAAAGCCAATTTACCCCTTTATCTGATATGATTTTTTTAAACCTGATTGATAATCGTTAAAATTATAATGTTTTAAAATATACATTATAAAGTTAATATAATATCTATTGATTAATGTAATTGGAATATATTATACTTTGTAGCATAAAATCAGTAAGAATTTAAAATAAAATAATCTGAACTGTAGAAAAAATGTGATGTTAATTAAAAGAAGAATCTTTGATTCCTCTTTGAGGCTCTAAATGAATCAGCAGGGCAAATTACTAATGTCAACTCGATATATTCTTGACATTTCAGCTATTATTGTTATATAATTTTGGAAAATAAGCATGGACAGACTGTTCACCAACATACATCAGCCAGCCTGATGGTTATTAGCATTTTATCTCTAAGTTTAAGATTAATAAAAACCATGATCTTTTTGTCAGCTGCCTGATAGTTTTTAACTGAAACATTAGTTGAATTTTCTTGAAGGCAGAATGAATGCATGTACAAATGATTTCTTTTTTTTACTTACAGTTATTGCCACCAACAGAACTAAATTATGATTATTAATTCCATGAATAAAATCAACAACCAAGTCAGCAACTGGTGATTGAAAATAAAGGATGCTAAAATTTCCCTGGATGCAAACCCAGACTACCATTTAATGACAAGCTTTTATTTAGACTGCAGATGACTTTCAAATAAAGAAAGACTACAGAAATTGGAAGAACTATTTAATATTAAATGAGATATTATTGGAAGTTATGAATTTAAAAAAAAGTGAAGAGACAACTGATTTCAAAAGTGTAAATGCACTTTGCTGCTACACCATAAATTCTGACATTATAAACGAAGTGGTATTCATTATTAATGAAAAGTGAAAAATAACATTATGAAGTTTTATAGAATATCAGAATGGATGGCAAAATTAGTTATTCAACTTAATTGAAACTATAAAATGCAGATAATTACAGATATATCCTCCAACACGTTTTCATTATAATTAAAAAGAAAAAGTTCTTATATGGATGTAGAAATCAATTTTGATCAAAGTAAACAACATTTTAAAATTAGTATGGGAATCTTTAATGCAAAAATCAATAAACAATTGAAAAATGAAAGTGCTGTGGATAAATTTGGTTAAGTAATAAAACAAATCTTCATTTGACAATCATAATATAGATTCTACTCCTTGAAAAATTACAGATGAAAATAAACTACAATGGATTATGTCAATTATGTGCTGACAAATCTTGATCTTAATATTTATAGATATACATTCCTCTTTCTCCATATATGGAAAAGATTTCTCATATAACAATCATATTTTGCATTCTGCACAGTTTATCAACCTTAACAGTCAGAACTTTTCTTTAATCTTTGGTTACTTTAGAAGATAGTTCTAAATATCCTAAAAAAAATCTTCAAGTTACTCCCTGATTTGGATCATAATAATTGAATAATTACATCATGATGGTATAAAATAAATATCCATTACTTTATATAAACTATTTCAAGCCATTAAACATACACAAATGCTTTTCATGCCATTAAACATACACAAATGCTTTTCATGGTTAAGATAATTTTAATAAATTTATCAGAATTCTGTTTACTATCAAGATTAAGTAAACTAATCTCAATAAGATCAAAAAGCAAAATTTATAATTTAATAAATTAAATGATCACCATCTTTTTTAACTATTAATTAGATGTTGCATGATAAAAGCCTCTCCAAATATTCAGTGCCTTTAATCCATATTTATACTCTCTCTTCTTCACATTCCTCCAACAAGCTTCCTTATTTTATCCTTCTCATATTTGTTTTTTTATGTCTTTTACAATTTTTTGAAATCCAGTTTAACCTAGATTTCCAAAACAATCATAAAATTAAAAGATATAGTAATATCAGCTAAAAGCTACATAGGAAAAAATTGGCAAACTATCACTA
Organism: Epiperipatus broadwayi; assembly: GCA_028023455.1. Taxonomy (NCBI): domain Eukaryota; kingdom Metazoa; phylum Onychophora; class Udeonychophora; order Euonychophora; family Peripatidae; genus Epiperipatus; species Epiperipatus broadwayi. Next base: position 110,089 of record JAQFVV010006206.1, read on the forward strand.
AATGGAGTAAATGCTTTTATTATATTTTATTGATTATTATGCCCAAATCAGATTAGGTTATTAAAAAATACTTTTAAAAAAACTTTTCTTTCTTAAGACTTTGGTAAAATATTACTATTTAATCAAACATAAAACTATATATATATTGTGCCCTTATCTATAGGTCATAATAAGGTAGAATGGTCAATTACTAAAAAATTTTAAATTTTAAGATATGTTTGTATGATATATGAATAATAGTATGATCGATTAGATCTTATAATACAATTTAAGGCTGAAAATACCTGGTATATAAAAGTGTAATGGATTATTTTAAAAGAAAACAGTTAAATAAAGCTTAATTATATCCTTGCTTATGGTTGTAAAAGCTGGCCATATAAAATAATACAGCTATAAATAGTTAAAAGTATATTAATAATTCGAGTATAATATTTTAAAACTAATAAATTAAATAAATGCTATATGTAATATTATAATTATAATTAATATTCAAATTTAATCTAATATATTTTAAAATAAACTTTAGGATGGTGAGAATTATATTTAGTTCTACATTTTTAAATTATTTTCCAAATTTTTTATAAAATATATCAGTTTTGGTAATTTAGACCGAGACGTAAATTAAAAAATCATCTGATAAAGTTAGTAATCATGTGACTGTATATTATATACCTTCACACACACGCTTGTTAGAATATAATAATAAAGTTTGTGAATTATGGAACTAAATGTAATTGCTGTCTATCGTTGAAATGAATGTTGAAATATTAAATAGTTATTTTAAATGTTTAAATGATGTGATATTTAAGTAGTGTTTAAAAGTTGAATACAGTTAATAAAAAAATTAAATATTTTATTTAAATAGAAACAAGATAAATTAAATATTAATATTAAAATAGGTATTAAATATTGTTTTAATAATTGTTTTAAAGTTTAAATAATTTTGATAAAACTGTAATTGAGTTTAAAAATACTATTCTAAGTAATATTTAAGACATGACGTCATAAATTCTTTATTTTAAAAGGTTTAATCTATTATAAAACTAAAATGTGTAAATTTGTTCGCGCTAAAAAAGTCATTAACCAATCAACGGAGGTATTTTAGCAGACAAAATATAAGAATTAGACGAAGCGGGAGAAAGTAATGTGTAAGTGAAGGAGGGAGTAACATATTTTTTTAGCTGGATAAGATCGTAAGCTAGAAAAGTGATATAATTTTAAAATTTTGTATTTATTTTAAAAGTTTTTTTTAACATATAATATTTTGAACTGCCTTTACATGAAGGGCTAATTTTAAAAGTTTTCTTACCAGTGATTTTATTCAAGTTTAGCCAAAACCTTGCAGTAAAAATGGAAATACTACAGAAAACAGTATATAGAAGTTATGATAAAGGAAAAATATTTGTAAAGTGCCTTGATACAGCTTTATTTATGCTCAACCAGAAACTTATTATTGTAACTCAGAGGAATATAATTTGGACGCTATACGGAAAACTTAAAAGAGAAGTTATTTGCCGTCAGGAAAAATTATGACGCACAAATTTATAAGGCTACTCTAAAGTTTTTTTTTATTCTTCTCTATGGAAAAATTAAGATGCGTATATCATAAAGAAAAAATTATGTAAAAGTTATAATGAAGAAAGAATGTTTATCTTTTTAAAGGAAACATTACAAAGTATATAGTTACCAGAACTTTAAAAAAAAAAGGAAAAAAGTTACAGAATAATGATATGAAAGAGCTATTATGTTTTTATGAAAAAAGGAACAGAAAAACTTTCTCTAAGAAGAATTAAAAAAAAAATATTATAAAGTGTTCATTGGAGAAATGCTTGATTTAGAAAATATAAATTTAAATTACTTAATGAAAATGGATCCATGGAGACAGAAAAATTTTACTGAATATTTAAATAAAAGTACCTAGAAGATGCATCATAAAAGTCGCGCGGGAAAATATTAGCAGAAAATATTAGAAGAGAATATGTAGACGTTTTTCTTTACGGGATTAACTAATATCATAATTAATAATTGTATTAAATATTATAAAAAACCAAGGATTGTCATCTATGAATATTTATTAAACAGAGCAATAATTGTTTTGCCTTAAAATAGAACATTAAGTGACTGAAGAAGAAATAATAAACATTTTTTTTTTTAGCTTTAATATGAACGGTTTTCAAGAAAATTTGATGAAGAAGTACAGTAAATATAGTTTAAATATTTTTACTAATTTATTTTAAAATATAAAATGTTATGTGAGATTAGGGAAAACATATAAACATAAATTTAGTAATATTAAAATTTAAATATAATAGCTTGATAAAATTATAGAAATATTGTTTAAAATAAAGTGTATGGATGTGAATATTATATCTACAAGGATCAATGGGATGGTGAAGCCTACGGAACGCGATCGAGAAGATAAAGATCGTTTGGTAATTTTGATATTTATTTATAATGCATAATGTATTTTTTTTAGATCATCTATTGATTAAGAATGAAGTGTGAAAGTTTAAATTATATGTACACATTTTATACAACATTTTTAACATATTATGAGATAGGAGTAATTCGGAATATGCATGCAATAATTTATTTAAAGTATATTAATAATATAATTTAACAGAACAATTGTGTGATTCTTTTGAACTTTCATGTGATAAAGTATTCAGATATTTTAAAATAGTTTGTATATGATTAAATATACGGAGGAAAGTAGTAAAAAGATTTTCTTATAGAACAGTGGAATAGTTTTAAAATAAATGAATTTTATTATTGTTAGTAATGCAGATATGTATTTGTCGATGTACAGTATAGAAAAATCTTGAGAAATAAGATCGGATAGTGACTTGGAAGTACTAGTGGAGAGGAAACCAAGATGATGTTTTTTTTTAAGAAATAGGAAAAATAAAGGATTTGGATCATATTTAGTTTTGTGTGATTTCAGTATAGTTAACTAAGCCCTATGACTGAACACATATAGTTTGGACAGTGTTTTTTGCATATTTTTAAACTTTTTGATGTTATAATAAAGCTGAAGAAATAGCTTTAGCATCGTTCCTATAATAGAGGTTGGTAGACAGGTAAAGGTCACTCCTCTATAGTGTCTTTTAATTCACTGTGCCATGATTGTCAAGATATATGACGAGTAATATTCTAGTTGTATTTTGATCCTATGCATCTATCTTCGCTATCCTTATTTCGTGAATCTGCATCGGTCAGAAAGATATTTTCAAAGAAATAATGAATAAAATAGAACTGAAGATATGTTATCGTTTATGTAAGAATAGTTTATTTGCTGGAATGTATAGAATTGTGTAACTTTAAAATTGAAAGTCCAAAATATCATAAAGAGAGAAAGAATCATATAATACATTGTAAAATTAATTCAGAAATGAATATAAGATTTTGAAAAGAAATCTAAACCAAGTATTTTAAAAGTGATAATAAAATTTGAATGAATTTTTTTTTAATAATATTTAGAAAATAAGTATTGCATATTTATTAAGAAAATAGTTCAATAAGGTATAATAAACATATACTTGTGCATGGTATATTAATAGTTGTAATTATATCATCCGAAGTAAGGCTTGAATGAGAATATTAGGATTAATAAACATCGGATAATGAACAATAAAAACCTAATACCGAATGTAGAACAATGTTTTGACTTTGTAAGATTCCATACAACCAATATAAAACTAGAATTTTATTATTTTGTAGAATTTTACTACGAATGTAAATTTTGTAAAAAATATAATTTTAATAATATTAGGGATGCAAAGTGTTTGTGATAATCATATAAGAAATACATTTTGTAATAAGCTAACCATAATAATAAATCAAGTAATAATACTGTATTTTCTTAAGTGTTAAAAAGATAAGATTTAACTAGGAAAAATAAATAATATTTTGATTTCATTTTATAAACTAATAAACTAAGTTGAGATATGAGAGTAAGGGATATCCAATGTATATAGTGTAAAAATATTGTTAATTTATTTATGTTGTTAATAAACTTTGTTTTAAATTTATTTTAAAGTTTTGTGTCCGCGTTGTTATTTCTCCACATGGATGCATGAAATCACGATACATTTATAATTGAAACAGACATATAGGTTTTGCACAAAAAGGTAAACATAAAAGTGTTATAATAATTTTGAGAATTTATTGGTATGTTAAAATTAAAAGATCATAATTTTATATTATTTATTGGTCATAAGTCGGTTGCCACAATATTACATTAAATTATATGCTAATGTTGCCACACGTATTCTGTTGTCAGATTATTAAAATACTACCACGTACGTATTTATTTATTTCATTTTAGGAAGAAATAAGATTATATTATATTATTATTGTTATTATTATTTTTATTATTATTAGTTGCTGTGTAGTAGATTATGACATAAAATTCCCTTTTCATATTTTACTACCGTAATTTTAAATCAGTTAGAATACAATTTATGAACCTGAGATTTTATTTTATTTTACTTCATTTTATTTAATTAAGCTAGATTCTTGTTATAAAGAAGATTAAGATATGATTATTATTTTAATCGTAGTGAATAGAGCTTAGAAAGTCGTAAGAATACTATGAGTTAGTTATTTGGTATAGTAAAAAGGGGGAATAGTGTTCTTATGCCATTGAGGTAGTATCGTGTGGATAATGTCTCAATGTAGTCTATCTCGTTCCCCGTATTGTCACTCCATGTCTCATGAAAATAGTAAATATTTGTTAATTCATTTTAAAAATTGAACCGTATTTGTATTTTAAAATTAGAGCTAGTAATCATTTTAATTAATGCTGAATATTTCATTTATTTATTTGTTAACTGAGCTAGAACCCGTAATATTCGTAATAAACAGTATATTTTTGGGGTGATGACGTGCGGGGGGAGGTTAGAATATATATATACTCTCCTCTTCCCACCCACCCTCTCTCTCTCTCTCTCTTTATATAAATATATTGTAACCTCGCTAGAATGAGATGGGGTATGAGAAAGTGAAAAGAGAGAGAGAAAAGAAGAAATAATGCTAATAATGAAACGAGAGAGGGGTGTGAGAAAGAAAAAGAAAGAGAAAATGCTAATAATGAAATAGAGATAGGGGTGTGAGAAAGAAAGAGAAAAAGAGAAATATAATACTAATAATGAAATGGAGATAATGAATAGAATGCTAGTAATGAAATGAAGATAATGATAATGGTAAGTGGAAAGGAAGATGAAGAAGATGATAAGGGAGGTGCAGAGAAAGATATGAAAGAGAGGGGTGTGAGAAAGAAAGAAGAGAAAGAGTAAAAGAAATATAATACTAATAATGAAATGGAGTTAATGATAATGGTAAGGATAAATGATGGAAAAGAAAAGAATCGAGGAGGAAAAGAAATGGGGAAAAGTAATAGAATGATATACGTAATGGAGAGAGAAAAGAAATGGGATGATGGAGAGATATGAAAGAGAGATATAAGAAGAAGATAGAATAAAGGAGAGAGAAATGAAATAAGATGATAGAAGAAACTTTTAACGAATGTTTTAAATAGCTGAGATGATAGAAAAATATGAAAGAGAGATATAAGAAGAAGATATAATAAAGGAGAGAGAAATGAAATGAGATGATAGAAAGAAATGAGAAATGACATGAAAAGAAATGGAATAAAATTGAAATGAAATGAAATAAAATAAAATATAAATGAGAGACTCTAAACGACTCGGCTCAGTGGGGTTACAATAAATTCAAAGAAAAGAGATGATGATCCAGAGATGTATCAGCAAATAAAGATCAAATCCAATACTGATGAACTTCTACTACAGCATATTAATATTTCAATAAACCATACAAAAGATTATTTAAAATCACTAATCAGTGTTTACAATATTAATCCTACCAATAAATTATACACTCTCTGAATAAAACCTATGATGCTTTGCTTTAAAATATTATCTTATAGAATTATATTTACTAAAACAACAAGAGTAAATAACCTCAGGGATTTTAAAACTAATACTCTTGTGTAAAATTAAAGTTTAAGTTAAGTTGCCTAATAAAGAATTACTGTGATTAATAAATAAATAAGTGACATCTTAGCTGACCATAAAATAATTATCATATGTTCAATCTTAAAATAATAAACAAAACAAATATTAATTCACAAAATTTAATGAATCAATTTAAATTTAACTAATAATGGCCTATTATCTAAGACAGTGTTTCCCAACCTGTGGTACGCGTACCACTGGTGGTACGCGAGTTACTGGTTGGTGGTAAACGAAAAATAATCAATAATGGTGGACCTAAAAAAAAATTAAATCATAAAAATATAGAAACGTTTTTTCCTATAATTCATAAAAAATTATTTTAATTAATAATATTATAAAGTTGTTAATATGTACAGTCGATAACGATCTTTAATGTTAATGATAAAATTAAAAGTATGATTAAGAAATTAGATTTTTGGAAACAGTAATATATATAAGTATCGAAAACAATCAACTGGAAGTATTCGAAACTTTACATATTTTTTTGTTTGAAAATAAGATTAGTCTGTCTCAAGATATACAAGAAAACATAATAGCACATTTAACAGGATTAAAATTTTCTTTCATTGAATATTTTCCAAAACCCGAAAACACAAATGATAATTGGATTTCAAACCCCTTCTATGCAGAAAATTTAGAAAAATCTACATCATTATTAAAAAAGGATAAAGAAAATTTAATAGAATTATCATGTGACAGAATTTTACAAGTAGAATTCAAATGACAAAAAACAAAACATTAAAGAATATGAACAACTTTCTGAGAAAGCTCTTAAATTATTATTACCGTTTACTAGTACGGAATTAGTAGGAAGAGCTTTTTCTTCATATATTTTTTAAAAAAATAAGTATCGAAATAGATTGAACACAGCTGTAGACTTAAGGGTATACCTCGCATCTTTTGAACCAAATTTCAAAAAATTATGTTGTTCGAAACAAGCACAAAGATCTCATTAAATTTATTTTATAAAAATATTTGATTATGATAAGAAAATATATTAATTGTTTTTTTATAATTTTATGTTTTCATTAAAACCATTTATTAGTAAACGAAATATGACAAAATAGTAGATAAATAATGAATCGGATCAAGGCAAATCCATCTAAATTATTTAATTTGAAAGAATGTATGAGAAAAGGATCATACCCAGAAATTAGACTCTCATTAATTCTTGATCATCTATTGGGGATTACTAGATGTAAGCTAATATTTAATCATCAAAATTTTGATCCTATTAACTTCATGCTGAACAATATAAAGAAAACAAGAACAACAGATAGCCTGATAACCCCTGAGGTTATTTTTACCATGACTTGGAACATGCTGGATTTATCCTCTCCATGGCCCAACCAATAGCAAGATGCTCCGAAAAAGATAAAACAGACTCAAATTCGGGAAAACCAAATGAAGGAATGAGAAAACACTTTGAACAAAATATGTACCAAATAACCTTTAATGTAATAATGTAATCTTTAATAAATTATTTTGGAAAAAATATGAAACTTTGAACAAACACATACATATAAATATGTTACCGTGAGTTTATAATTTCAATGAGTTTATAATCTGGCATGATGTTTAGGTGTGTTTCAATGTAATTTGTCACATTATGAGATGTGAATACATACATGGTCATCCTATAATATTTATAATGCAAATAAAATAATACACTCGCAATAACAAATTTCAGGAAATACAATCATTTTTACGAAGTGGTACAATTTAGCGTGATGTACTACAAAGTGGTACGTGAGCCAAAAAAGGTTGGGAAACACTGATCTAAGATATTACTTGAGCAGAGAAAAGAGCAAGGGTACTTTTAATGCCTTTCCATACTCACAGACAACCACTAAAGACCTCAAATGCTAATGAATTAGAATTTTTTAAATATATCAGATTTAAGATGATGATAGATGATATCAGATTTAAGATGATGATAGATGATGTGCAGTGAATATAAGATAAGGTGCAGCTTTTAAAATAATATTAATTAAAATATTCTTCTGAAGTACTAATATTGTTAATCTGATATTGCATAATCTTTAGTCTGAAAGATATACTGATAATTTTAAAAAATAATCTTTTAACTAAGTATTTAATTTGGTATCTGTTCAAATGCAATTATCTGTATTTATGATTCAATATGAGAATCATTTACTTTAACATAGCTTTTTTTTAATTTTCAAGACAATATTAACTATATTTAATTAACTTAGAATATACTTGTAAATTTCTGAATTGAAGATTCAATAACTTTTACATTTTAAGATTTTGTGAACTTAGAACCCAAGACAATAATATATTCTCATATAAAAGCAAAACAAACAAAACAAAACTTTTGAAATAATAATAATTTGATTTATTAATAATGAGAAGACATGTCTACAAATGTAGTAGAATACAAATAATGCCAATACCGCACTAAGATTTAATACAATTATTTGGACTCTTAACAGTTTTATTTAACTTACACTAATACACTTAATAACCTACAAAGGTTATTCACTATTACTTTCTTTTAATAATTATATTTTTCTCAAAAAAAAATATTTAAACTTTAATTATCATATGTACTTAATAAGCACACTACTATCCTTCTTTATTAGACTAATTGATAACCTTATTGTGTCATCTAATAATCAGAATGACACCCAGAACAAGGTTTATATTGAAAACTCTAAGCTTAATTTTATACTCCTAAACTTAACAAACGCTAAGTTGGAATAAGCATATTCAGCAATACTTTTGAAAAATATCATCACTAGTTTCATGGATATAACTAATATCATAGCTAGATATATGTTTAAATCAGATTAAGCTAATATTAAAATTAAACTAACTTAAGTGTATGGGACAATCATTCATCAAAGATCAGTTATACTTTTTTTTAAAATAACTTTAGTCCACATAAAATTATTCCCTCAATGTTTTAAAGATAATGATGTAACAGACTTACAAATCCAGCAGTGAAATTCTGGATGAAAATATTAAATTAGTATGTGTGAATTGCCACTTATACCATATGCATATTTAACATACTTTAAAATAAATATAACTTATTGTTGTTTAGCTTGTGCATGATAAAACTATTATAGCAACACAATTCAAACATGGATATACCTATGAGCCTTAAATTAGCTACAACTACCTGAAGAAATACTTTTCCTCAAAAAAGCATATCTTGTCATCACAAATCTAAAACAAATGCAACATCACCTACTGTGGTGGAATTAGCATTAAATCATCATGAATGATAGGCAAAAAAATATAAAAATACTAAACTCCTCAGAGCTGGAAAAGCATGTGGTGGTTTCCAAAATACCAAACTACAAGGCAAAATTAAGATGTCTGATATTCATCTTCAGTACATCTGGAAACAGGAACACACACCAGAAAAGCACAATCCTCTCATGGGATTTCCAATCACTGAAAAATACAATGCAATATCCTCTTTTTTGGGGACAAGCACAATCAAATCGTGGAAATACAATACAATAAGGATGGAGGATTTTCTCTACTTCATAAGCATATTCAAAAATTATGAACTAAGCCTAATTTTTGAGGCTAACAAATACTAACTAATAGCAAGATATATACTTCACCTTAATTAATTAAGTTATTCCTGAGGAGTCTAAAAATACAAAATGTATATCCAATGTTCGAACCAACAAAGCAAACTATGTTTCAACTGACTACTGTAGAAAATACTTTAAAATTAAATGCATATAAAATTCTAGGCAAGGCACAATGCACACATAACAAATATTAAATGCTAAAATATAATAATTAGTGGACTTTTAAAATTGTAAATTAAATGCAAGAATATTTACTTCTCGATGAATATAAAATATTTGTAGTTATTCTTAATATAACATTCATAAAACAAATGAATGGATACTCTCTGATAAACTTCTTTAGTAAATTTAAAATGAAAATATAAAAATAAGACTGTGATATTTAAATCTCTATAATAAAATTATTAACAGAAACTAGCTAGTGCAATGCTTAATAAATAAACTAAATCTACTTAAGAATGGCAAAAAACATTTGCTCATTCAAATAAACCTATTTTGTTTTAAAATTATAACCTTAGTTTACCTGTTTATTTATGCAAAAAGTGTTACAAAAAATTTAATAGCATAAATATTTTTATGGTTTCTTTTTTTTTTAAACCAATAAAACAGACTATAAAAAAAAGTAATAATACATTAATTTAAGTTCATATTTCAGCTCCGTGACAATTTTCCCATTTCATAATGTATAGACAATTTATCCAGGTTAAGATATTGATTTGAATTCGAAGCTTCAACTAATACATTTATATACATGGCAATCATTTCCAAATGAAAATGTTCAATAGTTCATTAATAATATTTTTTTAAACAATTTTTAAAAAAAATTAAATAATAAGATTAAGCCGGCATGAAACAAAATAAATTCTTCAGCTGAACACACTTTAATTTATTTATAGGATCCTGAGTTCAAAATTGCATATAATAATAATAATATATATTTCTTTATTTGAAGTTCTTTATCCTCTTTTAGGAAAATACTTCTTTTAAAATATAGTTTTTTTAAATAGTTTCCTAATAATATTCCAAGACGTATTTATTTTTAAAATTAATTTCCTTTGCTTACTTTTAAATATGAGAGTAGAAATTTTTTTACTGTTCAAGACATTTCTCCATTTATATGCTATAATTAATGTCATAAAGTTATTTTTAAATACTGGCAAGTATGACCATTTATAATGCACTCAGTAACTATTAATTCGTTATTAATCCTTATAAATTGCTTTAAAGTTTTATTTCCAAATACGTGTCCTTTCTTATGGTGTAATTAAGAATTATCCTTTAAAATGTATATATTATCTGTTTGCGTTTAGCTAAACAAATCATTTTTATATATGTCAAGATATATATAATAACTTTTCTTTTTTTTTAAAAAAAATAGTCATTCTTTATAGTTTCACTGTAATCAAATGTAGCAGCTTCTTTATAATGTTCTTTTTTAAACTTTTAAAAAAATTTTCTCTTTTTTTTGTTTTTTTTTTACAGATACTTTTAATCTAACAGGAAAAATAATTAGCATTTTATTTTCAAAATAGTTTAATACAACCGAACGCTTATCTATGGAAATGATTAATAGTTTGTTCCTTAACCTTATTTCCAAGTAAAGAAAATTAAATAAGTTAATATCATATAATATGTGAAATGCTTCATTTACTTTAGACATTTTTTTACTATAATCTCTATGCCTCGACTGAAATTCAAATTGTCAGAAAAACGGATTACCTTTTCTTTTTAGCTCTCCAACATTACAGGACAATTTTAAATATTTAAAACATACTTGTATTTTTTTTAGAAATATCAAGTTCTTTAAAAAAATACTTTTATTAATAAAATTTTTAAGATCCACACCAATTGAATCAAACAAGATCAGTCCCTGGATGGTCCCTCGATCTCCATTTTATCTCACAATTTTTTATCCACCTACAATTCATTTAAAAACCAATAAAAATTATTTTTTATTAAATTTTAATATTCTGACAAACCAGCTGTGGAATCAATCTACTGATGTAATCAATATAATTTTCCCATACCACGTGACTTTCAGGTGCAAAGTCAAAATTTTATTATTAACAAATATTATGCAACAAATGTTTTTTAATGATATTTTACATAACACAATAGTAATAAATATAAAATTTAAAGTTATACCCTTTATTAAACCCTTAAATATTTCATTTAAAATAATTTTATCCACACATTTGCTTTATTTACTTATTTTAAACAATATGGGAGTTAAATTATTTTTTTATTCTTATGTTTCCATGTCTCTGCATGAACATAGTCTCACATACATCTGGCGTTACATTGTTTTTTTTTCATATGTCATAGCATCGGCCAGGAGGCAAACCTACAACCGTCTGCAAATAACTACTTGCTTGCAAGGCAACTGCGATGACCTCTTGGCTAACAATGCTTGACAATACATTAATTAATTAAAATTATTTTTAAAATTACAACAATAAAATGTTAATGATTATTTAATTTAACTAACTTTTATAACTAGAATGCTAAACTACAAAACTAATAACAAATATTTTTATTTTCTTTTAATAAAAACTTACATATCATTTCTTTTTTTAAAAATTTCTTACTTATTCCAACTTAATAATAATATCTTATTATTATTCTTTAAACATTAGAATAGATTATACAGTAGTTATTTTCGAATATATTTACTATTTATCAATTCACCATCATTTTCTTTTTCTTTTTTTAACATTTGCTTATGTTACATTATTACCTAATATCATTTATCAAACCAACTAATATTATTAAAAATATTTAGATTATCCTATTTTAATAATTAACTAGTTTAATTTCCATTTTTATCATCATTATTTTTTTTTATCCAAAATTTTAAACAAAAGGTTAAGCTAAGATAACCTTGATTACCTCTTGGAATTAAGTGACACTTCAGTTAGGTACAATATATATATATATATATAGAGAGAGAGAGAGAGTGCAGAGGAGAGAATGCAATGGAGACAGCAGGGGAAAGAGAGCACAGGGGGGAGAGAGAGAGAGATTGAAGGAGGAGGAAAGATAGAGAAGGAGAGAGAAGCAAGTGGAGAAGAGAGAACGAGTGAGAAAAGTGTGTGATAGAGAGGAAAAGAGAATGGGAGAGAGGAGAGAAAGGGGAGAGAGTGAGGGAGGAATAGAGGAGAGGGGGGAGAGAAATTAAATTTTTAAAGTTATTTTGCTAAAGTAAAAATCTAGTAGTCATGGCCTTGCTAAATAAAGAATAGTAACTTAACTCTATTCTATTTCAGAAGTATTTAATGTAGAGTTGAGTAATCAATAGTTAATAGATTGCAAAGTCACAATCAAATTTCCAAATTAGTTTCTGCCTATTGACCTTTATCAGTGAGTGCTAGCATTGTATCTATACTTTTATTAGCTATCTTTATTTTTATTGTACAGTACAATCAAAAGAATGGTTTGAGATTAAACACTCTATAAGATTTTGCATTAATAAGCCTACTTATATAGTTATATAGGCTCCTAGTAATGACTTTTTTAGGGTCTTCAGTTTTATGATAATAGTAGACATTTTTGACCCATTGGCAAAATTTTAAACAAAGCATTTTCAACACTTTGTAATGGTAACCTATTGAATCTATTTTTTAAAAAATACAATCTATATAATCTTTTGCCTCAAATCTTTTTTCTACAATAGGATTTCATATTAGGCACTGCTAAGTTAGTTTACAATATGAGCTTCAGATATTATATATAGTTTTTGAATGACACAGACTATATGCTAGTCTGATTAAATTACATTGGCAAATAGTCTCAATTAAATCAGTTTATAATTTACCATAAAAAACAGATTTTATAAATAAAAAAATCTCTAAAATCAGATTGACCTTTTTGTTTCTACATATATCAATCCTCCTAAATTTTTTCTATAATTCTGATGTTTGACTGTTCATCAGATAGTTGCATACATTGTTAAACAGTCTCTTTCTGATGAACAATTGTATCTAAAGTAAATTAACAATCATAAGTGAGCAATGGGAAAACATAATATGAATAAAAATAATAAGGAACTCGAGCTAGTATTCCAAGACATTAGAAAAAATGTTATTCAGAAGGAAAGTAAATATACTCACTCTTTTATTTCTCTATTTACCATTTATATATTTCTCTTTATTTAAGATTATTCCTTAATAATAATAAAATGTAAAGATGCTAATTCAATTTTTTAACTTTTTTTATTCTATCTCGCTCTTCATTTCTTTTATCTTTAATTTTGTATATATACATTATAAAAACATATTTTGTTAATGCAGTTAAAAAAAAAACTACATTTATAATAACTAAAGGGATTTGAACTTAAACTACATTTATATTATTCCATCCATTCATTTCACTCCATTAAAAATTATTTTGTAAAAGCAACAAGAAAAATAATACAATATAAAAGAAAGTTAATATATTATGTGTGTGTGTTTCGTTGAGTTCGAAAAAATATCACTTTTGAAAAACAATATTTACTTAAGTGTCTAATATTTTTTTTTTGTTATTATTTTAATGACAAATCACCATGTAGAATCTGCATGTGGTGATCCGTTGTTGGAAGAAGTTCTAAATTTAAAAACTGTTAAGTTAGACAGAAACCCCTTGCCATATCAGTAATTCCAATATCAGCGATACAAAAAAAATAAAAATTACATAAATAAAAAACTTATAATTAATAAATGGGGAAATAATTTTTTACATTTTAGTTTTTTAATTCACAGTACATTTATATATTTGTGTGTTAAATATATTTCCAGCATATATCCACTGTTACGTGCGTGCGTGAGTGTGTGTTAGAATACGTTGTTAACAAATTAGATTAACTAAAAGCAGCTTGGAACTAAATGTTGTCACTATTGAATTATTATAATCTACTTAGTTTGATTGAATATATCTAAGAAAAATCTATTTTGCATTATATCCACTATTAACTATTGCATGTATTTAAATTTTGTGAATTATGTCAGTCATAAACATTAATGTCAATATTTTTATATAACAAATTATATTAGAATTGATAAGAAATCCACATTATATGCAAAAAAAAACTATTTTAGTTTTTGTTAGTTTTTGTTGTTATTAACATAGATACTTATTAAATTAAGACAGATTCCTACCATAAATGTTAATTAATCATTTATTAATTCATCTCTTTTAACAGAATGAATGATCGATTACATTAAAAAGCACTTTAAATGCTTTTCTGTAGGAGAGCAAAGCATGCTGATTGACAATTTAACGCTAAAAAAAATAAAAGACTTGTTATCACAAGGAAATGGACTGCTTGAAATTAGTCTGAGGTCAATTAAGACTGTTTATTAAATGCTATTTTAATATATAATGTATACATATTCTATTAATAAGTTTAAATTTCTAAATTTATTAATTCTAGTTTCTATTTCAAAAATTTATTCAGCCTACATTTTAATTAAATATGAAATTAAATACTTTATTATTGTTAGTTATGAATAGAATTAAAAATAATTGAAAATTGAATGTTTACATATGTTTTCCGTGAAAAGGCAGATGGGTAAGAGTTTACCATTGATTGATGTCCAACTTTTTAACAAATTTGATTCTAGCATCTTAATTTTAAAAATTTTTGGTAAGACTTTTTATTATTATTTCATTAGTTATTTAATACATTTCTCAAAAAGTATGAATGTAAAATAAATAATTTAAATTTTATCAGTTAGCTAAACTGAGACTTTCATTTGGAATCAATCCTCAATTTTCCATCTTTAAGTCATCACTATCACTTTTATGCTAAACTACTCAGATTAACTGATTTAATATGTATGTGAATATAAATAGTTGTGTGTTTATATATATGTTAAACTAAAAAGTATCAAAAGCCCATTGATCAGGCGACATTGTAAATAGATGGAGAGATTCCATTTTCTATCTCTTTGTAATATCTTAATAGGTTACTGAAATATTTTTTAGAAATGTTATAAAAGCTGTGCATTAAATAATTATGTATATACGTGTATATTCATATGCTCCTAACACTATATCTATCTGTCTATAAATTAAATATATATATAATACTATATTTGTGTAGCATTACAAATAAAAATTATACTGTTTATTGGTTTGCATATATATTAACAGAACTCAGAAAAACTTTTAAATGATTTCAGATTTCAATCACCATTTTTTTATCAGGTAACTGATTCACATCAGATCTTCTATTCTAAGAATAATAGTCAACAAATGAGTAGTTAGAATAAAAAAGACAACTTCTGAAATCTTTAGAATCCAATGTTTTTTTTGACAAGAATAGTGTTTTAATGTCTTTCTCTTTATTGTTCTGCTATAACATGTTGAAAAAACTTTTCTCTATTTTATTTGTTAAACACCAAAAATGAAAATGGAAAGAATTACTGCAAAATGTAATTAAAAATAAAAATTAGATGTGGATTTCTTAATAATAAGTTTTAGTTATTGTCTCCTTATGTGAAAGTATTGAAGTTTGCAAATTTTTATAGCAAGACAGGTTGAGTTAAACTAAGTAAAGTACTTTTTCATCATCAGTAGTAGCTTGTATTTTCTTGCCACCACTTTAACACAATTTATAGCAACTCAATATTTAAAGATACATTATAAATTTTAATACTTTATGTAATTAAAATGCAAAAAACAATATCAAATCAAAAAGAATTGATAGCATATCATCTATGTATGATAATGCTAGTTTAGCTTGTTGATTCATTCTATCTAATACTTGAATAAAAATCTGTGCTGTGCAAATAATCTTGTAAGAATTGCATAAAAATTATGTACTATTTACAAAATCATTTTCCAACTCACTATACTGATCTCTCTCTATTAGAAAACTTTTACCCTGAATGTATAGAAATTTTATTTATTTATCAAGTTTTGCCTGAATTATGCATTACTATTGTAATAAGTAATACAAATTAAAGAAAATGAAAAAGGGTTGCATAATAACTGGATGGACAATTAAAAGTCATTATGAACATTAAAAATACACAAAATCAACAAGTTAAAAACAGGAAATAAGATACTTTCCAAAACAGTTCTTTCACCATACTATAGAGCCATCTATTGATAGCTTGAGCATATGTAAATATAGAGATTTTTTTTATATTAAATATGAACAAAAAAAAAGTGTTACTTTGAGAAAAAAAATCATCTAATTTTTAAAAAAAAAAAAATTATAGTTCTTTTCTTAAGTACTGCTAATACCTTAATAAAAAATATACTGAAGATACAACAATTTCAGTATGGTAAGATGTATAGAGTTGTAGCTTTCTAATCAAACCTAAATTCAAATAATCATCCAATAATAATGATTGGCAAATAAATTTCTAAGTAATTTTAGTTAAAGAGAGATAATAAAAGAAACTATTACACCCCAACAAGTGACAAGTTTTAGTTTGGGTAATATTATCTTCTTCATTTTTTCTACATGAGGGTTATTGAAAAGTGCTTTACCTTTTATATATATGGCTAAAATTGAATTTTTGATTGCAAGATAAAAAAATTCATACTAATCAAATGCAAAAAGAAACTTAACCACTGCGATAAAATGCTTAAATATATATTTATATATATGGTCTTTTCAACATAGTATGCAGAACATGCTTTTGACTAATTGATAGTCAACCAGTTAGTCGAAAATATGTTCAGCATACTATGGTGATATATTTAACAGTTTTATTTTTAAATATTCAACAAGCTTCTCTTAGTATACAAGTTATATGTATTTATTTTTTGAATTACAATTAATCTGAGAAAAATTTAAAAAGATTGAAATTATATTGACTTTTCATAAAATGGAAAAAAAATTATGTGCAAGATTATGTTAAATAATATATCAGAAAAGAAATTTCTGAACATTTCCAAAAACTTTTAAAAAAAATTCTGGAAAATATATATTGTAATCAAGCATACATTTTAACATAATCAAAGTTTACTTTCCATTTAAAGCTATAAGTTTCAATATCTGAGCCCTGGTTATGGTTATTAACTAATCATAGAATAGGTAATAATCTCAATATCACAAAAGAGTATGATAATATGTATATATTTATTTAACAGACACACTCACCTCTTTATATAAACATAATGACATCTATAAATAATAGTTTGTGATGAAGATATATAAATAAATTATTTTATTTGCTTATTAGGATATATATTGTATAATAAATGCATTACATATATTTTATTTTATCAGGCTTAATTATAAATTAAAATGTCATTAAAATTTTACAAGTTAAGAATACTTCATTTCTAGTAATTATGCCTAATTAAAAAGAAATTAGCATTAATTATCAATTAATAATTTTATGTAAAATTATATTTAACTAATTTACTGATAATGAATTTTAACTCTTCTTTAAAATAAAAGGCTATAAAGAATATAATAAGATAATTGCAGAAAGTTTTTTCTTGCATCCAGATGGAAATTACTTGTTTATAAAATATTACTTAGAGGCAAATGTATTATCTGCAATAAGAAGGATCGGTTTTATATCACAATAATAAATGTGATATTGATGAAAACTAAACAGAAAAGGGTACTGAAAGATAAGAATTGGGAAAAATTTTGAAAACAGTTTGGCAAAAAGAATAAAAGAAATCTAGAGAATTTAAAAATATTATTTGTAAAAAAAAACCTCCCGGATTTGATGGAAACAATTGAAAGAAATGAGGCCATGTGTAGAAGATATTATTAAAAATACAGGGTGGCCTTTGAGCATTCCATCATCAGATTTTCAACTGAATGGACAGTTGAAGAGTTGGAGTGTGGAGTAGATTGAAGCCTGTTCATTAAAGTATGAAGATTAGCTATCCTAATATATATCTGAGTACTTATAAAATATATGTATAGAGATGGTAATCTGGACCAACTGATGATTGCTGGTTTAGCATGAAATATGGGTATTGGTGATTATTTATCTTTTTGACATATATGTGTTCAAGTGTATCAGTATTATGAGATAGAGTGGAGAGTCATGGGTCGTGTGAAAGTCTGTGCTCATATACCCTATATATCAGATATTATTAAGAAAATTAAAAAAAAAGATATATGAAGAATAAGAGAGAAGAGTAAAAGATTAGTAGAATGTGGAATAATGTAAAGAGATTACTAGATATATAGTGAATTCTACACATGTGGTAAAAATAATATACATTAGACACGAATATATACTAAAGTAATTTGTCTAGTAAAGTTCTATAAATTGAACCTGATGCAGATATAGATGTTAGTTAGTAATGGAAATAAAAATAATACAAATACCATATATTCAGAGTACACATTGATGCCTTTTTAGTGCTGGGCACTCTAGAAATGGACAACAAATATATATATATTTAAAAAATTATATTCAAATCAACAAGAAATGAAAAACAAAATTGGACATTTGTGTGTGTGTGTTTCAAAATACACTCAATTGAACACTATTAGATTTTGTGTTAAATATTGAATCTATATTATTAATGAACTAGATCTCTTTAAAATCAAAGTTTCCTGTCATTATATTCAATGCAAATTATCTGTATTTTAGGATTAAAAACATGAGTAATATATTTTTATGTTTTAAGAATATTAATAACATTATAGGAATTACTAATAAAGAATTTTGAGAAAGAAGAGAAAAACCATATTATTGATGATATGTTACTTAATCAAGATATTATTGCCTCATTCAGTAATCGATATTATAAAATGGAACAATCATAACTGATGGAAATGCAGTAAATGGTATAATCTGCAATTTGGCAGTAAATAATATTGAAGAAAAATTTGTGCAACTCATATTGAATAATGATAATAACATTATATATATACATATATATATATATATGTTGATGTTTTTATTTAATCATTAAAAAAATATTTCAGGCATAGAAAGTGCATTAAATATTATGATTCGTTAATAAAACAGAATAATAACAGTAAAACAACAACAACAATGATGATGATGATGACAATAACAACAATAATAATTATTATTATTATTAATAGTAGTAGTAGTAGTAGCATTAAATCCATTAATATTAGAGGTTATATCAATCCTAAATCATTTTATATATGCAGGCTTCAAAGCTTTTTTTTATACCAGAGCTATAATTTATGCAAATTTGATTTTGATAAAAAGATAATATTGATAAATATATTGCTGATTTAATATATGAGTTTTAGCAAATATACACCATTCAAGCATGTAAAATGATTTTATGGTTGTTAAGTTAAAATATAATAAAAATAAAACTATTGATAATAAACATTGGTTGTCACTTCATTATGTATATTTTGTTTTAACAAAAATGAAAAAAATATTTGAAAAAGATTATAGTTTTCGTTTGCCAGCAACATTAAAACAACTAATCAATCAATAATAGAATAGATAAAATTGATCCCAGAGAACTTATCATTTAAATACTCAAATATTATGATCCAAATTGCTTTTATGTCTTACTTGTGGTAAATCTAGAAAAACATTAATGTAAAATTAAAAGTATATATATAAAGCAAAAATAGATTATACAGTTTCAGTAGTGTTTTTAGAACACAAAAAAATATTTAATCACATTTTTAATCCTAAAAAAAATACAGATGATTTGCACAGAAATGCAAAATTAAAAGAACTTGTTCATTAATAATGTAGACTTAATGATGAACAGAAAATATAAGTGTTTATTTGAGTATCAGAACATGTATATTTAAATGTATAACTTTCTATTTCTACTTGTTTCTCTTTGGAATATTTTTTTGAAGTAATATAACCATTGCTTTTAACAAGGATGTTCCCATTAAAATTACATTAAAGTTACATTTATTACGTTCAATGTTTTTTCTGAATATACATTATTAACATTGCCTTTAATTTATTACATCCCTTTGTGAAATTACCAGACTTATTTACAATAGTCTATAGATCAGAGCTGTTTTCTTAAACAATAGATAAAAACAACTTTACTAAGAAAAAAAGCAATACAATGAGAATTAAGAGTATAGCAGAACCACAATATGAAGTTGCTAAACCAGTAACCAAAATTATGGAATAAGAATTTGGTTTATTTTATATAAAGATAGAATAAAGGTTGCTTTTATACAAATATTAAATTTTGGCTGAGACAGAAATATTGAACCTGAGTTGTGGAAAAGAATAATAGATTGAATTTAAGTCTATTCATAATTTGATCATTCACTAAAACATTTAATAAAAAAAAAAATCTTAAGTGAATTCATAGTGATCATATAATTAGAAAATGGCAATAGAAAATTTAAATAAAATGCAATAGTGAAATCATAAAAGAAATGCAGAAAATTTTATTGTGATTTATATTATAGCAGTTGATCAAAAATATATTAATGAAAAATGAAAATATATTTGCCTAAGATGTATTTGCAATATAAATTTGTTCTAGATTTCTTTACTCTAGTTTGAAACAAATTCAATTTAATAGCCATTTAATCTAGTTTTATAAAATCACAGCATGAATGAATGTTTGTGATATGACTAAGCTAAGATGAAAGATGTATTAATAAAAGAAAAAAATTGAAAATATATATTACAATGCAATATTATATACCCAACATGTTAAAAGCAGATAGAAATTAATCCCTACCTTGCATTAGTGCGGTGCAGTGAAAGTGTTTAAAACTGTCAATAAGAGCAAAAAAACTTAAGTGTTGATATCATTATTATCCTATAGACATATTATTCATTTAGTGAGATTTAAAATTTATATTTTAGCTAGAGATAATCTCTACATTAATAAATGATTAGTAACATAAAATGACTTATGAAAGTTTTGAGAGCAGAAAATTTGCTATTTATATAAAACTAAACAAATAATGAAAATCTGGATCAACCAATGAATATTGGGGATCACTTACCTTTTTCACATATCTTTAGACATATGTTTTATAAATGTGTGATAGAATAGAAATTTGAAATATATCTATATATATATGAAGTTAAATTTAAGATATCTAAAAAAAAAAGTATATGAAGTTAAGTTATAACATGTTTCAAAATGCATTCATAGTAAGAGGTTGGTTGACTTCTGTACTGATAAATGGCTGTGATATGATTCATAAAACAAAACAAAAAACAATTAAAATACAAATATATGGATAATTAAAGTGTTGACTGGAAAAGAAAAAAAGATTGTAAATAAATAATAATAATTTATTAAAGAGTTTTCAAAGCAAGTATAAAATAAAAGCATTTATTTCACACAGATGAGGAGAGGTGTGTGTGAAAAAGGATAACTTATATAGTTAATACCATAAATAGTATTTATTATTTTATTGAGATATGAAAATGACTAAAGCAGAAATAAACACAAAAAACACAATATAATTGAAATAAATGCTACATTCTTTAACTCTCAAAAAATATTTAACAAAGAAAAATCAATCTTAATAAACAATATAACAGAATTATAATGCAATTTTCAATATATGACAAAAATACACACACACATACCTATGTAATAGAACAATTATATAAAATTATATTAAAAGAAAGTTGATAGCACTATAATTTTTTCTTGAAGTGCTATATTATAATAAAAGTAACAAAAGAATTCAAAAAGACTATATGGCTATTAAAATTGCATAAATATAAAATTAGTAATATAAAATTAGTTTTTATTCTCTTTTTGAAGAGAGTAGAATGAAAATTGGCTAGTGATGCTTTTTGAATAAAATTTTGTATTAAAAAAATTATAGTTCTACTATTTTGGGAGTTTAATATTATTAAGTTGTGATAAACTTAAAAAAAAAAATTTCCTAATTTTGAATTATCAATAAGCAAAAATGAAAACATTTATCAGTAATTAATTACAGAATGAATGAACTTTAAACTCAACCTTTTTCGTAAAATATATATGCAAATATTATTCATCTTACTAAAAATGCTTTTCAAAACTAGATTTAGGAATGATTTAAACAATACAAGAAATATCATCATCATCATCAGTTATAATGCAATGAAGTGAGATGACATAAAAAAAGTAAAAAATTCAGACATTATTAGGCAACTCAAATGACAAATTAATAGCTTTATTAAATGAACACTATACAAAAATGATACTATCAAAAGTCATGTTTTGTCATAAGGATTAATAATCTGTTCCTAGATGTCAGATATAAATGGAAGATAAGAACAGCTCTAAATTCAGTTGCTCTTTGCATAATTAAATAGAAATATTTTATGTTATTATAGTAAAAATGAAATGTAAATTTTCATTTATTTTCAAAGCTAGTTTTTTTCCATTAAAAATATTTTTATTTTTTAAATATTTTTAATAATAAATGTAAAATATATTTTATTTTTGAAGTTATATGCACTGACACACATTTATAAAAAAAAAGTTGTAAATTAAATAAAAATTAATATAAATATTAATTTTCATTAAATTTATAGCTTTTCTTATGAATGCGTGTCAGCACATATAACTTTAATTTACATTTGTATAAGAAAATTGTTTAATTTTATAATTACATTTTATTTTGGTAATTTCTGTTTTTTAACTCCACAACTCAATTGAGAAAAAATACAAAACTAAATAAGATTATTTTTTAAATTTTTGAACATATATAAACAAGAATTAACTTTTAAAAGAAAAGAATCTCAAAATAAATTATAACATTATCATCAAACAAGAAAAAGAAACAACATTTAAACACAAACTTCTAGTTATGCATACCCTTGGCAATATTATTTTATTTTTTTACTGTTGTTATTGTTGTTGCATATCACATTAATTCTAGTTATAAGAGTATGACTTAAATTCAAGGCTTACCTAACTTTGACTAATACTTGATCCGAAAATTTACAATATTATATATATATAAAATGCATTATATTTTACAATTACACTTGACATAATGAGATCTTTTTACTGATGATTAGTATATATATATGATTGTAAAATTTTGTAAAAATACGATTCCATTCACTCAAATACTATTTATAAAAATTTATTTTGAATAGAAATTGTCAATTTGAGTTCATACCAAAAATGGGTTACTTTAAAAACAAATTGTTTATTTCAAAAATTATTATACATGATAGAAATTGTTTTTTTTTTATTAATCACAAATTTTAATAAATAAGAAAAAATTATTTATTTGAATTTTTTTTATTTATCAATTAACATCTTCTATAGAGTTTTTGTGCTCTGATGAATCATAGATAGAGCAATAAGTACTCATTTGTTATATTTAGGCAAATTTAAAGATTTTAAGCATATTTATTAGTTTGTATAATAGCACAAAAAAACAAACTGTCAAAAAAAGTCTAAAAGCAGATTTCAATAAAAGTATATCTCTTACTGTCAGGAAAATGTACATTAAGTAAGCATAAGGAAAAGCAATTTGGTGATATTCATATTATTATATTTCGTTTAAAAAAATTGTTGATATTCTTGAGCATATCAAATTAAACATAGTATTAGTTGATCTGCTTAAAAGTGTTATAAATATTTTCATAAGCTGCTTATAAATGTTTAAATGCTCTTTGTACAAATGGTACTATATTTATTCAATATTTAGTAGTATAAAAATGTGATAGTAAAAGGTTTTAAATATCATTAATGATTGATTAGTTAGAATTCAATTAGAAACCTTCAAATTGCACCTCAAATCTGAAAATAATGGTTTGTTTGAGTCTAATTAAATGTAGATCATGTTAAAATCATGTATATATACTTTAATGATTAATCCTATGAAAAAGTCATTTTCATTGTGATAGCAAGGATGGAATGTGATTAAATAACATGCTAATTCATAAATATATGCTGCAAGAAGGTAGCTGAGAAGTAAATTACACTAAATAATAGCACAAAAATTGACTGGATAATCTGGAAAATCACCATGATTATGATTAATTTTGATTAACAATTTTATAATATATAAAATGATCTTGAATAACAAAGGCATTCTTAACTTATTTAGCAAGTACACCATACACATGTATAATTTTAAGTCAAAAAATTAGAAAGAGTAAGAGTTGTGGCTGGATAAAAGTGATTGTGGATCCAGACAGAATTTTCAAATTAAAGGAGACAGTTATGTCCCAGATGATATACAATCTTTCAATTTTGTAAAAAATAATTTAAAACATTCAGGCTTTTTAATGAGTTTAATTTTAGAAAATGCTTTAAAAAATTCTAATATGATGACTTGGTTTTTTGTTGAAAAAATTAGTTAATTTATGTAAAGTACTTTACATATTAAAATTTTAAGGATGAGTCACAATTGATATTTAATCCAAAATTATAGAAAAATATTGAACAGAATAAAAAATAAGTAGTAGAAAAAAGCAATGCAATAATAAAGTTATTAAAAAGTATATGCAATTAAATGACATTGACCAATAGTATTTGCCTAAAGGTTAGTGATGATGATATATTAGATGTGATATATTGGACTATTTCATCATATATCATCAAATATTGAATGTAAGCTGTATATATATTTTTTTCCAAATATAAACAATTGTTAGTAATAATATACAAACAGACCACTTGAAATGATTGTGTAATCTACTAACCTATGTTGTCCATTTGGGTGTTAAAATTGTCTAGACATTCAACATTTAATCATATATGATGGAAATAATTCAACATATTATCACATTAACAAATAATGTTCTATATGAGAAATTAATAGTAACTGCAAAAAAGAAAAAGTTTTTAAAAAATACCAGAAGCTTTAAAATTTTGATTTATGCATACGTATTTTATAAACTTACATCAAATGCACCAGTATCAATCTAGGAACTGCTAAATAGAGAATTATTGATCAATAGATATCATAGCAGAAAGTGAGAATGAATACAAAATGTAAAAATAAAAAATACAATATAGAGATAATAATAAAAAAAAGTCAATGGAAAAGTGAAACACACCATAAATTTTGAAATACAAAACATCAACATGATTCAAAATAACAATTACTATTTACTAAGGCAATAAACCTAAAGGGTGAGTGGTTGAAAATGTAAAGGTATGGACCTCTACAGGTCTTAACCACAAGCTTACGCACATGCTTTAGGTTTATTGCCTTAGTAAATATTATTTACATAATCAATGTGCATTAAATAAATTTATAATTACAACTTTAAATAATTACTATTGTAACCCAAAGTTCTGCCCATATATCTAAAAAAAAATTTTTTTTACATACTTTATTTTCTATTAAGCAAATACTATTACTCTGTTGAAGATAGTGAGTCATTTTGTAAGCTATTTAGTTGACTTCTAAGTACTATTATAGGATATTTATATAAGTGAATTTAAATAATTTTAGCTTATTAAAGTAATTATATTTAAAGTATAACGCTATTTTTAAACATATTATAGTTGAAAGGTTTTAATTATACTCCTTATATAATCATTGCATCTGTTTATTAGACTAAGTTGTTATCAAATAAACACATAGTTAAATAATCTTTTTACTTTCTTTTCATTAGCATAAATGAATAATTTGTTTATTTAAACAATTCATTGTAAAGATATAATTTTAAATGCTATTTTTAATAATATTCAAATCTTTTATAAATCTTATAGTTAGCCAATAACTTTAAAATTAGTTATTTCTTAACAATTATTTTTAAATGTGTGAGTGTGGGAAGATAATCAATTTCAATTTAAAGTTTTAAAAAAATGATAATTATGTTTTGACTTCTTGGTTTAAAAAAAAAAGAGAGTTAATTTTCAAAAATAACTAATGTATGCTTTTATCTTATATTTTTCTGTTGAAAAATATTTAATATTTTAAAAATATATCTTTTTATAAAAGAATATTATATTAAAGTTAATATTCTGGCAATTTTAAAAGAAAATATATTTAAATAAATATATTCTTTATTAATATAATAATTTTCATTTTATTAAATAATAATTTATAATAAGTTGATGTAATAATTTTCATTTTATTAAATAATTTATAATAAGATGATGTAACTATTGTTATGTCCAAAAAGTTTTCAGACACTGCAATTAAAGTTATTTTTGGCAGATTTGACCTCTCAGCTTAATTAGGTCACATGGATTAATTAAGAATTGATTCTCACATTGTCAATCATGAAACTAATTACCTATCACCTGACCTATCATGTTTAAGCTTTAATCACATGTATTCTTCACCCTTTATCTTTACACTTTGCTATCTTAAGCATTCTACAGTGTATTATTTTTATAATTACTTATTATTTTGTAAATTTTTAGCCATATAGTGTTACAGTAATCATCTACTTGGATATTTTTAGCTTTGCTTGATCATCATTTCAAAACATCTCCAAAGTTAGGCATCATTAGGAAATTCTGACAATACATACATATTATGGAAGCAATATGTTGTTTCAACAATTTGTGACAACAGAAAACTTTGCTACAGATGTTATAAATATTGCTTGAACAGTTATTAATTTTCAATTTTCTTGTTTAATCATTCTTAAAACTTGTTAGAAAGTGGTAATTTTAAAATATTGAATGCCATAACTTTGAATTAATTTTAAATGAAGTTTATATGCTTTATTCTACAAGGAATTATATACATTATATTTTTCAAATATTAAGCTTTGCTATCATTTACAGAATGTCCTCATTTTTGCTTAATTTGATATTTTTAATTCAACTTAAAACTTTTGCTAGACTAGTAGGACAATGTAAATGATAAAGTTATTATTAAATCATAATTATAAATGTATGAATGCTTTGCTTCATTCTGAAATAAACTATTTTATTGTTATGTCTACAAAATGTTGAGATGTCATTCATCAAATTATTATTGTGCTATTGTTCTAAAATAGATAGAATGTTTGTTTCACCATTTATCAAATTGCAAAAATGAATATATTGTATTTATTATGAATCGTTTCTTATCATAAATATTTTAAATGGACAAAATATAATTTTCATGTATTTAACTATGAACATAGTATACATGATAAAATATTAGTATGGAAATATTTTACCTTATTCTAGAATTAGAAATAAATATAATTATGCTTAAATATACTTTATTTGTTAATAAAGTATTTTATCTATCTCCAAAAGATTAAATATAATATGAAATGAACTCAATGCTTACTTCAATTTATGTATTTCTAATAAATAAATATATAGATATATAAACAATAAAAGTACTTTTGAATGTTTTATTGCCAAGAAATGTGAAATATTACTTATTATTTGCATGCTAAATGTGCTCTTTGTTTTATAATGTGTATTATTTATAAAAAAAAAAAAAAAAAAGATTATTATGCTCCTGCAGTAAAAGTTATTCATTGCTTAATAAATCTTTATACTTCATAATATTATTTACTCTGATCTTTGCTAATGTTTTGTTGTGTAAACCTATGACTTGTGTTTCCAAACGAAACAATATTTTATCTACTCGCTGTTTTAAAATGAATAGTATGCTTCCTATTTTTCATCAATTATATTTAAATTGCTTCAAGAGAAATTATATTTATCATCATTAAATAAATACTTAATTATTATTTTGAATGGTTTTTCAATAATGCCAGTGCTTAATATTTCTAAGTACTTCAGATTTTAGATTATTTGTTCGCCAATATATAATATTTATAATTATCTGAATATTCTTTTAAATTTTCAGCCTGTCCAAGGATTCTTTATTAGAAATATTGTGTTATCAGTTGATATGGAAATCAAAATTTAAGGACTATTAATTATTAATTAGAAAAAGTATAAATATGTAGTTTTAAGATTTATTCCTATATGTATTATGTCTACGATTTTTTCTATGTATTATTTATGGATGATTTTAATATTTTTATCATTATACTTCTCAGAATATTAGTGTATGAAATATAATTGGTGTGTCATATCAGTCCTATATGGAATTATTTAAAATATGAATAAACGAATGGAAGAATTTTATGGAATAAATGTATATTTTTCCTATTAAATTGTTTAACCACAAATCTATATGCCTATCCATGTTTTATTATTATTATTCCATTTTACTGGTTTTGCACATCCTTTACTCATTTTTGTTATATGAAATAGTAGTTTTATCTCTAATTCTACAGATTGTTCTTATCATGTCAGTGAACTATAATATGTCCAGGTTACAGCATAGAATGCTATATTTTAGGAGACTCCTTTTGAGGTGGTTTATTCTTTGTATATTTTTAGATTAGAAACAAAGTTCTAATTCTTTCTTGTACTTTTGGATGTGTTATTTTAGAGTTTATTCCATCATTTTGCCTTTCTTTTTAAATTCAATGATGCTTATCTTGGTGAGATTTTGTTAATGTCATGGGTGCTATCACCATGTCTTTATTTTGGCTCTTGAAATATTTTAAGGTCATGTGATGCCAAACATGCCTTTGTTTTTTTTCTTGATGAAGTTTACATTTGTTGATAGTGTTGACATGCCTAGTTTGCATATCTGATGTGTCTTAAAAAAATCTCGATAAAATATTTTACACTTAAATTTATAATTAATCACATGGTTCTGAAATTTATACATTTTCCTCCAAATTCATCGTGTTACAATAAAGGTAAGATTTATTTACTAAAATCATTAAATACATTTATACAAATGAAAGTTAGATTAATAAAATTTGAGAGCTTTATGAATTCATTGATAAATTATATTAAAATTATTTATTTAATTATTTTCTTATTGTAATGTACAATTTTATTTTTTTTAACTTGTGATGATTATAATGTCTGATTTTTATTAAAGTATTTAAATATTATTTTTGTAATCTTGATTTGTTTAATAAATATTGTTTTAATTATTAATTTTTGAATTTGTATCTCTACTATCATTATCTGCATTCTCAGAAATCTACAAAAGTCACAAATATATTTTATTATCATGATATAGTAAGAGTACAAGAAGAATATGATATTATTAATTTTATATTGTTCATGTTAAGATAACATCCATGCATAAAATTACTTTTTGGTTGAAGATTATAAGAGAACCTATTGAGTGATATATGGGTAGCAACAAAATCCCTTTCCTATTCATGGTATTATGAATGTAATCCTAATTTTCTATAATTGTTTTATTATAAGAGTATTAAAAATAATAATTTTTATTATATTAAGATATCCTCCCAAAAATTGGATCATAAATTATTATTATTGTTATCTCTAGGATCATATTAAAATTAGAACTTAAAAAGAAGATTACATTTGCTTATTAAATAGTTTATTATAGCAAGAACCCTAAGATCTGATTTATTTACAAAAGATTTATGTTGATGAGGAAATCGCTTGCTTACAAAAAAGATTTATTTAGATTAATGATATTTTGAAACAATCTAATTTTATGTAACCTTAGCGCATCAGATTTAAGATTGCTTAGAGAGTATTAGAACATTCTCCTGATTAGATATTTTTGTCTTAGAGCCATTAGAGCTAGCCTAACTGAGGTTATTTTATTTGATTGGCCACACTTGTTTGTTTGGGCACCCTTTGGTCACATATTATTAAACCTCAACACATACTTTTAAGTTGTGTATTGTTATTTCTAGACATAGCCCTCCTTTACTTCTTTTGGTTATATTATATATGAATAAAGTAATTTAAAAAAAGCAAGACAAAATGTTAAATTCTAGATAATTAAATAAAACTTGAATATTACTATATTTAATAAATTATCTATGTATCATTCAGTATGTTCAGATATCGCATTTCTTGAAGTGATTAACTGTCCTGTATGGTTTAGTGCAAGAGTAAAGCATCAGGCTCTATAATGTGGGATCCTAGGATCGATTCTGGTATTAGGATTTCTGGAATTCAAATGTATGAACTCTTGAGAATAAAGCCATCATCATTATATTCAACCATTACTGTTCCATTACAGGAAGAAATTCTCTTCAAATTTAATCCAGATTCTCTGATTTCTAAATTCTTTTTTCCACACCACATTAGCAAACTTCCTTATTTCATCTATCAATTTCATATGTGGTCATTTTACAGATCATTTACAATCTCTTGATATTTTGTTCCAAATTTTAATTAAGCATCTTTATCATCTCTTCTAGCAATTTTCCCAGCCTAGCTACACTCCAATCTCTTAATTCTGTTCATGATGTTAGTAATATATGTTTGATCATTCAGCCATGTAATTCATTTTCAATTCCTTCTTGTTTCACCTATCATACATCTCTCCATACTTCATTCAGAAGTCTGAAATCTATATATTGCTTTTCTGTTGTGTGTCCAAGTTTTACATCTAATAATTAAAAACTTGTAAAACATAGTTTTTAAAAACCTTCCTTTTCAAACCCATAAGCATATCTCCTTTTAATATTAAGTTATTTCTAGAAAAAACACTTCAAGTTTAATTTTATGACTAATTTCATCCATTATGTTTTCATCTGTATTAATAATCTGACCAAAATATTTATACTTGTTAATTTCTTCTAATTTATCATTATCAATGTTTATTTTCTTTTTTTGAAGAAAATCCATTGCACATTAATCTTTTATAGCATTTATCTTTACTTCTATTTCCTTTCTTTCATCTGTTAACCTTTTCATTTCCTGCCACTCTGAAGTATTATTTGTGAAAAGCAACCATACCATTTTCAAAATCTAGACTACTTAAATAATCTCCATTTACTTCAAAAAAATTTAATTCCCATTATAATCTATAAAAGTCATTTTATAAAACTGATGTAAAATGTTTTGGAGATATAAACTCATCTTATTATAAACATTTCACATGAGTAATCTGCTTAATGTAACTATATAATTTAATCAAGGCTGTAGACTGTGATAAATATTCTTCAGAATATGACAGTATTCTAGATTTTTATTTTGAAAATCAGATACTTTAATCACTGTAGAAATGTTAATAGAATTAAATGTCTTTTTATAATCCACAAATCCAAAACATAATAGCAACTTGTATTCATTGGTCATTTTTATACCTTGTCTCAATACATAAATGTGATCCACTATGCTAACACCACTTTTAAATTCTGCTTATTTTTTTTTTGGTTGATTAAAATCCATAATTTGCTGTAGGTGATTTGTAATTATATTGGTAAAAATTTTATATAGAACTGATAAACGATTGATCGGTCTAAAATTTCTAATATCTTTTTTATCATTTTTTTTAAATATCAAAATTATTACTGCAGTCTTATTTATAATCATCTGGTACATCTTTATTATTTAGACATATGGTATATAACTTTGCCAAGAGGATTTTTTTCTATTTCTTTACTTGCTTCTTTTAAGATATCAATTATAATTTCATCATTATCAGGAGCTTTCCCTTTTTCGATAGATTTAATTGCATATCTCATTTATTCATTTAAAGTACTCAGCAAATACTTTGTTCATTATTGCTATATAATTCTTCATAGAACTCTTTCACACATTTTATGATGCAATCTCTCTCTTTTTTTTTGTAATAGTCCTATCTTTTTCCTTTTTGTAGGAATAAATTTTCTATCATTTCCAAAATATTGTTTTACACTTTTAATACTTTTATTCTCTTATAATTTCTTATATTGTTATTGATTTTTTGTACTGTTTTACAAATCTCTAGATATTCAACTCTTAATGGATCATTTTTAAATATTTTCATATTTCTTCTTTTTTTTTTTGCACATTGTTTTGTCTCATTATGATATATATATTATTCTAACATTTGGCTACTAAGTAAATGAAATACTCTCAATTCAAAGAATAAGATAAAACTTTTTTTTTTTTTCAAAGAAAAGATCAGTCTGTCTTTTCTCTTTACCTCAATTTATGTACAGAGGCCAATCTTTTAAAAAAAAAGTTCACCTTGTGTTTTGGAATAAGAGTATTTATTTTATTTACTTAATAGACCAATGTTGGAGTATTAATCTCAAGGTATTATATAAATAGTTTATTATTATTGCTTTTAACTTAGAATATTCAATTATTTTAGAATTCAATAAAAAATTATTTGCATTTTAGTTTTCGGTAGACAAACTGCATTTAATTAGATGTCATAAAATGAAAAACAAAAGAATATATTGTCTGGAGCAAATAGTCAAGTAGGTTTCTTTGTTAGTAAGTTAACCTTACTTTTTGAAATATTTTCAGTATCCATAACATTGTTACAAAACAATTGAACACAGTGCGTAAATATTAAACTCAAAAACTAATAGATTTCAAAATCTATTTTCAGCTACATAAAACAATTTCAGTTTTATCAAGTACTGGTTTCAGTCAGCTAATTTGAATTCTTGAACATCACATGACTTCCCAAGTAACTGAACACTAATATTATTAATTAATTACTTATAAGAACATATAAAAAAACTATATTTCAGAATTTTTTTTGCAAAGTCACAAAATAAAAATATGATGATTGTTGAATAATCATTTGATAGAAAAGTTACAAAAAAAAAAAATCTTATCTGACACTTGGTTCTTATAAAGTTATTAAAACCAAAAGATTAATGTCATTCTAGCTTGATTATTACAATATTGCTTGCAATGTTTGGTATTGCTTAACATGCCAGTCAATAAAATAAACTATATAGCAATAAATAATATTTTGAGATATTTCTTCACAACTGATTTTGTTAGATATTCCTAGGTTCTCTATCTCTTATGGTACCTTAACTATCTTTATCTTAACATCTTTTCCACCTATACTAAAACAAATATGTACATAATATCATCTAAACATTATTTTAGCATTGCTATCTATTACTTGAATGTCTGAATTTTCTACATGTCATTCATTCATTCCTCTTTAGTGACTTTGCCCAATGTTTCCTGTCTTTTATAGTAGTCTTAACTCCCAGTGCTTTAAAGTTTTTCTCGTCTACATTAAAGCAAATATATGAATAATAGTGTCTACAAATTTTTTTATCACCATTGTCCAATTATTATTTCCCACTTATTTTCCTTTAATGACATTGTTTATAATAATATTTTAAATATTCATCTCAATATTAATATTTTTGCCTTTAATCATATTCAAAACTTAAATTCTTTGAACTTAATAATATTTGTGGTTCTGTTTTTTTCTTAATTCTGTCTTGGGTCTTTTTTTAATCTATTAATTCAAGGAAACATTCTTTTTTAAATTTTGCTGTCATTTGTGAGTTATATATCTAATAAAGCATTAACATGACTTTATTTATTTTTAGCATCTATAAATAGAAGCAAAACATGATAAAAATGTGCTAGATGATTTTAAGAATGCAACTGTGATATTGATATTTAAATAAGAAGATAATGAAGATATAAGAAATTATAGACCTATCACTCTTTTATCATTTTCTATACAAAATCTTTTCCAGATAATTACAATTCAACTACAGTGTTGTGAATTTTAACCTATTACAGGAACAAGCTAGATTTAAAAGTTTCTTTTAGCATAGTGGATCACATCCAAATATTAAGAAAAGTTATAGAAAGTATCAATAAATTTAAACTACCATTGTGCTTTGGATTTGTAAAATATGGAAAGGCATTTGATTCTATAACTATTTCTACAGTGATTAAAGCTTTAATCTATCAAGATATAGACAAATGATACTATCATATTCTGAAGAATATCAAAATGCAACAACAATGATTAGATTACATGTTGATATTAAATGATTAACATTGATAAGTGTGTACAATATGGTGTTTCCATATCTCCAAAACTTTTTACAGCAGTTTTACAAGAACTATTTAATGGAATAAAATGAAATTTAAGAGAATAAAAATACATGGAGATTATTTAGTAATCTAAATTTTGCAATTTTGTACATGTGGCTGTTGTTTTTTTTTTGTTGTTGCAAATAATGTTTCAGAATGTTGCAAGAATTCTCAAATGAAAGTAAGACTAAAGATAGGTATTAAAAAGACAAAATATGTTATATGGCTTTTCTCAGAAAAAGAAAATAAAGATGAATAACCATGCATTAGAAGAAGTTAACAACTACAAATATCTTGATCAGATTATTAGTACAGATGAAAATAACTATACGCATGTTGGGCAGATCATTAATACTGATGGAAATATGGTACCAGAAATATAATAAATGAAATTAATTCATAGAATTAAACATAGATGGAGTCTTTTGGGTGGAAATATGTATTTGAAAAGGAAGGTTTTTAATATATGTATACTTATCTGTACTTATCAATTTGAAATTTGGACAATTAATAGAAGAGCAATTCAAAGACTTAAATCACTCAATGAAATACATTGCATCCTCAAGCTAATAAAAAAACTCTCCATCCACCACCAGTACTAAAAGTATTTTGAGAATAACAAGAAAGAATCAAAAAGCTAAATATTTGGATGAAAGAACTAACAGGTTCATTGGCATCATTGAAAGAATTAAGAGACTAAAAAGGAGTTGATCTGGGTATATTATTAGAAGAGATGATAATATATGGACAGTTGAAGTTTTAAAGTGAACCCCAAGAGACAGTAAAAAATCTAGAAACAGACCACATTTGATTCAGATATAATAAATAAGGAATTTGTTGGCATGATGTGAAGGGAGAAGCTATGAATCATAAACACTGAATTAAACTTAATGAGACCTTCAATCAACAATGGATTGAAAATGGCTGAAAATAATGATGATATTGTTCACAATTACCATAGAATTACAATATCATTTTAAACAATATGATTTTAAGTATGGTAAAATAAAACAATTTATGACAAAAAGAAAAACAGAATTAAAATGCTTATTCAGTAAATAAGCACAAAATAAATAAAAATCTCACAATAAATTGCCCAAATAAAAATTAAAAATATACATTTTATTAACTAAAATATGGATGCAGAAAGGAGTTTGCTATTATCTGAAAGGAGACCCTTGATTCCTCTTGGAGGCCTTAAAGGAACCAAGCAGGGCAAAATCCTAATGTCCTCTCCATACGTTCTTGTTGTTGCAGCTGTTATTACTATGTGATTATTCATATAGTATACAAACATGGATGGGCGGCTCATCAACACACATTAGACAGTGTGGTGAGTTTACTGGTTTTTGTATCTCTGAGTTTAAGATCAAGAAACACCATGATCTTTCTTCTCAGTTGCCTGATAGGACAGAATGAATGTATGTGTAAATGATAAATATTTTTCCAACAATTATATACAATCATGACAGACAAAAATAAATCATGGTTCTTATTCCCAGGTGGCTGTAAAGTCACCAACCAAGGCAGCAGCAGCGGAGGGTGCTAAGAATCCCCTGATTCTGGACCCAGGCTGCCATTTGATGACGACTTTTTATTTAGGTACTTACAACTGCAGATCACTTTCAAGTGAAGGAAGATTGCAAGAATTAGAAGAACTGTCTTATATTAAATGGGACATTATTGGACTTTGTGAAGTTAGAAGAAAAGGTGAAGAGACAATTGATTTAAAAAGTGGACATGTACTCTATTATAAAGGCACAAATATTGGAAATACAAGTGGAGTAGGATTCATTATAAATAAAAAGTGGAAGAATAACATTGTGGAGATTGATGGTGTATTGGACAGAGTGACAAGATTAGTTACACAACTTAATAGCAGACACCAAATGCAGATAATTCAGATTTATGCCCCAGTAAGTTTTCATAGTGATGAAATAGTAAAAGATTTTTATATGGATGTACTAAAGGCTTTTGATCAGAGTAAACAACATTTTTAAATTGTTATGGAAGACTTTAATGCTAGAATTGGTAAACAAAAGAAAGACAAAAGTTCTGTAGGTAATTTTGGTTATGGTAATAGAAATGAGAAAGGACAGCCATATGGAGTTTGCAGAAAAAGAAAAACTTTCTATTATGAATTCTTTTTTTGAAAAAAATGTTAAAAGGAAATGGACATAAAAGCATCCAAATAAAGGTACCACAGAATTGGATTATATTTTGACTAATAGAAAATACATATTTCAAGATTGTAATGTTTTTAATAAATTTAACACAGGAAGTGATCATCGATTAGTAAGATGTAAGATACATGTTAATGTAAAAATAGAGACAAAAATTATTAAGAAAAACAATATTTATAGTTCCTAATCTTCAGAAACATTCTAATGAATTCAAATTAGGACTTATAAATCGGTTTCAAGTATTAGTAGATTTTGAACATGATTCAGATTTGAATAAAATTAATATGAAAATAACTGATGCAACAAAAATAGCTGGTAGAAAAAAGCAGCAATTGACCAATAAAGTTTCTACTGAGACTAGAGAATTTATGAAGAAAAGAAGGAATATGAAGATATACAAAAATGATGCATTAAAAAGTATTGAATATCTCAAATTTTGTAAAATGGTGTGAAGAAGAGTTGAAAATGCCACAAGAAAGTATAACTGTGAACTAGCAAGGAAAGCTGTAGAAGAGAATAAAAGTATTACGAGTGTAAAACAACATTTTGATATTGGTAGGAAATTTATATCTAAAATAAGAAAAAAAGATGGAATTATTACTAAAAAAAGAGATGATATCATGAAATGGGTAGAAGACTTTTATCAAGAATTATATAGTAATAAAGAACAAGTACCTTCTATATCTATTATATCTTCCAAATTGCCAAGAATTTTAAATGAAAAAGTGAGACATGCAAATAAATTTATGAAGAAAAGAAAAGCTCCAGGTAATAATGGAATTATAATTGATATATTAAAAGAAGCAGGTTAAGAAATAGAATTTTTTTTAGTAAAGTTAAATACAAATGTCTAAACGATAAAGATGTACCAGATGATTGGAAGAATGCAGTATTAACATTAATATTTAAAAAAGGTGATAAAGAAGATATTAGAAATTACAGGCCTATCAGCCTTTTATCAGTTTTATACAAAAA
Organism: Epiperipatus broadwayi; assembly: GCA_028023455.1. Taxonomy (NCBI): domain Eukaryota; kingdom Metazoa; phylum Onychophora; class Udeonychophora; order Euonychophora; family Peripatidae; genus Epiperipatus; species Epiperipatus broadwayi. The sequence continues at coordinate 147,508 of JAQFVV010006206.1, forward strand.
TTTTACCAAGATAATTACAACTCATCTACAGAGAACATTAGATTTCCACCAACCAAGAGAACAAGCTGGTTTTAAAAATGGTTTTAATACAGTAGATCATATCCGAGTATTGAGAGAAATTATAGAAAGGACAAATGAATATGAGATGCCATTATGCTTTGAATTTGTAGATTCTAAAAATGTATTTGATTCTATAAACATTTCTTCAGTGATTAAAGCATTGGATCATCAAAGTATAGATCCAGGATATTGTCATATTTTAAAGAATATTTATAAAAATACAACAACAACAATTAGATTACATAATGATACTAGAAAAGTCAACATTGAGAAGGGTATAAGACAGGGTGACTCCATATCACCAAAATTTTTTACAGCAGTGCTGCAAGAAGTATTTTGTGGATTAAAATGGGAAGCTAAAGGAGTGAAAGTAAATGGAGATTATTTAAGTCATTTGGATTTTGCAGCTGATGTAGTTGTTTTTGCAAATAATGCTTTAGAGTTGCAGGAAATGTTGCAAGAGTTATCAGATGAAAGTAGGAAAGTAGGACTAATGATAAATTGTTAAAAAGACTAAAGAAATGTTTAATGGATTTTCTCAAAATATGAAAATAAAGATTGATTATGATGACTTAGAAGAAGTTAACAGTTACAAATACCTTGGTCAGATTATTAATACAGATGGAAGTATAATGGATAAAATTAATCATAGAATTAAACTTGTTTGGAGTGCTTTTGGTAGAATTAACTTGATACTAAAAGGAAATATGCCTATATGTTTGAAAAAGGTTTTTAATAAATGTGTTTTACGAGTTTTTACTTATGGATCTGAGACTTGGACACTTAATAGGAGAGCAATACAGAGACTTCAAACCACTCAAAAAGGTATAGAGAAATGCATGTTGGGAATAACAAGAAGAGATTGAAAATTCAATATATGGGTAAGAGAACAAACAGGTGTTACTGACCTCATTGAAAAAATTAAAAGATTGAAGTGGAGTTGTCTGGACATATTGCTAGAAGAGATGATAATAGATGGACAATTAAAATCTTAAACTGGATTCCAAGAGATTGTAAAAGACTCAGAAAGAGACCGCATGAGAGATGGATGGATGAAACAAAAAAGTATGCAGGGGTGAGGTGGAGAAAAGATGATAGAAATCAGAGAAGATGGATTGAACTTGGAGAGACCTTCATCTTGCAATGGATTGATAATGGTTGATGATGATAAACTATTTTTTTAATTCTTATTTCTATCCAATACAACTATGTTCACAATTACAAAAGAATATCAATTTAAATTTCAAAATGTTTTGATTTTACATATGATATAAACGTTACAATTAATAGCAAAAGAAAAATTTTACTGATCATATAAACTGCATCAAAAATAAATTGGACAATATAATTTATCACTTGTTAATGTGATCATATTTATTATAGAACTGCAATGTCATTTAAAGCAATTTATCTTCTGATTATAATAAAATGTGATAATTCATGAAATATACAAAAAATGTACTCGTTGGAATAATTAAAGAATATTGACGTCATAATAAATTATACTGATAATAAATTAGAAAATATACATTCCATTAGTAAAATTAAATTTACTAAATGTTGAATTTTCATTTAATGTGATCAAAATTACTGCAGAATAGCAATGTCATTTAAAAATACATAATCCATATAATAATAAGTTATAATAATTCATAATACAAAAAATGTATCAGTATATCACATTATACTTACACATGGACTAGTGTTTTTGATTAATAATATGTTTAGTAAATTATCTACTCATTAATTATCAATGTTTCTTAATTTTAGATTATCTTTTTTCAATAAGAAATTTGAACTTTCAAATCATATCATAGGAAAGCATTATAATATTTTATTTCTTATATAGACTTTGATATGCAATAAAGTTTGAAGAAATCATTGTGATCACAAATAGAAATAAAGCTTAATATAAACTAATCTTGCCAAATACTAATATAACTTATAATGCCATGAATAGAATTTTTTTAAAAAAATAAAAAACCTTTATTAACACAATAACTATTTACAAATGTATATACAAGTAATTAAACAAATGATAAATGGGTTACAGTTTTGTATACCAAAACCCAAAGAATTTGATATATTCCACTATTAAGACAAAAAGGCTGCAAGCAATTAACCAGTTATCTTCAACTGAAGGAGATTGACTTGTATCACTATACTAGAAGGAGACTCTAAGACATGCAACTCAAATGAGCAAAGCATGTAACAAAATGATTGATTATAAGCCACCCATAAGAATTAAACTTTTAGTCAAGACAAATGTTTATCTGATAATCTCACATAGACTTATTCCAGGACCACCCCAGATTCGATTCGTCTTCCTTGGCAAGTATCTCAGACATTGATTGAAATAAGTTTCCCAATCACTATAGAGTTTTTTCAGCCAGTTGAATTTCTTGTTGTCAAATATCATAATACATCGTATATACAATATTGTCTTAAGGGTATGCACAGTCACCATTGCATTGTGAGGGTTAAATTTCTCATATTGACTAAGTAGAAGTTTTAAGTTTATGATCGGCCTGTGAAACACTTTAGGTCTTATCTGCCTAAATGCTGAACATTCTTCGAATAGATGCTGAGAAGTCTCATCACCAGATTTGCACAGCAAACAAACTGGATCTAAATTCATATGTAGTCTTTCATTTAGAACCTTAGTTGTTTGAAAACAAATTTCAAGTAGGATTGGGGTGTATATATAGAGTGGAACTTTTTCAACACATTTTTCTTTGATATATTCAACCATGCATTGCCATGACTTTTAAAATGATTCATTAATTAAGTCTTTATATTTAATACCTTCCAAACTGGACACATTCAGATCATCCTGGAGATCCCTATAAGTAATGAACAGAATTTTTAGTCTCAAAAGATATATAAAGATTAAAAATATAATAATATATACATTCGTTATGTATGTGCAATGATAACTGTATAACGGGTAAAACAAATCAGAATATTTTAAGTTCAAAATTATTTAATTATTAGATTAATGTTTAAACAATAAATTAATTTAAATGTTATTTATTAAATATAAAATGCTTTTACTAACAAAAGCATTATAAGATGCCAAAAGGAAATGTAACTTGTTAAAATTTATTCTGCTTAATTAAACTTTCATATGTTGATGTGAAACGGAATATATATTTTCATAAATAGATAAAATAATCATTTTGTTGCTTCAATAACAACTTTTTTAGATTAGTTACTAACTGATTCTAGCTTTCAGAATATTAAATTCCCATTATGATGTTATCTTTGATATTAATATAATTCGTTTTATGTTATGCAGAGAAATTCCTTCATGACATCTATTGATTCTCAGTTCTTTTAGAATATATACATGACTTCAGAATATAAATCATAAATATTACATATATATTTTATAAATTGCAAGACTAACTGCAATAGTTTTTTATCTCTATTTTCAAGTAAGTCCTTTTTAATGCAAATTTACATATACAGTTACACAGATTCTAGCTAATTATATATATTATCATAATTATTTGTTCCGAGTCTAAAAATATTTTTTTAATTCAGCATTTTATTTTTCAATGTTAAAAATTTTGATTGCAAATCTAGTGAAATAAATCTTTAATTTTTAAAATAGAAAAATGTACCAAATCTTTCATTTGGACTTCGGTCACCTTTACCTATTAAGAAAATTGTTAGGATCAATCAGACATAAAAATTACAACTTACTCTTTATGGGCATTTTAAAAATTATTGCCTTCATGATTCTAGACATCAAGAAAGGTTCTCTACAAAGATGAAAAATATTAAATCTAATCTTTGACATTCGAAGTGAATTATTTTAATTACGATGCTGATTTTGGTATATATATATTTTAATGTGTCAAAGCGTCGGCCGGAAAGCGAACCCGGGACAACTGCTTGTAAGGCAGCTGTGCTAACCACTCGGCCACCAACTGAACACAATAATTTTTTAAATAGAAATGCTGCTACAGTACACTTCCACTTCAATAATCGGCAATACTTTTAATAAGAAAATGACATCATTTTCCTACTGGATCTCTTAAATAAGGCAGAGAGTATGAATATCAATTAATCCAATAATTTCATTCTTTTTATATTGATCAAATAGATTGATTTTTATTTAACAAAATAAAAAAAATGCCTTTCTTTTTTAAAATTTTTTGTTTAAATATATATATATTATTGTAAATACATTGCATTAAGTGTAAGTCTATTATTCATTATATATATATTTCATTTTAGCACATGTATTATTTTATCATTTATATAAGGAATTTCTTGATATTTTTAATTCAGGCATATTTATATACATGTTATAAATTTCATTTATTTAATCACTCACCATATAAATATCTATGTGAGTTTTTGTAGGCAATATATTGGCCATGCATGTTTAATAATCCTTACCAATAATGGAGACTGCACCACACAGTTTTATATCTATGTGTTCATTTTACTGTCATTTCATTTATCCATATCAAGATTATTTTAAATTTTTACTTTCTTGTTAAGATTATTTACAGTCCATTTATTAATCAAGAATGGCTGCTAGTTGGGATGACTATAAGTTGCATACTTAAAAAGAATTCTAAGAAAACTTAAAAAACACTGTGACCTAAAAATCTTTCTATGTGTCTTTTAAATTTGAACCCCATGTCATAAATATGGCATCTGAATGCATTAAACATTATATCATAATAGTCTTAATCAAAATAAACTATTTGTTACATAATTATGGGTTTCTACATTTGATATAAATTTTTACTGTGTGTTAAAATTTGAAAAAAAAAATCTTTTAGCATTCAAAGTGCAAGCTTTGCCCTATTGGAACTTGCCTACAGTGCACATAACATCCTGACACTTAAAACTTTCACATGTAAAACAAACCATAGGACTACCATAGTCATAGAAATAAGTCTTTTTTACATTGAATAAGGAATATTCACTAATTGCTGAATATCTCAAATTACATTCAATCATTCTAACACCACTTTCCTTTCCAATACATTTTTTTACAACAGACTAAGTAGTATGGATAATCTTTCTAAACAATACTGGTTGAGTTTGTTTGATTGCATAATAGAATATATTTAAATTTCTTTATGATGACCTCAGCTTCTTTTCAGTTTGCAAACTATTTTTTTAAATAAACTATCCGTTTTTAGAAATCAAGCCATGTGAAAAATTGGTAAAGAATATTTTTTCAATAAAAGTTAAATAATCTAACAGCATTAAAAGTGATCTTTCCTGGTTTAAGACAATAAAAATAAGTTCATAAAAATTTAATGGCTTTATTAGGTTTCGGTTACAACAAGGACGACCATTGTACGTGTTAAATTTTTAATGTATATGTTCAAAGGTTCTAATTTTTTCATGCATGTGTTCAACCTATAAAAGGATTTTTGCAGTACTATTCAATTTTTGTATAAAATACATTAATGTAAACTAAATAATATATATATATTTAGATAATGTAATAATGTGCTAAAGAAAACAGTTTTAATGAGATTTCTGAGTGTGTTTAGCTTTCACTAGTTTGTTAATGAAAACAGCAAAGCATTTTCCAAATTTGAATTAATCAGTCAAAACCTCATTTTGTTTTTTATCAATTTCATGATGAAAATAATCTTCATAAAGAACAAAAGTGCAAAGCTTACAATGTATAAATTAAAAGTTATTACAAATTCACTCTGAACTAATCATTTCAAGATTAGACAAATGTCAAACATGTGTTTATAATACAAATGCAAAATAATTTTTTTTTTTAGTTTAATTTATTGAATTAAGTTTTTTATTAATACAAATTAAAAAGTATTTTTCAATTATATTATTACTTCAGAATATCTAGGGTTACTTTTCATTTTTATAATCAGAAGTTCCACATTATATTTAAACCTATAATGGATCATGTCTGTCATATATATCATATATTGGTGTTCCTGAGTTTCTTCCATTTGAGAGTTTATAAGTTTGTGATTAAGGTAAAAATGATTTATATCAGAAATTTTTTTTTTTTGTCCAAAAAAATTGCTTAATTATGTCAGAAATAGAGGCTTTTTCTGTGACAATAAACTTCATGTTTTATATATATTTTTTATTGGTTTAAAATAAAACTGTGTAAAATTCAACAATACTTCTGGTTCTTTTACATAAGAATGAACCAAATTATATTTCCTTTTTTGATTTTATGCAATGCTTCTGGCCATAGATAGACATCATAAATGTATATTAACTTACTATTCATAATCAGAGAAATCAAGTTTCATCATTTATTAGAGCTTGCACTAAGGAAAGTCAAAGAATCTAGGGGTAGAATATCAGAGTAATATACCTAAAGAGTCTCACAAAAATGAGCTAATAGAACCTATGACCACAAGGAGTTAGTTAGTCCATTTTATTTACAAAATTATATTGATGTAAATTAAATACATATAATATATTAATTATAATATTGTACTGATTATTAGTAATAAAAAATAGCTATTTAATATTGTAATTCCAATTACCACAGGATGAAAATGAAACTTGGACAAAAGTTATATTTAAGGATGTTCTGTAAAATTTTAAAAATACAATGACAAGATCATGCAATCAATTAATGTGTTCTTCAACTTATTGGATATGATTCTATTATTATAAAATCATATCTTGTGTTGGATTGGACATGTAAAATGAATGAACAATGAAAGACTTCCTAAAAGAGTGTTTTATGATGATTATGAGCATGGTTTTCATCGGAAAGATAAAACTCCATTTACATTATAAGGATTATCTCAAAGAATTTCTAAAAAATGCAATGTCAATTATTATCATTGGGAAGATATGGTAACAAAATAGAATACAATGGGAAAATATAATTAGACATGGTGTTGAGAGGATTTTAGAGAGAAAAGTTTCCACCAAAGAATTGAAAAAACAAGATTGTAAAATATCAAGTAAACAGAAAATGGATGAATACATTCTATATTAGTAAATAAAATAAAGTCATACAGCATGAGACTTAATTTGATAAGCTTGTAATTATAAACAAAATAAAGAGCATGTTAATAGCTCTAACAAACTTTATCAATAAATGCAGCAAGAGAAAGCATTTAAAATCTCTATCTAGAAATTATCCCCAGACCTGTTTTAGCTATTGGCTTTGTGGATGTACTTGTGTTTGTATAGTCATTGCAAAACTTATTTTTAGAGTAGTTTTTTTTCTCATTTTTACTTTCTTTTTTTAGAATTGCAATGGCCATACTCATTTCTATTTATGAATGGCTGTTTATTATTATTATTTCGGAAAACATTTTCACTTTGTTTTTGTATTCTAAAATCAAAATACAGAAACAAATTTGATGCAGAATTAGACTTAAAATTGTGTTCATGTAGTGTTGAACCAAATATCACAATTATATATTCAGATAAACAATTCTAATATTGGAACTAAAGCTGAGTGTGTATATTATTGTAATATTCTGCTAAAACTTTTTATAAGTTATTTATTTGATCGAAATGTTACTCTCAAAATTTTTTTTTAAATAAAAATGTTACTCGCAGATAATAAAGGTCACAAAAGTTCTTAGTGCAATACTAGTTTCATTTTTTAAAAATGGTTCATATAAAAGTTCAAAATTATTTTGCAATAGTAGCTATATAATTATAAAAGAGAAGAGAACTTTAATTTGGCCAAAGATTCCCAAAATAGAGAGTTGACTCCATTAACACAACTTTTATTCTTTAATGAATTTTCCCAGACTGATTGTTTTTATCTTATTATCATTCTCTATTTTCTCAATTTTGGTAATTTGTGGAAAGTAAAAAAATCCTTTTTTAAAAAAATATATTGCTTAATACCTCAAGCTGCAATATTTTTAGATGAGTATAAAAACTTTTTAATATCTGCCTCTGCACATTCGAATATGATATATATAAAAAACACAGACATCAAATGCCCTGAATCACTTTTTAAAAAAAAAAAATAGATTTTTGCAAATATTTTCATAGCTCTGATTATTAAAGCAATGATAATAAGATGAAGCCTTTTAAAACAATTACAAAATGATAAAAAGATTTTGTTTGCATATCAATAGGTTCTTCTTATGCAATTACAATGATGATGATGATTATGAAATATTGTAATTTTATTATTCGATTATTCATATCAGTTGATAAGTAATACTTTCAACTTATCACTACAATTCACATTCAGAAAACGCTGTTACTTCCTGTAATTGAAAAATTTCAAATTATCTTTCTACAAGATTAGCTGTACCATTATCAGATCACGTTAATGACTCATCTTTGATTCAGAATATAAATTACTATTTGCAGTTTATTTATTCAGACATAATGAAGTAATTATGATGGCAGTTTTTTTTTTTTTAAATCTTAACAATACCATATGAATGTATTTAAAAATATTTACTAAAAAAGATTGAAAATGACTTTAACATCTGCTGCTAATAAACAGAAGAAAAATAATATTTATAAAAATTGAACAGAGATTCATTTTGGAGAATTTATTTTCAATGTGTCAAGAATAATAAAAACAAGAAAACAATCTCATCACATCTTTTAGAAGTTATTTTATACTATTAAATAGGTTATTTGTAAATGACTATATACATCAGTCATAAATTGTATTAAATATTACAATTGGATTTCAATAAATCTTCGAAGCCCTAGATTCTTTATTTTAGAGATGTGATTCTTCAAACATATTTATAAAGTAAAGATAATAATGAGTTTAATATTCTTAGCAGTAATATACTTCTCTCAACAGTAATGAAGCTTGTATCTTATTACAACTTAATGTTTTTGTTTTTTTTACAGTCAGTGGACAGATACCCAACTGACTAACCCAGATCACCTAGATCAGTGATCAGCAATTTAGTAGTAATGCATTTGAACTGATCCATTAATTCAAGAGTTCCCAACCTAGGGTACCTGTACCCTCCAGGGATATAAGAGGCTTGTTCAGGGATATGGTGAATAGCAGGTAAATGAGTATATTGTGCTATTAATATATTCCAAAAATAGTTATGCTATCAACATTTCTTGGCTATTCCATGTTGTATTATCTCTCAGCCATATCAGCAACATTTCAGGTTTCTTTTTGGAAATGGAAATAATAAGATTTCATAAACATTTTCTTACTGCAGGATCTGATAACTCAAAATGTCCAGTTAAGATTCGAGATATCTAGTGAAATTTCCAGATTGATACCCCTTGAGGCTCACCTCCATGGCATTGGTACTTACTGATCATTAATGTGACATACTTCATGGTATATTTTCCAACTGCTTATTTCTTATTATAATGAATAGGGAATACAGGGACCAAAGAAGTTGGGAACTCTTGCACTAATTGTTCCAGACAAATAGTTTTTTATTGAATATCTAAACTTATAAAAATAAAATAAAACCAATATTTTAGTGATTTCTTATTTTATCAATAGTTATTTATTTTGGCAATTAATATTTAATATAAACATGTTAATTTTACTCTGTTTTTTTTATCACTAATCCAGAGAATTTTGATGAAGATAAAGTTATACAAATGAAGCATTACTTTTACTTTCTAGAAATTTAATTTAGGAATGGAATTAATTAGATTTAAATGTTCTTTAATTTGGAATTTTAAAAAATGTGGAAAATAATTGTAAAAAATTCCAAATATATATAAATAAAAGTTTATAATAATATAGAGTATTTCTTTATGAACAGTTTTTAACAATAAAAAAAGTAGCACATTCTACTAAAACATGAACAAATCTTTTCTCAAATGAATTCAATTTTAAATTAATTAAAACATCAATACATTACAATTTGGAATCTTATCTTCACATAAAAGTATCAATCTTACAAATCACATTTAGAAGCTAGCTGCAAACAAAAACAGTAGCATGAAAGCAATAGATCTAATTATTATTATTTTTAATCAATTTTTAAACTAACATCAACATATCTTTTGTATGTTTCTAATGTCTGCACTTTTTTACTTAATTTGTTAAAATTATGTTTTTATTCAAAATGTTGTCATTAAATTTTGTAATTGGAGTTTGCATGTTAACACAATTTTTTATTATAATTTTTCATATTATGTATAAATTTTGTTAGTAATCTTCACTTTACATTGTTGATTTGCCAAAATAACTATAAATGAAATGCAAAATATTGGATATAGAAAGAATGACCCAGATAAATATAGGTTGTCAATCATTGGTTTAGATAATTTCTAATTAGAAAACTTATTTATCTAGATATTGGATGGTTGACTGGATAGAATGTAAGTTAACTTCTTGAAAATATAAACAAACTTATTTCTAATCTGATAAAGTTTATACTTTATTTGGTTCAAACTCAACCCGGGTCATGGGTGTATCAGGCAGGTACAGTAACTATTGTGTAATAAAGGCCTTATTAATATATTTGAACTCTATTAATATATATACTAATTTGTCTTTTCATGTGTCTTTATTCATATGTTTCAAAGATATGTGGATGACTGAAATTTATTAACTACATCTATAATGATATTACACAGGGAAACTAATAAATGAAGCTGAATTACTCAATGTGTATTTAATTACAAAAAGAAAACAGAAATATTAATCTTTATTTGGTTTAAAGTTTACATCTAGGTTGGGGATAATCTCTAGTTTAATAAATGATTAGAGGTAAAAATTAAAGTATTTATATGGGTTAGTTCATGTCAAAGTTATGGATAAAATAAGTTTGAGTACTTGTAAATTAAATTATAACAATTTACTATTGCTAAATACTGAACAAATGATAAAAGTGTACATAAAAGATTGAGACCTGGTCCAACTGATAAGTACTGGTTCGCGAAGAAATGTACCTTGAGGTCATTTGATTTTTTATGTATTTACATTCATATGTTTCAAGAATATATGGAAGAGCTGAGATTATTAAGAACATTTATAAATATAATATTAAACCACTAAACATCACATGATCACCATCTCTTATGCTAGCACATAATTTGTTATTAAACATGCAAAACTCTCCATACAGTAGTGCCACCCTGTGCCAACCAGAGTAATCTAGGTGCAGTGCTCTCAAATCCAAGGCTCCTCACTGACGAAGGCCACAAGCCAGAAACTAGTCTGGGGATATTGGATGAGTAGGCACTAGATAAGGATTTTATGCATAAGCCTTCTGGCATCCATTGATTACTCTGGTTGGCATAAGGTGGCACTACTGTATGGAGAGTTTTGTCTGTAAAATATAATATTATTAATAGATACCATTTTAAATCTATCCTAAAATAACTTCAAATCTATCTTCACATAATCCATTTTGTTGTTGTTGTTAACAAAAAAACTGCTATAAATATTTATATAAATTCAATAGAGCTTACCTAAAATGCTAACCCTAATTACTATTGCTTAAATGTACTTATTTATATTACCTCACAGGGAAGCAATCACATCTTTAAATAAATGTAAATGAATCAAAATAAATGAAGAAATCATTATTATAAAGAGGTAAAGTAAACATTAAATTCAAACACACACACAAAAAAAAAATACATAAAATAATAAATAGAAAATGTAAATACAGTATATATTTTCATATGCCATGATAAGACAAGTTTATTACTATATTCTGTCTTTTAATTTGTAACTAATAATAATGAGTACACTCAACAATAAATATTTCTTTCAGGCTGTCAAATGTTATTAATTGTTATGTATTTTTTGTAATAAGTTTGGCAACTGAGTATACTTTATTCCAAATCTCTTTGGCTGTCAATGAGTTAATTTTCCTTTTTCCTTTTTTTACGTTTTTTCCCTATCCATTTATCAGATAAATATAATAGTAAGAATTTTTTTATTTTAATATACATTAATCAAAAGACTAAATAAATTACTTATAATTAAGAGTCATTTCTAGATATCTTCTTTTTACCTTTAGAATAAGAGTATCTTTTCATACATCACTACACAGCAAACAATTTAAACTATAATCTAATATCACTTATATAAGTTTATTTCTCAACATTCCATTCACTACTAGAGATTTTGTTTTTTTCTTTTAACTTGCCCAATTTATTGGATACATATCATGCTTATTTTGTCAACATCTCTTAATTTATCACAAAAAATTCTTACAAATACAGATTATTTTAAATATTAATGTGTTTTTTAATAATAAAAGCTCTAATTTTGAGTTGCAAAAGTAACTTTCTCGTTCTTCAGTATTTGTGCTTCATACAATATCTCATCAATTTTTTTTCCATTAATTAAATCATAGCAAATCATCTTCTTCAGTTATTCAATCAAGATATTATTACTACTAGAATGCATTAAAGCTAGTGCATTCTTAGTACTAACAGACTACGGGTAAATCACTTCTGTTATTTCTGAGTCATTTCTATAGGACATTTCTATTGAATAGAATTGACAGTTTAAATATAAAGATTAAAAATACAATTATTACTCTTGCCCTATAATTTCCTATATTTCCTTTTTTCTTTAAATCTTAGTTTCTCTATTCACAGATCATTGTCACACCATCAACAAATTTGATACGATGAATCTTCCATTTCCAATGCTAAGTTTATTTTTATCAATAGAGCAGTCCTTTAACACTCCATATAAAATTAAACAAACAGTATTTAAATAATTAACAAAAGTAAGAAAGGAAAGTTCCATAGCAAACAAAAACTAAATCAAGTGTTATCATATAAATCAGCTGACTATCACATAAAGAACATTTCCCCAGAATAATTCTATTGTAATTCCAGACTTCTTTATGACATAGTTCATAACAGAATATGAAAAATAAAAAGAAAGTTATAAAGACTTGTCAAGATGAAGATCTCAAAAATAAAATGATGAAAACAATAGTCAAAATGATTTGTAAAATCTTTCTTTAGACAGAAGTCAGTGAATGATTATTTGGTTACTGCTAATTAATATTCACTCTTACTATATACTATACACAATTTGTGACTTGTTTTATTAATTATTATATATATATATTGTAACAGAATGGATGACTAATATATTTACATAATTGACATATTTGACGAACTGAATATGAATATGATACTGACTAATTTATGCCTTGATTGAACTGTCATATTTAATACAATGCACTGACTTATATATACGTATGTGTGTGTTTGCATGTGTAGATAATCACATTTTAGCAATAACTAGATTATTTAGAAAAAATGAATATTTATTTTGCACCAATCCTCTTCTGTAAAAACATTTCATTTATTTCCAGCCAAAGTTCAAAAAGAAAACCCACAATTTAACAAAATAAATGAAATAATACAAATGTATGAGATTGCCATTTACATGATAGCTATAGAATTGCATTAAAGAATTAATGAATTTGAATCCTTAGAATAGAATATCTTGCTATAAATGCTTACCTAACTTTATATTTGATAATCAATAAAACTATTTGAAAAGCATAATTGCTTTTTGGGAGGAAATTGATATTTAGAACAATATTCTAGTTAAATACATGTGACAAATGATTAGTAGTAAATGAACAGTCTAATAGTAATAGATTAAAATGACTTGAAAATTAAAAATGTTTATTTCTGGAAGATTTAAAAACATAAGATAGTTAGCTTTAAATAGAGACTATTTTATTAAAAATATAATAAATTATATAGTTTTGTTTATTGCTATAAAACTTTCTCATTTCAATAATCTGCTAATATATGTGTTTCTGGAAATTTTTTTCTTGGCTAATTATGTAAATTTAATACTGGTTTTCTAGTCAAAATATGAAATGATTTTCAAACAATTTTAAATGCAAGTCTAAGGTTTTTATGGTTGACTTTAATAGACAGTTATTCATTTATAGCTTATAGGCTCCATAAACTTCTTTATATAGCTTTAGTTTGTGGAGATGGCTTGTTGTATTTATATATTAGCTGCACATATTGATATCAAGGAAAGTTTAAATTTAGAGGTAAGCATGAAATTGACTCAATGATATTTTTTTGTATTCACTCATCCTATAATATCTTCAGCAAAAAGAGTTCTGCAGATGGCTTCTGTTCTTCCAATATATTTCACTATATCTGCTTAACATTTATAAATTTAAGACCATCTATTACAACTAACCATCATATTTTATAAAATCTTAAATTGTTTATCAGTATTTTGATTAATAAAAAATATTTTACATATTGTTTTTCCAATATGTTTTTATATTCTTGAGGGACTACTGCTTTTTTAAAACATTTTAATTTTTAATTAGTTTTGATTAAAACAGAAAATTGTTTTCTACATATATAACTAATTATAAAATAGGAAATAGAAAACCAAATTAATCAAATCCTATACCAATATCCATTTAATTAAAATTCAGAAGTACATGATTTATGTAAGAAAATATTTAAGAGTAGTTTGACTGATTTTAATGATTATATATATATTCATTAACTATAGAATGAAACTTAAATGCCCCAATATATATCAAATAATTAATAATAACCTAAAGCTTCTAATTATTTTACATTATTTAAAAACTAATCTCACGTTCACTATTCATAAAAAATTTTAAGAAAACCACATATAAAAATATTTCATGTTTTTACAACCAATGCTTGTATAAGTAATATACAGCATGTGATCACCATTTCTTATGCTAGCACATAACTTTTATTAAATCTGGTAAATTTCTTCATACAGTAGTGCCACCCTGTGTCAACTAGAGCAATCAATGGATGCCAGAAGGCTTGTGCATATGCCTTTTGGCTTCAATTGATTACTCTGGTTGGCACTACTGTATGGAGTTTTGCCTGTTTTAATATAAGTAATATAGTTAAATATGTATACACTGAAAATAACTGGATGACTGTGTGTTATTTTAGCTATATGTTTGTGGTTTTAAAAAATTCACATTCCAGAAATATGCTAACTTTTGCATTATAAGTGATATGATCTGTTAGTAATAAATAGCAAAGTGTATTGTGATTTTAAAAAAAATATTAAACATAGATTTATCACTGTTTTAATGTCTTTATAATACTACATTTTTTCATATTCAAAATGTATTATAAAGCAATGATTGATGGAGTTCATGTATATAATTTGTATACAATTAAAAATATCCTTACACAAATATTACTTATTAGCTATAATCAGTTTGTGGTGGAGATAAAGGCACATATTATATTTGCTACTAAAGATGAAAGACAAACCATACGTTGGCTATAGTTAATATTTAAATCTATTAAATTAAGAGTTAATATTTTTTAAAAAAATTTTTAAGAGTTAATATTTAATATCGGTTTTATAAGTTTTATAAGATTAAATCCTGTTTCCAATTGAATCTATATAAAATTATATGTGTGTACACATATGCACAAACAGTAAAACAAAACAATAAGACAATTGTGAACAATATTTTAATCTGTTCTGAAAATGCAAAATAGTAAAAAGCATGTTTGGCCAGTCTCTTCCAGTAATCATTTTTCAAGAGTGTTTATCACTTCTGAAGGAAATTATTAATTCCTATCAGGAAAGTGAATCCCTTGAAACTACTCATCCATCTTCCCAACTGTCAGAATTCTTTTTCAGATACTGTACTTGATGTCTTTCACTTATAATTTTTGTGAAAATAAGTTGTTTTTATTTTAATTTTGTTCAAATAAAAAAATATAGACCACAAAATAACAAATAATTACAATATTATTATTTCAAATATATGTATACATTTTAGAAAACTAATTTAGTCTTTTTAAAAACACCACACAAACACATACACAATTGCTGCTGCTGTTAGTAATAGAATTTTAGGATTAGTTCACTAAGAAGTCCTTTTACAATATCTAAACTATTTAATATGAGCCATTTAAAATGATGACAGTTATAATTTATTATGACATAAATAACCTATTTAAACCTTATTTATTTGACTATATGAATGCAAAGAAAACAGTATAATAGATCACCTAAATATTTCCGTTTTACATAATATATATACATACAATATATGTTTATATGTCAATACAAGTTTCATTCTACCAAAAAAAAAAAAAAACTCTTATAGTTTAGCTATTTTAGCTATCTTTTTTTTTTAAAGCTATACAATATAAAGTTTTATTTAATTAAAGAGACTAGCTTGATACTAGCATGGATTTCTTCCAATATATGCAATTATATGTTTGAATTACTGTGATAAATGTTAATTGTAATTTTTAAAAATGCAAGTACAAATTCAATGGCAACTTGAATTAATTGTACTACAAAGCTTCATGGTCAAGGAAGAAATAAAAATAGCTTAATACAAGAGTTAATATAGAGTGATTAGTAAAATTTGTCATTGCCATGTGTATATGCTTGCATATTTTCAAATTTCGTCAGTTTAAGAAAAAAAAGGTCTATAGAGTTAATCATATTATTAAATATTTGGTAAAAGAAATAAATAAAGTGATAACTCATATAATGAAAGGCAAGCAAGAGAAATTAGAGAATTTAGGTTTTAGTGCAAGCAAATAAATGTATTGCATAGTCTCAGAAAATTCAGCATGTTTTGTAACCTTTTCAGATTTTCCAGCTAGTGGGGGAAGAGCTAAAAATAATTTGCCTTTTCTTGTAGTAAACTTAATGACAAATATGAATCAGTTATTGAAAATTATAAAGCAGTAAAATTGATAAAGTTATAAAATGAATTTCAAAATTCAATCATAATTTTCTTTTCTTTTTTTTCTAACCAGTAATAAAAAACTATTTTATAATTATTTATAAAATAATTATCTGAGTGTAAAAATTAGAAGAAAAAAAAATATTTTTCAAAATTATAGTAAATCTTGTAATCAGATCTGAATAAAGATGTTTTATAAAAAGCATCCCAATATAAATTACTAACCACTTAATTATGAATTAATTGTTGGAAACATGAGGACATATGATATAAATATTTCTAAAAATGATAATAGTTTAGTCTTTATTTGAGAAAAAAAGCATTGCAAATTGATTGGATGAAAAGAAGAAAAAATGCTAATAGAGAAGTAGCTGTTAAAAAAAAAACTGCTGGTTAAAACAGTTTCCCTCATAATAGTTTTGGGACAGCTTTATTTTGCTGACTGTCTAAATGAGTAGTTTTCAATATGCCAGCCACCTCAGCAAGTATGACAATATTAGCTAATAAACATCACATGACCACCACCTCTTATGCTCGTGTATAACTGTTGTTAAAACAGGCAAAACTCACTCTATATATTGCCACACACAGCAAGCCAGAGTAATCAATGGATTCCAGAAAGCTTATGCATAAAATCCCCATCTAGTGCCTACTCATCCAATATCCCCAGACTAGTTTCTATATGGGTACTGAACTGGGTTTACATCCATATGACTGTATAAGCTAATGGGCTTAGATTGAAAACATTAAGGTATTTTCAGTTTAAGACTCATAGTTTTGTAGTTAAATGGAGATATAAGGTGGTTTCTGGAGGGTTGCATTAGATCCTAAGATCTAGGTGCAGTGCTCTCAGATCCAAAACTCCTCACTGACAAAGGCCATAAGCCAGAAACTAGTCTGGGGATATTGGATGAGTAGGCACTAGATGGGGATTTTATGCACAAGCCCTCTGGCATCCACTGATTATTCTAGCTTGCTATGTGTGGCAATATATATAGTGAGTTTTGCCTGTTTTAACATTAACTAACAAATGATTATTTTCAATAGCTGGTTAAAAGAACAGAAGGCATGTCAGTCATAAGGCCTGAAATTGTGCAGTTATACCCAGATATGAATGTTAAAGTTGCAGAGAATGCAAATTTTACCTGCTTTAAAGAAAAACATGCCATAAAGAAAAAAGAGAACTCTGCTGAAAGACCTAATATCTCTATTTCTAGTGGAACGATCTCCATTATTTACTGTTACCAATATCCAAAGAGGGCAATCCTAATCAGAACTGGATTGATTCATACTATTGTTAAAGATGTGTGCATATATATTAGGTTTACACTCTCTACAGAAGCAATTTTATTAGTTGGTAAGATCATTGTTTATATTTAACTATTTTGCTTTTTTTTTAAAAAAAAAATACTTCTTTTAGTTGTGGTAGTTATGAATGTATAAGCAATGATTTCATATTTTATTTATTTAGTGCAAATAAATTATTTTTTTATTAACCAATTAAATTTACCTTTCAAACTCATTCCAAACATAGATCTTTAATGTACAACTAATTTTGAAAAGCCATGCAATCCATTGGGAGACATGCAGGAATAACGATTACACTAAAACAAATGATAGTAAAATATCCAGAAGTAATGATGCCTAAATATTAATTTCAAATTAAATGTAAATAAAAAAATTAAAAATACTTTTCTAAGGAGTTTAATCATTATCATAAGAGTGTTGGTTATATTAAAAGCATATACTTGATTTTGTTAACTATTTCTTATTTAAATATATATATATAATGCAATTTCATACGATATATATATTGAAATGAATAATCCATCATTTGGTTTTTCTTCTAAACAAAATGATATGCAAATTTATTTTTTAAAAAAAAGAAAATTAAAAAGAAAACTAAGTTTTGATATAAAATTAGTTATGCTTTCTTTTGGTACATTGGAATATTACTTGATTCAAATCCCAGGATTTCACTATGCCTTGTGACTAAAATGAAGAACAATATTAACAGTTAGTTAGATCTAATCTGCAACACTTTTGAATCATATTTTGAATAACTCCAGCTGAAGGAAAGAAATAGGCTTAAAAGACAGGTAGAAATTAGTAGACTATATTATCATTGTAAAGGGACATTTAATATTTGTCAGAAAAGAAGTGACAATTATTTTGTTTTGGTAAGTCTCATATTTAAAGTCTGATTTATAATTTATTTTAACTAACCTGAATTTGTAATTAATGCTTGTTATTTGAATATTTCAAAAAAGAGAAAAAAATGAATTTGTAATAACTTCTTATTAAAATTATATTTTTTCAAAGAAAAATAATTATTACATATCACATATGTATGCTAAGCTTATGAATTTTATATAAATTCTTAATAAAAAGACAAAAAAAAAATAATGATAATCATATATATGCAATGTAGACATATAACTTGTCTAAGTCACAAATAACTAACTATCATGCGTTCATAGTTAAGCTTATGTTTGATTACTGAAAAGTGGATTTTATGTACATGGATTTATATAATATGCAAGTAAGCAAATAAATGATAAAGTAAAATAAGCATAAAATAAAATTTATTAATCTGCTAAGCTAGGCTTTCCATACGGTACTTTGACAAAGCATGACTGAGAGGGAATTTACAAAATGTATCGGCACTTCCACCTGCATATGTGGATAATTGATCTGGGCATTAATTTTAATGAATTTGCATGATTACATGTATAAGCTGTAAATGCATATTGACGAAGCTCCACCTATGTTGTCAAATTGAATGGCCAATGTTTGTTGAGGGAAATGCTATTGTCTCTAATATTTATCACATTGACAGAAATGAATATGTGTCAAGCTTCCTTAACTTTCTGTTTCTTGTGTTTGCTTTTAAGGCAAACAATTTTAATATCAGCAGGCTTAAAAGAGTGTACTGTGATCTTTTTATGGTCAACAAATACTGAGCTATATGAAGTATTGGATTTAGCTCTTTTATGTAGGTAGACATGTTGAGATATGCTAGATTTCAAATTATCATGTGTTTCACTGTAATATTTACTATTGCAAGATAAGCACTTCTAAAGCATATATCTGCTTTGTTTTGTCATCATTGTTGATTTTATTTTTAGAGTTGTTGATGAGTATATTGAAGTATAGAGGGCATCTAAAGCTGATATTAAAGTCTTTAGATAGAATTGATGCTCATTTTGTATATATGTTGGCAATATATGGCATATTAATCCAAGGTTTAGAGTTGAAAGATCTATCATATTTATGTTTATTGTTGATTTTTTTATTTGTTTATCCAGTATAATGGCAGAATAGTCAACTTTAATTAAGTCCTTCATGTAAGATTCTAAGATTCACAGAGTTTAAAGTTTCAAAATAAAGCTTTAAGGCCAGCTATTTTATATTAGAGAAGGACTTTAGGTTGTAGGTGAAGTAACCCCTAATGCTGAGAAACTTAATGATCATTGAATAGTCAATAGAATGGGTTTGTCTGGTCAATTTCAAAGTAGAGGTATTTGATGGACTGTTGTTTGTTCTCATATTCCATTGTCCATTAAATTTCTGGAAATTGTTTGAACTTTTTGAACATTTTACAAATTAGATTGGGGGAGAGTGCAGATAAAACATCATTGATGTATCTAGTATAGATTACATTTCCGTGAGTATTCAACAGAGGTTATAACAAACTATTTTCAATGGAGGCCACAGCTAAACTACATATTATACTGCTAATGGATAGACCCATAGGCCAGTTTGTACTCATCGTGAATTTCATCTCTAAACATGGTATGCAAGTTGTCATTAATCCACCATAACATGTCTATAATAAATTGTGCCATTTTGTCACTAATTGTACCCTAATATTAATAACCCTAGAATGATGTTGATAGACCAGGAATATTAACTGAATCATAAAGCTTGGTAACATTGAATGAAGCCATTCTGCAATCTTTGTAAACATTTGTATTTTTAATAATATTAACGAAGTCAAATGATGACTTGACTGTTAAAAACTTGAAGCTGAATTCCAATTGGATTCAGCCTGTAATCACTTTTGTTTCAGCACAGTCATATGTGCTGCCAAAGTTGTTTATAAGTTTTAGTGAATAGTTCTTCTTGTGAAACTTTATGTTGGCAAATATCTGGGATGTGGTGGCAGCAGAGGGATAAATTCTTAGATATTCAAGATGCATAAATGTTTTGTTGTCATGTTTTCTTAAAATGCTGGAAATAAATTTATCCTTTAGTCTTTTGAATTTATATTCAATGATTTACTTGATTTAAGCATACAAATTTGATATTGTATTTTCTTGAGATAGACTGTCTTTTTTAATAACACAAAGTGTTTGCATTTGTTTTCTTTAGAGCAGTGATGTTGTTGTTTTAAGGAATTAATTGAGTTTATTAACTTGTTCAAGTATTTACTTGAAAAACAACTGCAACAATGATTGAGTAAAGGTTGGCATTCTTTATAATCAAATCTTTATTTAGACTTTTACCCAGCATGCATCCAAAATCTACCACTAGTTCCATTTGAAAATTGTGCCACCAACAACAACAAAATGTAAGCTGAGTTGCAATAAAAATATTCATGAATGAGTGAATCCATCCCTAGAGATGTTAACAATATTTGAAGAGTTTTCTAAATAGGACAGTAATACATCCTACTTCTCAGCTAAGAAGGTGAGTTTTTTTTAATACTTCCTATTTAGTTTATCATACAAGACATCACATCTGTGCAGAATCTCTCTTGGAGTTGGAAATCGAAGTTTTAAGGTTCTATAACTGTGTGTATATTTTTTGGGTTGCACTTTAAATCTTCAATTATAAACTTTAATAGATGAATTCTAAGAGAATGACCACAGAGTTGAATTTTTTGATTGACCAGTTGATTATAATGTTGCCACTCTTGGAAACATTTTATATTTCAGACATGACTGAAACTTTTTTAGCTATGTTTCCAGTCGAATGTTTGTTTTGTTCATTTTAGAGCTGTCACATACCTATGATAGTGGGCCATTAATAATTGAGCTCAAAATATGTAAAATTAGAATAGATTAATACTGTAGGCATTACTTATATTAATAAGAAGATAAATAATTATGGCAAAATAAGCATGAAATAAATGTATTAATCTGCTAAGCCAAGTTTTTGATATGGAATATCTTTGTCAAAGCAAGATTGAAAGGAAGTTAGCAAAATATATCAACATTCCACTTGCATATGGGGATAATTAATCTGGGCATTAATTTTAATGAATTTTCATGTTTGCATGCATAATAGCTCTAAGTGCAGACTGACAAAGTTCTGCCTATATTGTTAAATTGAAGGACCAGTGTTTGTTAAGGGGAATGCTATTGGCTCTAACATTTATCACACTGACAGAATTGATTATATGCTGTAATGGTATATAATATGCCATTACATTAATTTAAAATTAGAATAAAAACTTTTTTAAGTTTGTAAATAAAAAATTAAAAGCTAAAATTAAAAAGAGTTGTTCAATGTATGTATATATATTCGCACAGATGCAAAACTTTAAAGTATTTCTTTTTTAAATAAAAAAAAAAGTATTTGAATGTACTTTTTTTATAAAAAAAGATAAAAGATCTAAATATAAAATATTTTAGAAAAAAGTAACATAAGTAAAAATAGAAACAGGTATTAATTAATTCCTGAAATCTCAAAATGGAAATGATTGTGCTATTAATTATCGAAAAGCAAACTAGCCCTTGGAGATCTTATATAAAAAAGTCAGATGAAAGATATAGATAAGAGAATAAAAAAAATTAGATGTCCAATAGAAGCAGCAATAAAAGCTCGGACCGTAATAAAAATTTGGAACAGGAAACCATTAATTGTTCAGTGAATCCGGACGACTGTTATAAAAGGAAAAAATATTCAAATTAAAACAGTTCCAGCTTGATTTTGTGAGAAAGGTGATAAGACGCACTTGTCACCCTCTCCCACTTATTTCAAATTAAATAATTGTTGAATTATGAATGGTACTGTTGCAGACCTGAATCATATGGATTCTGCAATAAAATAAAATAGTACCAGGATTGAACCAGCTAAGGCCACCTTCAGATAGACCGGTCTTCAAATAAAGACTTTGTGGGAATTGACACCAGGAACCAAAACTCTTCTACTGTAAGAGATATAACTAAAAAATTAAAAAAAAAAAAATTAAGAACTTTCAAGATTTGACAAGCTAAACCTAAATTTTTTAAAATGAACTTTAATCTGACTTTTCAAATCAATTATTAATGTTTAATTTTTATACTTTTGAGTTTGCTGACTTAATCATTTCCATTTTATATACATATATTTATTGACTAAATTATTTAAATGCATTAAATTTAAATCGGGTATAGATGACTGCATAGATTCGTTAATATTTAATTCTGTTTTTATTTTCATATTTGATTAAAATATATAGATATTCGGTAAATATGATACCTCATGTTGAGTATCTAAAAATGTATTTATTCAAATGTCTTTTAAGTTATTGGTGTTAATGCGGCATCTTATGATGAATGCCATTGGGTTTCTTGTAAATTTCCCTCTGCAATTACATCAATGACTTTATATTTTGATCGTTTATTTTGAAATGTTTTTGATGGAGTAATCTATGTAGCCTATCTATATTCAACATTCTAAAGTAAAATTTATTAAAATATCCATCTGTGTGAACTGTTTATAATAATTTAAATTTAAAAATTAATATTAAAATCTCAAGAAATTTTATTCCTCAATTTTATTTATATGTGCGTTAATAAATGTTTGTGTTATTAGTACTGGCAGTGATCTAGTTTTTTTTTTTTTAAGCTTTATTAAAAATATATTTTAAATAAGAATTTATATTTTATAAATCTCTGCATTTCACTGAGCTAGTGACTAGGGCTGACGGTCGGAATAAAATACATAAGTAAAATTTGAGTCTTAACTTACGTATCTGCCTACCATATAAATTTTCTAGGTTCCAGTGGTCTAGTGGTGCCCTGTAGAGCAGATATGGTAAGACTCCAATTCTAACCAACCATTATAATGCCAAGTTCTTTAACTTTGAATTTCTTGTAATTGCTTTCAAGGCAAACAATCTTTGCGGTATTGGTTTAAAAGAATGACTTGTAATCTATTACTGAGCTATACAAAGTGTTAGATTTAGTTCTGTTATATAGGTAAACATGTTGAGATATTCTAGATTGACTGTGGTATTAATCTATTCTAATTTTACATGGATTTATATATGTGCACTTGTTTATTCAATAATTAATGGTTTACGTATGTTTGCATCCATATGGAGAATACATTCCAATCAGTTTAATAAGTTAAGAATCAATCTCAGAATGAGTCATTTCTATATAAATTGTAGTTATATTAAATTAGATTCAGGATCAAAAGATCACTTCTTATAAATAGTGTATAGAAGGATTATTCAGTTAGTTTTAAGACCAAATTGCTATCCCTTTATAGTTATTATTATATAAGTGATTATGTTTAGGATTAGAATCTAAAAAAGACCATTCCTTATTATTATTGTGATAAAGATAACATTGATGTCTATTCCATATAGGGTATATTATGTAAATGTAAGTACTAAGAAACATGTGAGTCAAATAAATATTATATTTATGAATTCATACATAATATTTAAATTTATTGAAGTCAAGACTAAAGATAAGATTATTGTATTATATTATCTATGAGTAGATGAACACTGAACACTATGATATATAAATATTAAAAGACCTTGTTGAAGAAATAAATTGCATATCAATTAATGATTATACTTCATAAATAAATTTCTGTTACATGATTTGTTAATTTTATTAAAGACAGCATAATTTCACAAATACAGAAAAAATTATCTTCCTTAAAAATCTCTACAAAATCAAGCAAAAGTCCCTTGCAGAATATATATCCATCAGAAGAGACAAATGTTTCTTAGCACAACAACACTGCTGGACAAGAGACTATCTCAGATGGGCACTGGGATACAATAAAAAACAAATCACTCCCTTATCCATTAATTCTAATGGAACCAATCTTATTGGCTTTCCAATGATGCAGCACATCAGCAAACAATTCTGCCAATTAATGCAAAAAGATGGAGCTCCTCCTATAAACAGCTGGTTAGATGCTGGTGACCCCGGCGAACATGGCATCACGGAAATCCAAATCAAAAAGAAGATAACATCTCTCCCTGACGGCGTTCATCCTGGCCTTCATGGCATCCCAAATTTCCTTCTCAAATACCTCAGTCAATTCCCTGTGCCAATTATTAAAAAAATGATTGATCACCTAGCTTCCGGCAACAGAAACATAACAGATCTTTACCCAGTGGCACTCGTGCCTTTTATTAAAAAAGCAAAACCACTAAACGACATTAACAGTATCCGGCCAATTTCCATGACCCCATTGCTTATCAAGATAATTGAGTCAGTCATTAAAGATCAAATTCAAACTCAAATTCTTAGCCATATCTCGTCAAACCAATACGGAAAAAAGGGATCATCAACCTCGCATGCTATGTCCAATGTAACTGCACTGTTCAATTACATCAGAGGACATCGTAAATCAAAACCTATTGCTGTCCAGCTGGATGTTGTGGCAGCATTTGATTCAGTCCAGATAAACATCCTTCTGGATATTCTGTTGGAATGCGACATTCCAGCTGGGATTGTACAGATGATCAGCAATCTGCTCAACAACAGAGAGATTTTTCTCTCTCTTGATGGCAAGATCACACCAGGTTTCAAGCCATACAAGTCGATCCCTCAAGGATCCCCACTCAGTGCCCTTTTCTTCACAGCATACATCAACCCTCTTCTGATGGATATAGAAAAAAACCTCCCTGGAATTTTCCTTCCCTCTCTCAATAAAAGCTTCAATGTATTTGCATATATTGATGACATCATGGTTGTGCTTCCCACCATTAAATACCTTCCTAATCTCATGAACATATTAAACAGAAATACAGCGAAACTTGGCCTACAAATAAATTTTAACAAATCTTCCATCTGGAAGATAAAGTCTGGTAAACAAATTAACTCTCCCTTTTCTGCAAAACCTCAAAGATACCTAGGTTTTCCAATCTACAAAACTCCAACTGCAATGGCAAGAGAGATTCAAGATGCAATCCTCCATTCAACTGAAGCCATCACCACTTCACTCTCTAGAGTATACCTTTCATTATATGGAAAGGTTGGCCTCCTCAACATGATCATAATGCCAAAAATCTCATATTATCTTCCATTCGTTAAAAAGTCTAAACAGTTTCAAAATAAAATTAACCGATTATGGACCAAACTTCTCTGGAGAGGAAGGACAGTTGCTATTAGCTTGCGAGGTATCCAACGACCATGCAGGTTCAATGGACTGTCATTCCACTCAATACAAGCAATCATTTTACAGAAAACCCACAACACTCTACATAATCTGATCCTCTCCTGTGGATACTCTAACATTATTAAAAAAGTTACACTGACAGATCGTCCTCCACCCTCTTCCAGTTCATGGATAGCATCCCTAATTCAACAACTACAACTTTATAACCCGATAACATCCTTTAACCTTAACCAAAAAATCACCTTATGGGAAGCATACAATATAATCAACTATAATCAACAACCCATTAAAACCAGCCTAAAAATAACCAACCAAAGACTCATTACACACTTCAAAAGATGGAGTCTGGAACCCAAATTCCTTGACTTCATCATTAAAATAAATCTTAATGCGCTACCCACGAATTGGTTTCTTTATCACCGAAGAGGTTTTACCAGCATTGACCCTATATGTGGTCTGTGTGCTCGTGAAGATGAAACCATAGACCATATTATACACCGGAACCCAAGACTTAAAACTCTAAAAGATATAATTATAATCAATTCCAACATAAGACCTGATATGATTTTCTCACTCGAAAATGCCATTCATAATGGGTTTTTTTCAATAATAAGGCTTTCTACCTTTGTCCTTTATTCCATATGGATAGTGAGATGCAAAAGTCTCATGGAATTACCCCCGCCACAAATCATACCATTGTTCTATCAAATGCTCAAAAAAAATCAAGAAACGTGACCAGCTCCTTGCCTCCAGTAAAGTCTTTGCTGACACCTGGTCTTTAATTGCTCTTTCCTTTTCCTGATTATCAATTCCCACCTACCCAGCATTATAGAATAGTCATTTATAAAAGAAAATATTCATGTTTATATTAAAAATGCTAATACCATTAAACAAGTCCTTTGAATCTCTTCATTATACCTAACCACATAAGAGTATAACATTGTGCTCTCATAACATAATCTAGCCAGATGACATATAGAACATTATATAATCATATTATTGTACAATTTATTCATTTATTTATCCTTTATTAGTATGTAATCACTATTTATTGTTAATAAAATTTTTATTGAAATGAAGATAATAAATTGTACATCAATTAGTAAATACATTTGTAAATAAATTATTTTATGATTTGTATTTTGTTTATATAAGTTTGTCCGATCTACCATCATCCATCAGAAGTAACTTATGTTCTCTGTGATTTAGCCCAGCATTACAAATGGGGCTATGTAATTGGTTACATTATTATATTGAATAAAATATTGTTTTAAATATACATGTGTTGATTTATAACCTGGTTCTTAAAGCCAGGTGGCATCTTTGTAATTTATGTAAATAAACAAATAGAAAAAATGTAAATAAATGAACTATAGCATAGTTCATTTATTTACATTTTCATAGTTCGTTTGTTTACATTTTCTTTATTTATTTATTTACATAAATTACATGGATGCTATCTGGATTTAAGAATCAGATATAAATCAACACATGCTTATTTAAAACAATATTTTATTCAATATAATAATGTAACCATTACACAGCTCCATTTGTAATGCTAACTAAATTGCAGACAGCTTAAGTTACTCCCAATGAATGATGGTAGACTATGCAAGCTTACATAAAGTAACAAATCATATGATAATAATAATGTACAATTTATGATCTTCAATAAAATTAACAAATCATGCAACAGTAATTTATTTACAAAGTATAATCATTAATTGATATGCAATTTATTTCTTTAACCAAGTCCTTTAATCTTTATACATCATAGTATCAGTATATTCTTAGCTAATATTACACATCTGCTGTATCTTTAACTCTGATTTGAATAAACTTAAATATAATTCTATGCATGTATGAATTCATAAATACAATATTTATTTGACTCACACATATCCTAGTAAACAGAGCAAAACTCTCCATACAGTATTGCCACCTGTGCTAAACAGAGTAATCAATGGATGCCAGAAGGCTTGTGCATAAAATCCCTATCTAATGCCTACTCATCCAATATCCCCAGACTAGTTTCTGGCTTGTGGCCTTCGTCAGTGAGGAGCTTTGGATCTGAGAGCACTGCATCTAGATCTTAGGATCTAATGCAACCCTCTAGCAACCACCTTTTATCTCTACTTAACTACTAAACTATGAGAATGAAATTGAAAACACAAAAAATATTTTCAATCTAAGCTCAATAGCTCAAATAGTCATATGGGTCTGAACTCAGTTCAGCACCCATACATTTTGGTGTCTTTGGCTCTTTTACAACCATAGCCACCACTATCCTATTAGGCAGGATTGGTATTAAACCATTAAGCATCACATGATCACATTTCCTTTACTAGCACATTAATTGTTGATAAACAGAGCAAAACTCTCCATACAGTATTGCCACCTGTGCTAAACAGAGTAATCAATGGATGCCAGAAGGCTTGTGCATAAAATCCCTATCTAATGCCTACTCATCCAATATCCCCAGACTAGTTTCTGGCTTGTGGCCTTCTCAGTGAGGAGCTTTGGATCTGAGAGCACTGCATCTAGATCTTAGGATCTAATGCAACCCTCTAGCAACCACCTTTTATCTCTACTTAACTACTAAACTATGAGAATGAAATTGAAAATATTTTTTGTGTTTTCAATTTCATTCTCATAGTTTAGTAGTTAAGTAGAGATAAAAGGTGGTTGCTAGAGGGTTGCATTAGATCCTAAGATCTAGATGCAGTGCTCTCAGATCCAAAGCTCCTCACTGACGAAGGCCACAAGCCAGAAACTAGTCTGGGGATATTGGATGAGTAGGCATTAGATAGGGATTTTATGCACAAGCCTTCTGGCATCCATTGATTACTCTGTTTAGCACAGGTGGCAATACTGTATGGAGAGTTTTGCTCTGTTTATCAACAATTAATGTGCTAGTAAAGGAAATGTGATCATGTGATGCTTAATGGTTCATATCCTAGTACTTATACATAAATATGATCTATATGGGATAGATATCAATGCTATCTTTATTACAAAATCATAAGGAATGGTCTTTTTAAAATCCTAATCTTAAACAAAACCACTTATATAATAATAAGTATAAAGGGATGATCTTTTGGTCCTAACCCTAACCAAATATACCTTCTATATAATAATTATAAGAAGTGGCCTTTTAGTCCTAAACTGAATTTAATACAACTATAATTTATACAGGGATGACTCATTCTGAGATCCATCTGTAACTATAAACTGATAGGAATGTATTCTCCAATATGGTTGCAAACATATGCAAACTATTAAATATTGAACAAACAACTGCACATATATAAGTCCATTTACATAAAATCCCATTTTCAGTAATCAAATATAACTTTAATTATGAACAAATGAGACTAGTGGAAATAATTATATCAAAAAGTTTTCTCTTCAACCTTGATTCAGTTCTTTTTTTTTAACAAATTTTCATATATTTTTTTAGAAAGAAAAAAATTTTTTTTAAATAAATAATGGATTGTTGTGATAAGATGTTTAAGTGTCAATATAACTTACATTTTTGTTTTGAAAAGCTATATAAAGTTTAACTTAATTAAAGAGACTGTTTTGATATTTGTATGGGTTTCTTCCAATATATGCAACTATATATTCGAAATATAATGATGAATGATAGTTGTAAATTTTAAAAATATAAGATTGTGTTGTATGATTAGTAAGAGATAAGAAGTAAAAGATGGAGATTATTATACATCTATATGAATATAAAAATTATATTTTATCCTGTGAGATTTAGTAATAGAATGAACTCTAAAGCTCAAGATTTATGGATCACAATTCTAGCTTTGTTCCTTTGGTGCTTAAACACTTCTTAGGAACCATGAACCATGTTATTATTTTTTTATTAGTAAATTAAAAATCTATATCTAAAATAAAAGATAATATAATAATTTCTACCTAATAAAGAATGATTAATAAACATTTGTGTATCAAAACTGGAAAAGAATATATATCTTTATGCTGTTCTTCCATAAAATAATAATCAGAAAATGATAAATTCTTTACAACAGCTATATAAATATCAAATTTTTTTTATACATTAAAAGCCTTTTTCAGCACCCAATTTGGTGTATCTATTAGAAAATATTTGTAAATAAGTACTTATTGAAAAATATACATTTATGAATCTATTACAACAAAAATTCTAAACAATGTGACATGAAATACTACATAAGAATAGGCCTAATTGAAAGATCTGTTGTTCATTTTTTGAGCCATTAGCTGCAATGATATATACAACAATGAAGATAAGGTGATATTTAATATTTAAATTTAAACACATTGTACATTCAGTGAAAATCTAAGGATTGAAAATTTAAAACTATATAATATAACATAAAAAGTAAGATGGATTTTTTTTTCTCTTGAAACTAACCTCAAAATGTATATTCATCCTTAAACATAAATAAAATTAAACCATAAAAGTTAGGTTACAAGTAAATAAATTAAACTACATGCCCTTTTATCTTTAAAGTATTTAGACAAATATTAGACATCATTATTTCTGTACATTAAATGAGGTTAATGTTAGATCTCCAATAACACCTGAATGAATTCTTAGTCAGCTGATAAATTATGTAGAGTGATAAGATGGTTGTCTGGTTCCTTTTTTTTTTTGCATAAGTATGTGAATGACTAATTTTTTATCTTGTGGTTGAATTAATTGATAATTTGGCTAGAATTTTTAAAAATTAAAAAAGTTAAAAATTAAAAAATATTATAGAGACATTGAACTTTATTAAATGCAAGCTCTATAACTAAAGTTCGATAAAATTTAATAATTTCCAGCTTACTAAACAATGATTAATAACCATTTATATACTTATTGAAAGATGGTTGTAGTGAATAAATATGTTAAAAATAAAAAATTATAATGTAAATTTATTTAATTATTATTGTAATAATTTTCATAAAATAATTATTATTCTAAAAAATTTCTTATGTTTTGCTTTATAAAGTAAACATATATAATTATTAGAGTGTTACTTCTTAAAATATATATTTCTTAAAAAAAAATCATTTATATTTTTTAAAGTAATTTCATTCAACACTATTATATCCAGAAATGCAAAGTTAATGAGGGGGCAAGAGTTTACTAACATGTTTACTACCATTATTACTGCTGCTACTACTACTATTAATAATAATAATAAAAATATGTGCAATTAATAATTTTTATTAGTCATTCATTAAACTATAGATCATCCAGTAATGAATAATATTTCTGTAATGTAATTTTCACTACACCACTCTCACGCAGGGTAGGGACTGATTTGTATCCACTTTTAATATCTTGTGGAGGGAAATAAACATATGATCAATGACATGGGAAAAAGATCTATTATCCCCAAGATGCACATTTCATGATGAACCAGCCCATTTCCACAAGAGACATCATCATGAGACCCATGCACAACACCCACCAAAATATACACAGCTTTACCACAACACATATAAAGAATTAAAGGAATGCCTTGCCCCCCTCCCAAAAAAAAATAGGCCTCACACAACAACATATATGGAACCACCAATATATCCTCTGGCCACTGGGATTTTCAACAACCAGAAAAGTGACCATGGCAATTGAGATAAGAGTCATTATCTACATGATATACAACATGCTGGACCCCATATATTAGCATTTCAAGCAAAAGCTCCAAATATATAGACAATATGCAACAAACACTAATCAGTTTGAAACAACTGAAGCAGATATTCTCTTTTGGACACAATAATTTGTCGAAAAACTTGAAAAAAATTCCCAACAGTTGCCACTCTGGAACCTACAGCATACCAGTGTTTATATTTTAACATTTGAGTCAATTTACTACAGAGTGCCTTTGTAAGTTTGCTAACTTCCTATTACAAAAAATATACAATATTAAAAAACTATATCCAGTAGCATAGTTCCATTTAACAAAAAAATAGTTAAATTTCTGCGTTCCTTGATCTATCTCCATCAATCCATTGGATATCAAAATATTGGAAAGGTACTCAAAGATAAAATAAAAACATATATATTACCACTAATATCAAACATGCAGCATGAAAAGAAGGGATCTCCACCATACAGGCTATACTGGTATTTAAAATGATATAAAGTGCAGTGCAACAAGATAAAACGTATGCCCCAATTGCAATTCAATTAGATATAAAGGCAGCATTTGATTCCATCAAAATAGAAGTCTTAATGACCATGCTTGTTAAAACAGTAATCCCACACACCCTACTTATACATCATTGCCAATCTATTATTCAACCAAGAGATACACCTCATACTCAGTGGGAGAAAGACAACATCATTTACTCCCCACCCAATCAATTTCTCAAGGATCTCTACTCGGCTCGTTGCTGTTTATCCTAACAATAAATCATCCTATAATAAATCCATTCCTAAAACAGACTGAACCACAAACTTCCCAATGTACTCCATGCATTGCTTGCATCGATTATGTAACAATGTTTCTTATATTGCATAAAGAAATATCAGTATTAGAGAGAAATACTACAGAATTACATAGCCATACATGAACTACAATTCATAGGAAAACATCCGCGTGGTTCATCTTCACTAACAAACCACACACACAACCATATCAAAGAAAACCTACACCATTTCTCAGATTTCCATTTTACCTGAGAGCAAATGGAATGCAACAAACACTTCAAAATAAACTCAAACAGAAAGCAACCATCATGTTTGACATAATCATAACAACAAGAAGTACATATTATTCACCTATTGTTAACTTTACAAAAAAAACTTTGCAGCTGCCATATCATCTCTCTGCAGCAAACTACTGTGGGGTATGAAAACTGTTGCCATTTCAATCAAACAATTCAGTCAAACAACTATAAGGAATGGTCATTAAAACAGGAAAAACTCTCTATACATATTGCCACTCAGTGCAAGCCAGAGAACTCAATGGATGCCAGAAGGTTTGGGTATAAAATCCCCATCTAGTGCCTACTCATCCAATACCCCCAGACTAGTTTCTAGCTTGTGGCCTTTGTCAGTGAGGAACCTTGGATCTGAGAGCACTGCACCTAGATCTTAGGATCTAATGCAACCAGAAGCCACCTTTTATCTCTACTTAACTACAAACTAAAAAGTCTTAAATTGAAAATACTGTAATATTTTCAATCCAAGCTCATTATTTTATATAGTCATATAGGTTTGAATTCAGTTTAGCACCCATACATTTTGATGACTTTGGTTCTTTAATAACCATAGCTATCACTATTCTATTAGCCAGGATTAATTTTAAGCCAATAAACATCATATGATCACCATTTCCTATGCTTGCTTATAATTGTTATTAAAACAAACAAAACTCTCTATACATGTTGCCACTCAGTGCAAGCCAGAGTAATCAATGGATTCCAGAAGGCTTGTGCATAAAATACCCATCTAGAACCTACTCATCCAATATCCCTAGACTAGTTTCTGGAATGATCTGGAATTCCACATAATACAAGTGTTCCACACACTAAAAACAATAAACCTACTGGCCAAATCACTACAATGTTTCAACGACTTTAAAGCCTCCTTGACATAATCCCTACAAATCATCCAC
Source organism: Epiperipatus broadwayi (assembly GCA_028023455.1). Classification (NCBI taxonomy): domain Eukaryota; kingdom Metazoa; phylum Onychophora; class Udeonychophora; order Euonychophora; family Peripatidae; genus Epiperipatus; species Epiperipatus broadwayi. The sequence goes on from JAQFVV010006206.1 coordinate 181,169, forward strand.
CCCTCACATATGTATCACTTGTATCATTAGCATACTCATCACAGTTTAATACCAGAACTATAATGTTCACATTTGATATCAAGTACACATACTGGCAGACATATGAATTGATCAAACAAGCTGCAAACAATCATAATTTTATTCAAATATTGGGAGTAAACAACAAGCAACTCCTTAAAAACTTCAGGAAATGGTTGATGGAGCCAAAGCTCTTTGACTTCTTGATCAAGCTAAACCTATTTGCACTACCAACATCCTATTTCTTCAGCTACCATCACCTTTATAGGTCAATAGATTCATTCAGCAATTTATGCCATGATGCTGAATAAACACAACATATATATTACAATTATACATCACTAAATACTACATGAGACAACATGCTAATTAATATAAAACAAGACAAACTATACAGCAACTAGCAGATTTTGCACATAAAAGACAACCCCTACAGCACAAGTAGAAATCTTTGTTTTTTATGCATTTTGGTGCACATGATATATATTCAGCCTGGAAAATAACACCAGATGATGGCATCTGGCAACATTTTACAACAAACTACAACAAATAAAAAACAAGGATACAAAGATCATTCAGGTATCTTTGCATCCACCTGGTTGCTATTAAAATTACAAGCTAACATAAGAACACACAACTACTAGCAGTTATAAAAACAAATCCTATTCAATCAAAATCAATAATGAACAAAGAATTAAAGAGACAATAAGAAATATTAATACTCACACAGCTGAACCAATAAATTAAAACTCTTGACTAATGGAAAGAGTCAATAATAGAATATGAACGAGAGATTTAATGAGGGACTCTAACCAATAACAAAATCACAAACTAATGACAATAAAAATTGAACAATGATTGCAATGACAAGAATATCATAAATTAACACTTCCATACCTATGAATGAAAATCTCAAAGTAAAAACAAATATGAAAAAATCATCATACCACTGTAACCAAGGCATAAGCATATAAGCATCACATAACCTTTGTTGGCAATAATGTACATTATTGAAACATAAACTTTGAAATTATACATGTGCTTTGAATGCTGTTTGTAACTCATGTTTAAGAAATATATAATTTAACTGCTTTCTCTTTTATCATTCTTTCTAGATTATCAAGTCATTGTGCTTTTTAATGTTGTACTATTTCCTCTAAAAAAAAATTATCAATTTTAATCTATATCATATTTACCCTTAATTTGTGATACTCTATAATGTTCTTTTCTTTTTACAACCAAAGCATTACCAACATTGTTATACAACTATTTCTTTAGTAAATTACTTTCTTAAATTTCTTCATCCTTGTATTTCAAATCATTACCATCATTATAATTACTTTTGGTTTATACACCTGAATAATAATCAGATCCTTTTTTTTATTTCAACTTTATTCCTGAACTGTCATTTATAGAATACTAACAAATTATACTTTTATTTTGCTTTTACATCCACGTGTATTAATTAATAATCCCAGAATAATAAACATTTAGACTATCTATAATCTAAAACAGGCAAACTCTCCATAACAGTAATGCCACACAGTACAAGCCAGCGTAATAAATGGATGCAAGAAGATTTGTGCATGAAATCCCTACCTAGTGCCTACTCATTCAATATTCCCTGACTAGTTTACAGCTTGTGGCTTTCATCAGTGATGAGCCTTGGATCTGAGGGCACTACACCTAGATCTTAGATCCAAGGCTCCTTACTGATGAAAACCACAAGCTGGAAACTAGTCTGAGGATATTGGATGAGTAGGAATTAGGTGGAGATTTTATTCACAAACCTTCTTGCATCGATTGATTACTCTGGCTTGCACTGAGTGGCACTACTGTTATAGAGAGTTTTGTCTGTTTTAACAGGTTGAGCAAACATATAAAATAGTGATTATGTGACGTTTAGTGGTTTAATATGTATAATCTACTTTTTATTCCATACTTGCTATCTTTTGTAGATTATGTTAACTCCTAATGGTCCAAATATATATTTAATTATAATAAATTTCCACTCCAAAAAAACTGAGTGCCATCTCAACTGATGGTACAATTTAAAAAAAAAAAACAACAATAAAATAATACTTCATTTTCTTTATCTAATTTTGAGGAAAAAATTCTGTTCTGGGACAGAAAACTTAAAAATTATTACCTACTGTAATTATGAAGAGACTAAAATTATACCTAATTCACAGAGTCTCACTTTTGAATAATATATATAATAAAACATTAGTAACTGATTTTTTTTTCTTAAATCTTATTTTGTCATGTATTAAATTAACTATAAATTTAAACTGCATAGTTTTAAAATATGCTTTTGTTTTGTTTTATAAATTGTCAATTGTCAAATAATAATTAAAAATTCAATAATTTATTGTTTGGGAATTCATAAGAAGTCCAAGCACTGGACATGGCAAACCTAATGTAGTGATTGACAGACCCTGAACTCTAGAATCCTTTACTCTTCCATAGTACTAACTATGCAAAAAAATCTCTTTATTACTTTAAAAAAAATAATAATGAAATTTTACTTGAATGTATGTCATTGCATTTTATATTTTTATATGTTTTGAATAAATAAAACAACTACTTTACTATACAGTATATTTATATTAATTTTTTAAACGAAACATGGATATTTATAATTTAATTTGAATCTAAGTTAAATAATCAATAAATGTAACTAAAAATCCATTATGTTAAAAAATGAAGACTTTTAAAAAATTAATAAGAAAATGCTGTATACTAAAATCTAATTAAGTTTTATTTATTCAAAAGATATAAAAATGTAAATAATATTTAAAAACAAAATAACAAAATGAAATAATATATATACACACATTATTTGAAAAACTATAAGGATTATTATTATTAATTTGCAAGATAGAAAAAATATATATTGTAACACCATCTTACATAGTGAAGAAAATCTTTGGAAAATGTGTCTAAACTGACCTTGATGATGCATTGTAAAGTTATTTGAGTTTAAACCTTACTTTATCGATATTTTGTTATCTGATTTAAGATGAGGATGTGTATTATCATTTATCAAAAAATGCTCTTTATATTGGCTTAAGTCTTCATAGAGTTTGGTAGTGATATGTTTGTCTGATCAAAATGGTGCTCATTTGATTATAAAGTTGACCACTGAGATTTTCAATTAACCACTTTTTAAAAATATATTTGATTATTCTCACATCCTGATTCAAGTGAACTACAATTTGATATATAGAACAATCAACCATATTCATAAATATTATTGCCTCTTTAAGATATTTACCCCTCTGAATATTTTTCAAAGTATAGAATACAGTATAAAACATTTTAAATTCTTTGATATAATAAGACTCAACAAAGACTATGCTATCACTGTATGTTACAAAATCTATATAAAATGAAATGGTCAAATGTTGATGCTTGGTTATATTATCATACTGCCTAATTTGACACATGAGTTTTATGTAATTTATAATTTTTTGAAACATGATAAGTGTTAGTATTTAAATTTAGAAAATGATCTGCATTATTCTTTTTAAAACTGAAATTTTTAAAAAAATTTGAGTCATAAAGAACAGTCTTGAATTTTAAATTTTTAGCACCATTTTTATAATTATTTTAAATAAAGTAATTATTGATTTGTTTTGTAATTTATTTAACATGGAAAATAGCTAGAAAAATTTGTGAAACAAACATTAATTATTCATATTTATATTTGGATAATATGGAAACATTTTTTGAGAAGGTTTTGATGATTTTATATGCTAAGTTGATGTAGTCCAAATGAGATAAATAAAAATAACAAAATTCTAGAAAAATCCTGATAATTCAGTAATTCTGCTAATACTAAACATTGACTGAATAAACTGATGATAAAAATATAATTTCTATTCTCTACAATAAATTATAAGCTGGTTCATATCTTTTTTATATGTTTTTATTCTGTATATTATAATACTAAATCATCCATATACTTTACTACCATCACATAATGCTTTATTTACCACATTCTTTTACAGTTTACAGTTTCGATTGCCCCAGCAATCTTCTTCAGAAGTTTTATATCTCCTAACTTCAACTGCTAAATTCAAATTTATATTATATTACAATCAAAGAGTTTAAAAACTTTATTAGATAATCAGGGTATATGGGCAATGATCGGTTTTGCAAGGATATCAAGAAATAACAATGGCAGTCTATTGAAAAAGTGATAGTAATGATCTCCTACAAGTTTTAAACAAAATAAAAGCCAGGTTTCATCATTCACTTTGATTATTCTGCAATTCAAACATGGTGCCTAAATGGAGTATTCTTTTACATTGGTCTTCCATGTCTGTTAAGTATTTTGTTATTTAGCTTCTAATCAATACGCATTCAACTATGAAAAACATTTAAATATATTTTTTTCATTATTATGCATATGTTTAAAAACATAAGAAAAATCAAATCTCTTAAACAAATAATAATTTTTAAAATATTTAATTAAATTTTTTTAAATATTTATTTTTAAAATGAAACTCATCATATTATTTTTTGTTTATTAATCTATTCATTGGCTCCAGTCTTTATTAAACATTATAAATAAAATGTGACAGTAGACTTAACGAATTCACTAGTTTACTTCTGGAGAAAATGTGGTCAATAACCAAAAGTTGTTACCCTTAAAAAATATTGTCAGTATATTTTCAAAACCTTCTTCGACAGATGTAACCTGTAAAAGGTAATATGCTTTGAAATAAATCAGTGGTTGCATTTTATTATTGCTGTCAAAATGTAGATTATTTTTTTGTTCTTGAATAGAGATAAAGTAAAACAATCTTCTTGATAAACAGCCCCCTCATGAGAAAACAATGTGTGGAGGGGCGGCAGTACATACCAGATTTGCCAACTGCTGGATAAAGATTTGAGTAGTTTTCCATTCTTGTTTTACCCTTAAGCTAAGAATAACTAAATATTTATTAACTATGTTCAATGATTAACTGAATTCTCTGTAAACCAGCTACTGAAAAAAAAAATCTAAACCTCTTGAAAAGAATTTTATTTGGCTTAGTTCAAATCCTAAATTATAGGTATATAGATGTTTTTATATTTATAATGAATAAATGATTTTAAAATGTCAATTAGATGTCCAGTATAGTTGCAATATTTAGTTATCAGTCTATTTATTAAAAATAAGTTATCTGCTATGAGGAATAATTTAATCCTTTACAAATAGCTTTTCTAAATATAATTAGAGCCCAGTAAATAAAGTTATTACAAAATTATGCAAAATAAACATATAAGAGATTCTGTGAAAGTTTTTAAAGTAGATCTTTTGCTGCAGTCAAAATTCTGATGATTATCAAAAAATCATTGAACAAAAGCATTAAATAACTCTACTAGTTTACATTTAACAACCACATTAAGAGTAATATTCACCTTACTTAAAAGCTATCTAATAACCTTATAAGAATATTGTTACTCGCTAAATTGGTGATTTGAAAATTAAATCTAAGCCTACTTGTTTTTCAAATGTGATTATGGTTAATATATATATATATACATTTCTCTCCTAGTATCAAAACATTATAACCATACAAACTAATTACTTTGGGCTCAAAATCATGTTTAAAATTTTCATATTACTAGTTTGTATCATATAAAAAAATTATATTGGCTGCCAGAAATGTATACGGAATCATTCTCCTCATTGATAAAAGCCAATAATAAGCATAATTTTTACTATAGATTTGGTCAAAACTACTATATAGTATTCCTTAATTAACATTAAATTACATAGATAGCTAGAAAAATAGTATTGATTTTTGAAAGTACACAGCTTTCAAACATTCTTTTTCAAAAATGAAATACTAGACATCAAAAATTTGGTCATGCAAGACATATCAACATTTACATAATTTTGTATTTACAGATTTTTCATACTAATCTAGACTTTATCAAAATCAGCAAATCTATCCAGTTTTTTAAAAATAATAATAATAACAATAACAACAACAACAACAACAACAACAACAACAACAATAATAATAATAATAATAATAATAATAATAATAATAATAATAATAATAATAATAATAATAATAATAATAATAATAATAATAATAATAATAATAATAATAATAATAATAATAATAATAATAATAATAATAATAATAATAATAATAATAATAATAATAATAATAATAATAATAATAATAATAATAATAATAATAATAATAATAATAATAATAATAATAATAATTATTCATTTTTGCACTTTGATTCCTAGATTTGATTTTATTTTTCATTTGAGGATAAAAAAATTATTTAAAAAAATCTATTTTCTTCAGCCCACCATTCATTAAAAAATTGCTAAGCAGCTTTTTCCACAAAAGAGTTTAAAGAACAGTGTCAAATACATGTATAATCACCATTAATTTCATATAAATGGAATTATTTCATTATTTTTTGCTTTAATTTAAAGATAATAAAATTTAAAAAAATGCTCTATAATAAAATAAGCAAAAAAAAGTAGAAAACAATTTATTTGTTTTAATTAAATTATGCTCTTCAATAGTACATAGATGGCAAACTGTGGTACCTTTATGGCCTGCTACAACCTAAAATTTCAAATTTACAAACATATGACACACACATACCATTTACATTAGAAAAGCAGCTATTATTGTAATTTCTTGATATTCACAAATAAATTTAAAGTTATGTATAAGATTAAATAAAATAAAATAATTTCTAACCTAATAAAGAACTATTAGTAATAGTTTATATATTTATTGAAAGGTGAATGTTGTGATAAAGTACTTACTTAAAAAATTTACACTTATAAAATAAACTTGTTCAATGTAAATTAATAAATACAAAACTAATGGTACATGGCATTTGAAGAGCTATGTCAGGATTGATCTAAATAAAGGGGTATAATTGGTCAGAAGATGTACTAGAAGTCATTAGCACAATGCCTACAACCATACATTTGAAGTATAAAAATGAACAGTTATTTATAATAAGGTCATGATTCAGAACTAAAATATACGAACTATTATAAATATATAGAAAGTTTATTAAGTTTAAAAGTCTACATCCATAATTAGATAAAATATTATTTCTAATCTAATAAAAAATGATTACTAATGTTTTATGCATTTATTGAAAATAATCGTTTACATAATATTGTACTTATATATTGGACTATTTTCATCATCTAATATAAAGTATTGAATGTCTTTAGAAAAATTTAACTTTATTTAAATTTTTAAAATACATTCAACTGTTAGTAACCTGTGTGCTATTACTAACAGTTGAATGTATTTTAAAAATTTAAATAAAGTTAAATTTTTCTAAAGACATTCAATACTTTATATTAGATGATGGAAATAGTCTAACATATAAATACAACTAAAATACCATCATCACAAACCTTCAGGAAAACATTTACATAATATTCTTATTAAAAACAAATTTGTTTATATAATAATGATTGTATTAAGTCTGACATTATTCCTCAGCCCAAATTTTCAGAAAATGATTATCATCCAATGTTTATACTTTGTAAAAAAAAAAAAAATCTAATAAGTTATGAAATTATTGAAGCTTTTTATTTATTTTTTAAATTTTAAACAGTTTATTAGAATAAAAGAAACAAGTTTTTTGAAGGTAATAAATACTTTCCAACTAACCATTTAAGCATAATTTTATGAGAATAAATCTTCATTCAAATTATCATGTTCAATAACAATTTCAATTGTCAAACTGAAATTCATATATTATACAAATTCTTTGAACAGCAGCTATTAATAAAATAAAATCAATTAATTTTTCAAATAAAATGATTGGCATCACATTTAAATCTATTTTCAAATGCTGAGAATCAACCAACTGAAAATCTGAATCATCCATATTAGCAATTCATGTTGGTAAATCAAATGACATTTTGAAAAAAAAAAGCATTATTAATTTATGACTTGATATACTTATGCTGAGGATGTGAAAAAATAATTTTTATGCTATACTGAATTGCCTTCTAACACAAATTTTTGGAAATTTTTAATGTATTGAATTAATACAGTCAATGACATTGCTGTTGAAAAACATACTAAAGAAGTAGCTACAAAATATACTATTATGCATTAACTTTCACATTACAAATCAGCATTTAGAGATATGAAACAAGACATTATGAATCAATACAAATTAATAAACTTATTATTAACAATAATTTGAATTATATATTATCATAGTTGTCAAGAACTGAAGTAAGAACTTTAAAGGACTTGATGAAATAAGAAGATTAACTAGCAATATATATTTAATTAGATTATTTGAATTAAAAATTAAAACAATAACAATTTTGAACTATCACAGGACTCATCCAATTAAATGTTTGCAACCCATGTGATCGCTCACTCAATGAGGACGTGCATCTTGGACTTGCAAACAAAGACTTTTCTTGGCCTGGACTACAACCCTTTCCACATCCCTTTTCCTTTTTATATGTATCCTTCCCTTTTCACCATGTTATTCCTGAATTTCATTTTATCATGTAATCACTTCTTTGTAAACCTTTTTTTAACTGTATTTGTATCTGTTTTCTTTTGATGAATAAACTTTCATCAATGACAAAAAAAATAACAATTTTGAAATCCTCACTTCATATACTTTTATGCACAAAGTGAGTCAAAAAAAACCACAACTCAGTTATATATTTTTAAATACTAATTAAATAAACATAATACAAATTCACTAATGAAGACATTATACAGATGCTCAATTAAAATATGTGTGCATATATAAATAACCATGCTTTTCAAAACCATAAAAAAATTGACTGGTGGGACTTCAGTTTTCCCATTATTATAGTAGTATAAAAAATAAAGACATTAAAACTAAAATGAGAGAATCTATAATGATTAGTCAACAGTTGGAAATGCATGTGACAGAATGGGAAATGAAAATTAAGTTAATTATACGTATTTAAGTTTATACAGTATTTATAACTAAAATGCCCTAATAAATATTATTTAAGTATGTGTTAAGTATGACTGATAAAGTTCTCATTATAATGCTATAAACTGTAATTAACAGATGATTTGATTAATGAAGATTTTAATAGTAAATTCAGCATAGAGATCAAAGCAATTAAGATATTAAAAATTATTGGGAGAATGTAAGAAATAGCAATAGAGAAAGATTTGTAAATGTTTTATAACAATAGACTAAAAAGTGACAAATACTTTTTTTAACTTATGATGATATATATATATATATATATATATATATATATATATATATATTGTAGCCTTTTGGTTTATTTCATCTATAAACCAAATGTAATAAAAGGAAATAATTGTGGGAAAAAAAATTTTTTTTAATATAAGAAAAGTTAAAAGTTTTATTTGAGAAAGTAATGGCTATATAGCTCAAAAGTAACATATATAGAGACAGTTTGTGTTTGTATAAAATGTAGTTAGCATTATTTAATGCAAGGGGAATGATTGATTTTTTTTTGTTTGTAGGCGGCTATAATAATTTACCAATATAATAATTGAGAAATAAATATTTATATGACTAAGATAAAGTCTTATGAATTTTGATATCTATTTCTAAAAAGTTGATGAGAATTAAAATTGGATTGATTGACAGTTTTTTTCTAGAGAATAAGTTTAAAGTTATAGGAAATTATAATGGATATTTCTGTTTATGATTATCAGAAATTATAATTGATTTTATGCTTGTAATTATAAAAAATTATGATGGATATTTTATGTTCATATAATCTGAATAATCAGTTTTCTGTTTCATGTTCTGCACATGTATGTGTGTGTGATACAGATATATGAGTTTGATATTTTTTTCTTTTCTTTATAGAAATTGACATAATTTTCTATATTATTTAAAATGTAAATCTAAATAAGAAATTATTTAGATAAGTAAAAAAAAAAAACAGAATGAATGTAACCTTTGTTTGATCAAAAAAGTGTTAGTAAGCTTATGTTTTTGATTAGATCTTCTTTGACTAATTTTCCATAAATTAATCGGTAATGTGTTAACTAAAGAGATATGCTTTAAGATGAAGAAAAGAAAGTTATCAAAATTAACAACTAGTAAAGAATCAGTTGTTCATTCTGAGTGGAAGTTTTTTAATTAGATTTGGAAAAAAACCACCTGTGGGGAGGGAGGATTAACATATGTTTTTTTTTCTCCTTCACCCTATAAAAGGGACTGGAAATTGAGAACTTTTGCTAAAATTAATCTATCTCTGAAGGTTGTCTCCAAGTTTTTTTTAAATTTTCTTTCTCAGCATTTAATAATATGCTTAAGTTTTATAGTATACCAAGATATAAATTTTTAATTCATATATAAGTGGTGCATATTTCTTTTCCTCACATCAATTATGAAGAAATCAACTTTTAATAAGACATTTTATACTAAATGCTACAACTTATCCATTCTGCTTATTAAAAATTCATTGAAGGAGAGAACTGTCAAACTTTTGTATGAACTTGAAAGAAAAAGATTTGGCTGGGTAAAATTCGTTTGAAGAATTGCAGCAAACTTCTGTATAATGTTTAAAAAAATTAATTCATGTTTAGTAATCAGAAACTGCTTGTTGTCTATAATTTGAGCCTCTAAAATGGAAAAGAAGAAAAGAAACAAATCAATTCAAACCAAGGAAGAAACTCATCAAAATGGAAGGTAATCAACAGAACTCTTTTAAAATTTATTAATTATCCTGTAGCTAAATCTTGATTTAAAATAACTATCTATGTTTTTATCTATCTTGATCTAAATAACTGTCTGTTCATTTTTTATATACATTTAATTAAAAATAACTGTCTGATATGCATTTATATAGCTATTTCAAAATAAAATGAACTGAATACATTAATTGATTGATTGATGGACAGTTGAAGGAAAAGACATTGGAAAGAGACTATCATAATGTTGATATTTACTCTTTATTTTATTTCATTTATATAATATGTCATTTTTTTTTTATTTCATTTTGTTTATATAATACGTCACACATCTATTCACTAGATTATCTTAATTTAATAATTTTTTTTATTTATGTTTAAAATGTTTAAAGGAAGGAAAGGAAAATGATTTTGATACCATTAAAGTAAAAATGCTCACGTAAATTTAAATTTAAAAGAAAAGAGAGAAATGATATATTTTTTTATATTCTTAACAAAAATTTAATTTGTGTTTAGTATTAAATATGAAGAGGAGTAATATGGATGATCGTGTAAAAAAACCATAATTATGCAATAAGTGTTGATGATCTGTTATTAATATAAATATTAAGTATGTTGTTGGTTTGACTGTTTAAGATTGAAATAATTCATATATGTTTTGATTCAGGATCTGCTTAGTCTTTGTCATTTATCTAGGCTGTAATCAATGTATGTGTGGGCATATATAAAGCTATAAATGCTTGTCATTACTAATGTAAAGTTATCCTACCACCCAATAGATGGGAAATAGCTGTCTCATGATTTATTTATCATGGCAGTCGGAGATGACTGAGTTTCACTCCATTTATTTTGTTGAGATAGGGAATTATTAATAAAGTTATTGTTTAATAGTAGAAAATGTTTTGCATGCCAATATAGAGAGTAGGTGTCTAGGCAGGAGCTCTTTACATGACTCTAGATCTTAAGAAAAAATCTTCCTCTGGCTCAAGCAAACAGTTTAAGTTAGGAGTTGATGTTGTTGTTGTTTTTTTTTAATTTCCCTTACCAAGACGCTGCTGTGTGCGTGTTATAAATACTGCATGGTGATGTGAGATATGAAGAGAGTTTTTTTTCTTATGTGGGACAGAATAAAAGTGCCCTGACAAGATAAGGATTCAGTCAGATGTATATGTATGATGAGGAATGACAAAGATTTTAATTAATAAACTAACCGATCTGTGTTGATTTTTTGTGAATGATGGTAAATTGAGGTCGTCAAGCTGAATGGACATACTGACCTATCAAGATATATACAGTCAAAAACATAAAGATCTGACAGGCATGAATGTAAAAGTGTGGGTTTTGAATTTAAACCCATTTGCAAGATCAGTAGAGGATTTTTATGGCATATCATCCTTCTTCATTAGAAATGTGAAAATTATTACTTGATAAAATGATTTAGAAATTTATGGTTATTTCACATTGCTGGTTAGAATAATTGAACAAATATATTATTGGAATAGTCCAGTGGATAATGTTTACAATAAAAAGGGAGGAAGTAGAAATTTATAGGTTTTCTTCTCTTTCAAGATATGTTTTCTTAAGGCTAAAATATACGGAATTCTGATTCCGTGTGTGAGCGTTTCTGTTTATTATTAATTATTCATTTGATAAATAAATGGGTCAAAACAATAAATAAGTCATCCAGAAAATTAGTTAATTTAAACATGTATTCGAACCATAGTCTTTAATAGATCTGAATCATATATTTGAGTGTAACAATATTATAATTAAGTGTGTTTTTATTTATTTTATCATTATTGTTAATGTAATAAAATTTTATTATTGTTATAAAATCTACATTGTGTCTTGTGTTTTGATGTTTCAAATATCTCCAGAATCTATATATCCAGCACCTATAGTTAAAGTAATATTAGTTCATATTTAAATTTAATTATTTATTTTATAATGATAATTTATTTCCAAGATCGATTTGCAGTAGTCATTATTATATTGTTTCCATATTCGATTCACATAGTTAATTTTATATTGATAATTTATTTCCATGATTGATTTACAGTATTGATTTTATCTTAATTATTTCTATATTCGATTAACATAATTCATTTTTATATAAGTCACCTTTACAAAATTCATTTTCACATAATTTATTTTCATAATGAATTTGCATAATCTGATTTTATGATTTATTTCCATTCTTTACTTTCGTAAGTAAATTTTGATTGATTTATCTGATTAATGTCCATGGTTTACTTCCATAGTTTACTTTAGCAAAAGATGATAGGTTTAAAGTTATTAATTAAAATTTGGTCAATAGATTAGAAATAATAGAATGAAAATGACAGGGAATAGTTGAGTTAAGTTTAACAAATTTAATCTTTTGATTCATTGTAATGTTGTGAATATTGGGAGCAGACATAAAATCCCTTTCCTGCTCTCGGTGTTTAGAGTGATTCCCACTATTAAACTCGTATTAAAATTTATTTTAGCATATATGGGATCATGTCCATTATAGTGTAATCGCTTATATGGGCACCTCTTGACAGATCTAGACCTTGAGAAAGAACAGTTCAATTATTAATCTAAGAGCTAGTTTGGAAGTCAAGTAGCACATTATAATAAAATCATTATACTATTATAAAACAGGGATCATGAATTGATAGTTTATCGAAAGATATATCTGTGTTAGAAAAATAAAATTAGGGATTCCCAGATTAGAGAACATAACACAGACATTCTGTGTTATATAATTGTAGCTATTGAAAGTGATCGATGCTGAGAACGAAAAATAAAGTAATGGAATTAAATGGGGAGGATTTATTTGTGATAATTTTTATCTAGTACCAAATTAAATAATAATTTTATATTATGAACATAGATTATGAGTTCTCTGCATTAGTTACGGATTTATTTCCAGTCAGATATAAATGAGAACTGTATATAGTATGTTCTGTAGTTACCACTCGAGATCAGATATTTGTAATAAAGTTGTGGAAGAAAGTTGTCTCATTATTATGAATTTTATAATAAATTTATCATGAAATATTTGCATGACTCATCCGAGCTTGAAATTAAGACCACATAGATTGAATGGTTTTATCAATATTAATATTATTATTATTATTTTTGAGAGACAATTTAATTACTTTCTCCAGTATCATCTATAGTCCTAAATATGGCTAATGATGATGATATCTGGTGGGCATTACAATTTATAGCTGCAATTTGGCACCCCCAGTATATTTGATCCTAAAGTTAGTATAGAATTCAATTGATTAGCTACTTGAAATAAATGAGAGTTTATTGAGGTTGAATAAGTGAAAGATTGTGCGGAGAAAGTTAAGGCTACAATATATATATATATTGTAACAGTCAGAATCGTCTATCTCGCTAACACACTGCAGAATTTAAACCCCAGACATGAAACTGAACATTCTAGGAGGGGTTGCCTTCTAGATATACTAAGTTCGAATCTAAAGTCCAAATTTCACAGCGCCATCTACGTGATAACACATCTGATGCCACTACTAGTATAACCTTTGACCGGTGCCTGGTGGTCAGGGAGAAACAAAAGACTCTATACTAAAAGAAGCTTGGGTGGCTAATTAACGTCTATGGATTTACAAAAGAAATGCAGAAAATATATATATAGACCGAGACAGTGATAGGAATCAAATAAAATAAGAGATCAAATTTAGTTTTAAATAATTTCACAAAATTTATTCATATAAATTATATATATAACGCCACTGTCTGCTTATATGAGACAGGGACGCGTATTAAATAATTGTGGGCATTATATTTCAATAAATGACAAAAAGACTTTAAAACAAAGTGATATATTCTATTCCTCGGGCTAATAGCATTACGATAATGTGCTTGATGAGATAGGAACATGTGTGAGGTGCTTTGAGTAATTATACAAGTTTAAGAAAATATTTGAAAATTAAGTGTTCTAAAATATTTATTGATTTCGAGAATAGCACGGACTAAAGCTTACTAAGCAACAAAGTGGGAATGTGATCAAAGCATTTATTTGAGAATAATAATAATAGAGTTACATTGGGAGGTCAGTATTGCTGATAATGAATTTATTAAAGTTGGAGGGTGTGACACGTTTAAGTCACGGATGCTTTGTAAAATAAATATAAAATAAAACAATATTGAAGATCTGGAATAATTACGGAGGGCATCTCGCCGCTAACCCATAGGAAAGTATTTTATGAACAGCCAAAACTTAGCGACTGTGTGACGATTGCGTTTAATTCCCAGGTGTGTCATTTGGAACACACTCTGCCTGGAAACTTGCAATAAGCAAAAAGAACGGACTTTGCCATGTAAAGAATCCTTGGAAAAATAAAACAAAGCGGTCTCAACAACCAATTCATTTACCAGCAGTATGAGACTAGTGTATATAAAAACATACTGAATGGGTTTTACTCGGATTAAGAGAAATACCCAATCAAATTCCCCAAAATTCATTTAAAAGGGTCCGCACATTCTCAGTGTCAATGATGAACAATTAAAATAGAACATGGTAATTAAAATAGGAAAATGCATGCTTGCGGGTTTGAAAAGTAAGTATAGATTTATATACGCAATCATGCATTAGGGGACACATTTAATCATTGACCTCACATACTCTCATATTAGATTAAAATCAATAACATGTAGATTTTAAACTGTGTGATTATATTATATATTAAAGAATAGAATCGCCCTCGAATGAGTGATTTGCAAGATAATAAAATTGGAAAATTATAAATTTAAAATATGCCTTAATAGCGGCGTCTTACTTTCAATAAAGGGAATAGTTCACTCAGTCAAAGACGATTCTGACACATTATCATAATAAAATAAAAGAAAGCTTTATAAATAGAAAATATTAACCCAAGGATAGAGCAAAATGGTTGATTATATTTGAACACTTTAAAGAAGTACATAATAAAGTTATGTGAAATAAAAGAAAAACAATTTAGAATAGCTATAGCATGTTAGTTAGGAATCACAAGAGCTCTTGGGTTAATTTAGGGTTACCTCTGGAGAAGCATTTTTAGGCAGATTGATGGTCGGCAGGTTTTTATATAATTTAACAGCAAAATCTGGAAATGTTCATATTTTTGGCAGCAGCAGTTCCGGGGTTCCCTGTGTGATAACTTCCGATGGTCTACGGCAGCAGATGACCATTCCGGAGAGAAATAGCCTTCTCGTGCTCTACTCTGTCATGTCAAGATTTACAAATTACTAGAATAGAACTCAGAATGATTTCTCTTAGAAACATTAGAAGAAAAACTGGAGAACAAAAGAAAACCCTTCTTTTTATAGTAGACATTAACAATAGAACTGCCCTGGAGCATTACAAAAATATATCGGATTTATCAACTGTAATTAAATCTATCCAAATGTCTAAAGGAATTCAACATTAATTAATTTCTTTTGTTAATTTCCCTGTCGACATTCGGATTACAAACTAGATTTAATTAAAAATTACTTTTATTAATTAAAGAAAACCTTAAGTGGACATCTGCTGTTTTTAGATAAACTTATATAATATTAACTAATTAAACTATTGTCCCTCATTTATTTTAAAGAAATATTTGGAATGACTTTTATTAAATTAAACGAAAATTATTTTACTTTTAACTTGCAATATTTGAATCTATTTACTAAACGAATATTTACTAAATGAGTTTTATTTTAAATCAAAATACATTATGACGGTAATATATTTGTAAATAGATTCAAACAAAATAACTTTAACAATTTATAATTTTGATATGTTTTAAAATGGATATCATAGTGTGTGCGCAATTACGACTTATATAACTTACTTTTTAATAAATCAAAATTATGTGAACATATACATAATCTATAATCTTTTATTTATTTGGGAATGACTTACATATATAATACGAGCATTGTACTCGTGGTTTAAAATTAGGCAGGATTTTCGGTATATAAGGGTATTGCAGACACACTATGATAGATTGGGGTTCAAACTAAGGTATGAGGATAGGAAGTAGGTGAGAAAAGGTGAAACGAAGATCTGCAAAGCAGACCTTACTGTTTCAATATATATATATTGTACCCTTTTGTTTAGGTTAGAATGGATTATTTCTAATAATTTACTGAAAAATTTTAAATTTTGAAGTTGGGTAGGAGATGATGTATGTTGTGTGTTAATATTCTTTGAATAATTTAGTAAAGGCAAGTAAAATAATTGATGTATAATGTTAGGTTGGTATTTGTAAGAAAACAGTTAACTAAAAATCATTATAAGATTGTATGGTTGGGAGAACTGGCCATAATAAATACTGATTTAATAAGTCTTATAAATAATAATTAGGGTAAATTTTAAAAGTAATGCTTTAAAGTTAAACGAATAGATTTAGTAATAATAATTGTATTTAATGGCTATATTTTTAAAATCATTTGATTAAAAAATAATAAGGTGGGAGAAAAGTGTATTTTTTTGGTTTTATAATATTAAAATAATTATTTTAAAATTGTGCTATAATAGTGGTTATGTAACATTTTATAAATTAAATTATTATTTTTAGTTCTATTTAAATTATTAGCGCCTTATTTAGTTTTGTAAATCACGTGACACACACCTGTGTTTGAAAATAGAATAATATTATCTGTTATAAATGTTAAATTGGATTTTAAAAGTGAATATAATAAATAAAATCAGATTTATGTTTTTTGTTGAAAATAAATACGTTAAGTTCAAAATAAAGGTAGAAATGGTAATAAATATTGAAATGTGATTTTTAAAAATTATTTTAGAGTCTTTAGTAAGTGAAAATAAAATGTGAAAATTAAGTAAGAATTGAATAATATAATAAAAATAAATATTTAGTAAATTATTATTAACTTTAACTTTAAACCAATGTTCGTGGTCCCGGATAATTTGAGGCCAGGATTGTTTAACGGACCAATCAAAATTGGAATCAGCTGGAGTATTTAAGAGCTGTTTACATTTTGGCAGACGATTATTGAGCTGTTATCTCATTCTACTGATGTACTATTATAACATCGTTAGTATTTCTACAATTTCAGTAAAGTATTTAGTAGTGTAATAATCCATTTTATTTAGCTTCAATTTTTATAAAAATACAGCAGTTTATTATTACAAGATCATGATATGGAGAAAGAGGGCTAAAAAATTAAATAATTCCTTACTTAGCTGATTTGTTTTCGTTCAATTTGTCATCAACTTAAACATGAAGAAGTCATCACTAAATATAAAAAATTTAATGGAAGTATTCAAATGTTATTATTGTATAAAGCATATAATTTTGCCTGTGTTGATAGGTCATATTGATTTACGACTAAGTTTCATAAAAAGAACGTCACGGAGAAAATATATATATATAAAAAAAAAATTTCATTAAAAGATATAAAGTGAAATGATATAATATATTTTATGAAGAAAATTTATTTAAAATACAATGGAAAAATACTTTTAAAGGAAAAAAAACTTTTAAATTTGACCGAACAATTATTTTAGAACGTGGAGATATTTCTTTCTGAAGAAATATTGGAAATATTTTAAAATTGGAATTTTTCCTAGAAAATATAAGATCATTTGCAAGTATGTGACTTATATCCTATTTAAAAAAATATTACAAGTTAGTCATTAAGGTATGCGGGACATACAAAAGTTTATTTAAATTATTTGGGAAAATAATTTAAGTTATTTGAAAATATTGGGAGAAGTATTGGTTGTATCAGAAGATATTAAACCTCAGTAAATATGGAAAAGTTACAAGAATTTGGAAAATTATCTTGACGAAGAGTATTTAAAATTAGATATTTACCTAACAATACATGTTAAAGATTTAAAGTTTTGGAGATAAGAAAAATATTAATTATATTAGTGTAAGTCTTATAGAATAAAAGTAAACGTACCATATTTAACTTGAACTGTCATTTTGGATTATATATTACAACGTTAAGAACCGGAGCATGCATGATTATTGACGTCAAAAGTGTGTATTAATGTTTTTTACCAGGAGAAAAGATACTTCCTGTAATGAACTTATTATCAAGAAAAGAACATTTCATCATAAGAAATTCTAATAAAATTATTGTAAATATGGTTTTAAAATTAATTTTTTACTAACACAATTATAGTAATATTTATTCATAGTATAAATATAGCGTAGAAACAGAAAACATTAAATTATTTACTAACTTAGTAATTAAATTTTATTGTAAAAAAAAAAATCTTTAACTTAGTATATTTTAAAGTGTGATAATGTGGAATAAACGATAATAAAATGTTTATTTAGATCGTAATCCAGAAGACATCACTAAGTAATTGCCAACAGAAATTACTTATGGTAATAATGTAAATTATTAATAGTTTTAAAATGTGTTTGTTATTTTGTACGGATGGATGCATATATAAAACACACACCTACACATAATTTATCATTTGTTTAGTTATTTAAGAATATGCATAATTTTAATGATATCGTAAAGATATTTAAACATAAAAGAAATATAAGTATATGATTCTATTAAAACTGAATTGGATGTTTTGTTGAATAATTTAAAGTGTTAAAAATATGACACTGATTCTGATTGTTTGTGCTAAAGTTTGAGAACTATTAAAGAATGAAATAATCTTGTCTTATTAGTTAGTTAGACTGTTATTCTAAAAATGAATTTATTTGTTATTATAGAAATGAGAAGATGAATTTAGCGATGTAAATTGGTGAATTTTAAATGCTAATATCTTAGTATTAGGTTATATAAGACCAGGATAATATTGTATGTAGGGTTTATTTATATGGGAAGAAGAATATACTATATTGATGTTTATACAAGTATAGCTAACATAGCCCTATATCTTGTGTATATTCATGGCAGTGTTTATTTTTCTATGTGTTAAAGCTTAATGTGCCATAGTGCTGAATGAATAGCCTGGACATTATACTTGGTAGAAGAGGTTATTAAACAAATAAGTTATACCTCAGTTCATGTACACTGTGCCCATGATGGTTAGTTGATAAAGGTGTTAAGTTGAAGTTATAGTTTACCCCATATGCCTACTAGTTTATGTGTTATTGAAATTTATTGGATTACATTGTAAAAGATGGTTGTTTTAAAATTGGAAATAATAAATAAGTTTGGAAATAGAGAATTGTTAAATTGGATAAGATAAGTTATGTTGATTAGAGTAAAATAAGTGTAAAAAATTATAAGAACATAATTTCATCAGTGAAAGAATCATAAAACTTTTATAGTTAAAAATAATATTTATTTATTTTTTATAAAATAAATAGTTGATAATTTAAAAGAATTTATAATGATATTACTTAATTATTAAGAATTTTTTTTTAAAAAAAAAGACATACTTATAATGCATATTTTTATTTATGATTAAAGGTAATAGACTGAATCGTGTTGGATGAATGAAAGTAGTCATAAGTTTTACAAAAATAATTTTTATAACAACACACTAATACATACATGATATTTAAAGTTTAAAGTAATAATTAGTAGGTAGCTTAGTTTGATGGTATGCTATGAATTAAGGTTGTTCACATGAATATTATTGAAGAATGACTATACAGAATAATAAATTATTTTTTAAAAAACTAAATAACAAGGATAAGTTCATAGTAAAAGTATCACCTATATTTTTTTTTTTAAAAACCTATAAATTAATAATATCGAATAACTGTAATAAAAAAGTTATATAATGATATTTTAAAAAATAAGAAATATTTTATTTAAGAAATGTTCTGTATCTTATATTTTAAGTCATTTGTTTTGTCTTGAAAAGTACCTGAATATAAATAGAATTCTATCAAAATGTAAATAATGTAAATAATTTATTTGTTAAGTTTGTTAATAAAATTGTTAAATTGTTTTATAAGTCTTGGTGTTGACTCAACTTCTTCACATCACAATTACATAATCACAGATAATTATAATTAAGACATAATATTTGCACATCATAAATAAAATTTTTATTTAAGAGTTATACTATTTTATTGATATATTTTATTTAAGAAGTTTTACTTATTGTATTATTATGATGGTCATGGAATAATTACCAAAGATTTACATTAAATTATCTTAGTAATGATTGCCACATATTCTCAGATTGTAATATCATACTAAATATATTATTTAAGATGCCATATGGATAATAGAAAATTACATTACATTTGATTATGTGATATCTAAGAACAACATTATAAGTAAAAAAGATAGGAGAGTGAATTATAGATTAAAGATTAGTATTACTATTTGTTATTATTAATATTATTAAATTGTAGTTAGGAATGATATTAAATCCCTTATCATACTTGATTACAAAAACTATAATTAATTTTTTCATTATTTTAAGAGAACCTGAGATAATTTGAGTTAAATTAGTTTTGAGAAAGATATTTAAATTAATTTGTTAAAGGTAATTTACTTAATTAGTTTTGATTAAAGATGTAAGAGTACTATAAATGTAATATTTAAGTAATAGGAATAAGGATAGTATTCTTATGCCATTAAGGTGATATCCAGTGGGAGATTATCTTAATGTATTCGCTCTACCACTTGTAAACTCACTTCATAGTCTCATGATTTGATTAGATATTCATTTATTTCATTTTATAAACCAGAACTATATTATTATTTATTAAATTAAGTTAATTTAATCATTGATATTCTTAAAAATATAGTTATTGTTAATTTAAATACATATTAGATAAACATAGTTATTTATCTGAGCTAGATCAAGTGATTATAATTATATATTTCCTGGAAGTGAGGGTACAATATATATATATGTAGCAACTAAGATGCAAAAATAATTATATGATAGCAGTTTAGATGATATGTTAAAGTGAAAAGAAATATATTGGCAATTATTATCAATTGATAAGTTTCTGTCATTAATAAAAATAAAATAATGACCATAAAAAAGTTTGTAAAACTATAAATATTATAATTATTAATCAATCATAAGCCAAGTAGGCTGTTTATTGGTCACTTCATGATATATATTAATTTCTATTCACACACATATTTCTCCAACTGTGTAATCCCATGTACTTTAAAACTTTCTCTGTATTATCACAAAATCACTGCTTTGGTTGTTCAATTGATTTTTTTTCCCATAGAACATTTTACTACAATTGTTTTCACTTTTTTCTTCTGGTGATCTCATTATATGTTCTATCCATTTAATTCTTCTAGTTTAAATTTTACCATAACAACATATTGTCTATATAAACTGTATACATCAGTCTTTTTTAAAGATTCATTAACTTCTATCATCACAAATTTTTACTAAAATAACATCCTATGCTATATTATCTTTTCATGCATCTTTAATTTCTGATTACTTCTTTTAGATATTGACCAAGCTTCAAATACATACATTAATACTGGCTGTATCAAAAAACCTATAAATTCATATCTAGAATCTGCTAAAATATTTTACTTCCATAATTCTCAAAAGAGTATAATAAATTCTATTTGAATATTGAATTCTACTATCAATTTCTGTTTTAATAATATCTCTTGCATTAAACATAGTTTCCAAATATTTAAATTCATTTATTTTTTCAAATATGTGAGATTAAACTTGTGAGTGGATACTGGATTGCAATTTATATGACACCATGAAATATTTTTAATTATATACAATTAACAATTAGCTAGTTCTTTACAAAGAGACAATCACTTGCAAAAGATGATATTCAATCTATTTAATTTCTTCCTTATCTTCTCCCATTAGACCTAATCAATAACCTAAACCAATACCAAATCCTATTTTTTAAACTTTTCCAAACATTAAGCTATATACTGTACTCTAGTTAGTAAACTATAAACTGTAAATATAACATACGAAATATTTATATCAAAGAAAATTATAAGCAAAACTATTAATAATATAAAAACAGTTGACGAGTAAAAACATATACACGTAAAGAGAAACATTAATAAAACTGTTATAGAGATACCTTGTTAGTATGAAAGATCATTAATCTAAATACTATATTTTAAAAATGTATTATCTGGATGAAACTATAAATTTGATCTTAAACTTTTTATTATCAACAGACTTTATAATTTTAGCTCCAGCTAAAACTTATTTATGCAACATTTTTTTACTTAATCTTGGAATTATCACACATTAAATAATGAAAACATTATAATATATAAAATTAATATAGACAAATTTGAAAATAATATCAAAGAAAAAAACATAGCTCAGTAAATGTTTGCAAATTAAGAAGCATAATTATTGTTAGCTTTATGTTGTTGTTTTTTTAGTTCAACGGTTCTATTTAATTATCAAATAAGCTGACTTGCCTTTTAGATAGAAAATGAATGAATCAGAAAAATTAATTCATAATGTAAACTAATGTTTTAATCCTATAATATACCAAAGTTTAATGATTATTAGGTTAATATGTTACAGTACAGTTTATATTTAAATAAATATAATAAAGCAAGAAAAGGGCCTGATTATTTTTTAATTATTATTGTACAAAGAATTTTATATCTATATATTGTTATTAATGAAATATATATATAATATACAAAAAAATTAAATAAATATTAATTTTACTATCTATTGTTTTGTAAATATATGTGAATGCTTTTAAAAAATAGGAAATTTATAATAAAAAAAATAAATGTATATTTCTGAATTTTGGAAAAATTCATAAATCCAGAAAAACCCAGGAATCAGGGATCCCAAATTGATAGTATCTCATCTGAATAAAACTAGACCAGTGAGATTTTTTTAAAAAAAATCTAAAATAATTAATGACAGAAATAATTTTAACTGAAATATCTTAGAGATAAGAATGATCAGAACAAAAAGAATATAAAAAGTTGAACAGAAAAGTCAAAATATAAGTAGTAAAAAAAAAATAAAACATGAAAGAAGAAATACAAATAAATGAAAATATGATAGTGCAAAAGCAAATGAGATTTGAAAGTTACTGATCTAATCTACTTAAAAATATCATAGTATTAATATAAGGGGGGGGGGGGTAAAGAAATTATTTCAGCATGAAAATGGTACTTTAATTCAAGTACAATAATACTCAGAAAGTGGCAAGTCTATATTCTTGGATTTACTTGATGTGAGAAAATTAAATAAAGAAAGAAAAGTAAAATTAAATTCTAAACATAAATCATTGTATTTAAAATTGATTAGGTAGAGTTTACCTAAACAGATATAGAAACTAAAAGATCTTGTTCATAGATAGATAAAATGGAGAAATGCCAAAAAAGAAAACTAATCATAAATATTGATAAATATATAAGAAAGTATTTATAGAATATTGGAAAATTATATAGGATTAGTAATTATTTCCTTAGAGATTTAATGAAAATGATTTTTGATTTCTTGAGAATTAGACAAGAATTTTAACATTAAAATCATTTATGGACAATATTTTTGTTTTAAAAATATTGCTTAAAAATGATCTAAAATTTCTAAGAGAATAAACATTGAGTTTATAATTTTAATTATTTAATAATCCAAAATCTAATAATGTTATATATGATTTCCAAAATAAAATATTTGTTAATTTCTGAAAAATTTTTAAAAGTAGTAAAAATATATATATATTATTATTATTATTATTTTATGCTTTGATTTTGTTAATTTGAATAACCATATGATTTTGCTTTACTAATTACTGCAAAGATTATATTGAGAGAAAATCTTTTGTTTAGCTAGTTGTGTAAAATTGTCCAAAATTGACTGTTGTAGATAAAATTGTTTTTCGCTAGAGTGCTCTCAGGAGCCATCTAGTCCAAAGAACTTACAAAAAAAAAAATTGCCTCTATGCTTTGGTTCAAATTTATTCTAAACTATTGAGTTTGAAAACTTAAAATGATAAACAGACAATTGCTTCATTAATGCAAAAATTATGTCTGAATAATTTTAAAAAAATCTTGGATCTCTCCTTTCTTGGTTGCATCTCAGATCAATATTCTGCATATCTCTTTGATTGCCTTGGTAAATGCATCTACAAAGTAGTCTGGTTTCATTTTTGAAAGTGAAAAGTTTATATCAATCTTATTTAAGCTAAAAACTGACATTTTGCAATAAACAGTTCAGAACTATTATAAAAGTAGTCAAGCGGTCAATGCTCTTTGACATATATATATATAAAAAAAACTATTATAAATGTCACCTGGAAACATAGAAAAGATTTTAAACTGAAAATTATAATTTACCATGTACACAAAACTCACTATAAAGATTGTCAACAAAATATAAAAATATGATTTTAATAAAGAAATAATTCTATGTACTATTATTTCAAAAATCACCTGAAATGCTTCTAGAATTAAAAGATACAGGAAACTACAATATTAGTGATAAAAGATTTTATTTTGAAAAGAAAAATTGTGAATAATCTAATTTGTTAAATTTATTAATTTTTAAGAAAAAGAGGGGGAGGGGATTATTTAAAAATTTAGGTATATTTATCACTCTTATAATTCTAATTTTTTCTTCTTTTTTTTTAATGGTTTTATAAAAGGTTTTATATTAATTTAAAATAATATTTCATGCCATAATTTTTATGGGTCAGAATATATTCCAAATAAGAGGAAATCTAGAGTGTAGAATAACTTAAATATCATTTACATTAAAAAGTCGCTTATATAATAAATTTATTATTAACTTTGATAAAATAAAATATAAATAAAGATTTGAAATATATTATCTGGGTCCCAAATAAAAGTGTTATATTACTATTTTAATGCATTATTAAAGAGAAATAAGGTATTTATAATCAATTTAAAGAAATTTAAAATAATTGAAAGAGAGTTTGCTTTATTAAGGAGAAGATTCAACTCATTAATAATAAATAACTTTGTAAATATTAAAATAAAAGATTTGCCTTATAAATTACAATTAAAACATTCAATTACATTAGATATTTTAATTATTTAAATGAAACTATTTAATATTAGGACAAGATTAAGTGTGTGTGGATATACATATATCTGGTATGAAAGATTTTTTTAATAATTACATGTATAATATTGGAAAATATTAATCATGTTAGTATGTTAACTATGAAATTAATTTTTGACAAGGTTATATAGATATTTAAATTAGATAAAAAACAATTGCTCAAATGTCTTAAATGTAATAGATTTAACAGAGTAAAAAGATATCAATATAAAAAGTTATTCTAATTAAGTTTAAGAATAAAGAAATAATTTATGCTTTATTGCATGCAGTTGATTTGTGATGGGGTGAATACTCATGGACTGATTAAGAAATAAAATGCATGTATTCATATTGGAAAGTGATAGAAGTCATAATTTATTCATTTCACTTTTAAAATCACTGGATATATTTATAAATTTATTTAACATTGATTACGTAAGTAATATTTACTAAGGCAACAAACCTCAAGAGTGGTAACTTGTGGTTAAGACCTGTAGAGGTCCCTACCTTCACAAGGTAATGCGGTATGCAAAAGATTTGGATAAAGAATTTATATCAGTATACTTGTATAAAAGGTGGGATGATTGTGTTAGGAGTATTGTTGAGTGTTATAGTGGTAAGGAATAGGATAAAAGAATAGAAGCATTACGAAAAAATAGGGAGTTGGAGAGATGGAGAACTAGTATGGAGGGTAAGAAGAGTTTAAATATATATAGAAGTAAATGGAACATTGGATGCGAGTTAATTTATGATAATAGTAAGGAAAGTAGTTTATTGTTTAAGGCTCAAATGGGATCTTTAGCAACAAGAGAATATACATGTAAATGGAAAACTATGGGTGATCTAGTGTGCAAATTGTGTAAGGAAGGTACAGAAAATATTAGGCATCTGTTTATTGAATGTAGATGCTTGAAAGCAGAAAGGGTACAGATAATGAAGTTATGGGAGAATAGATATGAACAAAGGGATTATACAGAAAGTGAGTTATTGGTTTTTATGCTGGGGTTGTGAAAAGATAAGGGGGATTTAGATATAAAGACCACAGAGTTAACAAAGATTATGTTGTGGAAATGGGGCAGAATATAGAAAGACTTAGAGTGGAAAATGGAAAATAAAGTGGCTAACAGGTTTATTTAGGCATATTTGCTGAGATATTCTTGATTTCGTTTAAGGAGAAGCCAAAATACATCACATCACATTACACTTTTGAGGTTTATTGCCTTTGTAGATATATTTCTGAAAGCCATGTCATTTTATATGAGTTTAGGGAATAATTTAGTACAGATTTTTTTGTATTTTGCCATGAATGGTTAACATGACCTATATCATGAACCATATTGATATATTATTGAGTTATTTATTAGTACTTTGCTATATGCACTTAACTTTTCCCTATGTGCCATATTGCAATGCCTCTTAAAATGTTGTTTTACATGTCATGGATTAATTTTAAACAGAAATTATTGAGAATTATATAGGATTGGTTTTACTTAAGAAATGTTACTTGAAAATATAGCTGCTTCTTAGTAGTTTTTTAAAATTAATTCTGCCTATTTAGTTTTTCTCACGCTAACATATGATTTTTAGTATTTATTAAAAATATTTAGGATTTTGAATTATGAAATTAATTAAACATAAAGAGAATTTATAAAATTTTAATAGAAGAATTTACTTTTAAAATATTTGATCCAAACTTAGAGATAAGTGAATTGCAAAATTAATTGAACCTAAAAAAAAATTATAAAATTTTGAGAGAAAAATTCATTTCCAAAATATATGATTCAAATTTAAAGATGTGTGCATACACATGTTAATCCTTTAAATTGTTAATGCTCTATAATGATTAATAGAATAACCATGTTATAAATTGTCCATAGTTATTAAGTAATGGTAAGAAATTATGCTTGATTAATAGAAAAATTAAATCTTGAAAGTGAGTTAATTAGAGAAAATAAATAGTATGAAGGAATAGTTATAGAATTTAAATTCAATTTAAAATGAACTGATTTAGAAATAAAATTGATACATATAATGAAGTCAGTAATTTTTTGTTACTATAAACTGTAATGGAAAGTATATTGAAACATTTACAAGATATATAATTATAAATATTGGTATATAATAAATATAATCATTATGTTAATGTTCAATCTTGTATTATCTACAAATAGTTTCATTTAATAGGTAAAATAGAATAATTATAGTATTATATCTGTGCTTATCTGCAGTTTTATTTTCTTCTCTAAACTGGTGACAGAAGAAAAAGATGTAAGAATTTAAATCACAAGATTCCATTTCAGTCAAAAGTATGCAAATATGACTAATTCATAGTTTAGATTAAATCTGTAATAAAATAAAATATGATAATCAAGGATGGAAAAGTTTAATTTAAAACTTATAACGATTATGAAAACAAATGGCTAATAACCATTATAGATAACCTAGAATTTCCAAGTAGGTGTGATGAGTTAATTATTTATTATATAATCCTGTGTAATATTATCCACTTGTGGAAATATATAGCATTAATAATTATATTACTGTTAAGATTGTTATATTTAAAGTTATGCCTGCCTTTAATCTGCTTTCTCTTTATGGTATAAATATCATATAGCTGCTTATGATTGTATATGTTAGTAATTAAGTGATATAGTTTATATTCTTTTCTGTGCTACATTAGACATAAAAACAGAAGAACATAGTAGTGAACTATAGCAGAATGTAAAAAAGTATTCTAATAATAGAGATGGATCATGTAGTATAAAATTCATTTGTTTCACTACTAAGTCTAACTTTCAATGGAGATGCTTTGGCTGATCTACATAAAATTGAAATGCTATATCATGATGAATCAGAAAATATAGACAATATTACTAGAGATGCTTATATTACATATTCAACTGTCGATTAGTGTTTGGTTTGATCATTATCATTAAATTCCTTCACACAGAATGTTTTGACCAAAGGGTCATATTCCATTATAAAACATACATGCATGTGTGTATTAGACCATTAACTCACTGCAATGAAGCAGACTTTTTAAAACTTTTTCTGAAATTGTTTTTACAGCATTTTGTCAATGAACTGTAAAAATTACTATTATCTTCTAACTTTATATCTTTTCTATGATCACTTATTATTTGATATCCAGTGCAGAATGTCGTAATCCTTTGCTTATTCACTGTGTTTTTGCTACACATACAAGTTCTTTCTAGACTTTCTTACTCTTACAATAATACCATAAAAACTAATTTAAAATATATATTCATTCCCTTTTCCCCCTTATACCCAATCTATTTATTTCATATTTTATCCTTTTTGTGTTGTTCAATTATTCACAGCTATTTCTTTATTTTTATTCTTTTGTTTTACTGTATAGCAATATTTTTGTTAACAATTTAAATGCATTTTAGGATTTTATTTTTTAAAAAACTTTTAATGCCAATGACAAATAAGAGCAATCACCTCTATCTACTACTTTAATTCTATATACTGTTAACTTAGGCACTCAGTATTTTATTAGATGGTAATGTAATTTAATCTTCAAATTCAAACTAATCTCTTTCTTTTGTATTCTGATAAACAACCGATTACTGAAGCTAAAATAATAAAGAGGAAGCTGCTATTGGTTATACTGTAGTAATCAAAAAGAATGAAGTGATATAGTGTTGATAATACTAAAGATAAAAATATATTATAACACAAAATGACATTCAATTTGATTTTTTCTCATGAGCAATATTAACAAGTCAGAATACTAATGACAGATTACTTTGCAATTTATTTTTATACAAAATTATTGTTTCTTGTAAGTTTTAAAATTTTCATTATCTCTTATAAGATTTAAAATGTTATTTTCCAAAACACTTTTTTTTTTTATTCCTGTTTAATTATTTCAAAAATACATACATTAGCAGTGACAGACTTAACCTTTAAAAGCACTGGGACACTACAAATTTTTGAAACTCTCATTAAATGAAATCAATATATATATATTATTTAAAATTATAACACAAACTTAAAATACAGGTGACTTGTATGTGAATATTGTGTTATGTCATGTATAATTATTTGGTAGTATGGGGTTTAAGTGTAAAATAATAATTCCTGGTAGTAAGTGAGGATAATTCTTTGAAAAAGGAAAGCACTTGCTTTTTCAAAGTAATAAAATAATAATATTGAATACTGGTCATCAGATATTAAATTACTACACATCGTAAATACAGGGTCTGAGACATGTGCCTCATATACTTAATGGTAAATCCACCATCCACCAATACATAATTTAGAAATAAATTAGGATGCAGATTAGCGGGTTGTTTTATAATTAAACTCCAACTAAAAAAAAATTTTTTTTTGTAGTTGCTCAATTATGAGATAACTTAAACTGTTTTGTTGATCACATATTAGAATAAATAATTTATTTATAAATATTACTAATTGATAAATAAATCTGAATAATTTATTTTATATACTGATTTGTGCAAATGTAATGATTTACCATATAATTGTTCCACTGCTAAGACCTCCCCCCCCCTCCCCGACGACCAATTGCAAATTAATTTGTATAATTTTTATTTAGTAGAAATAAGTTGTTGTTATAAGTGTGAATGATGAGTAAATAAAATTTTAGATAAAATATTTAAATTACGTTGGCTCCAGGAAAATATTTATTGACAAGAAAGCATAAGAATTTTGGTATACTGATTACTAATTAATTAAATAAAATAATTATGATTGAAATAATTAAACACTCATACATTTAGTAATAACAATACAATATCTAAATTTTGACCTTTTGCATATTATATTACTTCACATTTATGTCAACGTCATTCTAAGGAGTCTAGGATTTTTAACAAAGGTAATATTATGCAAACAAATGTCTCTCATTTTGTTCTTTTAATTTTTTGTATACCACTATGTATATTGCATATATGTATCATAAACAGACACTTGCATAACATACAATAAATTAAAAAAATAAATAAATATTAAACGAAGAGTAAAAAAACATTCAAGCGATTGCTTTAGTTAATTTGATTAAATACTACAAAACTGTTAAAAGTTCAAAAGTTTTTTTTTTAATACTCTCTTGATGAAAAACAGATCTGAATAATGAATTAAAATTTTCTATTCCAACTCTGGCCATTTCATTAATGGAATGTTACATTGCATTTTCCTGCCTAAGAAAAAATATCAATTTCTGTTTTTAAAAATAATAATAGACATTAAATGGTATTGTAAAATGTAAAATGTCAAATATATAGAAAATGAGAATTAAGTTCTATTGCTTCTGCCATCTTTAATCCTATATATTACGGAAATAAAAAATTGCTATGGCAACAACATTTATATGACAATTTATTTTAATTTTGTTAACGATAACAAATGATTTTTTTTTTAAAGTTTTAAATATATCATATTTATAAATTTTTTCTAGAGTCATATATAAAACTTACAATAATTAATTAAATTCTCATTTCACTTTTTAAAATGTTTTATTCAGCAGTTTATAAGTAATTAACTATAAGACTCTGACAATACATTGTGATCATCATCAGTGGTAATTTGCAACAGAATAAAAAAAAAAATTTTTAAAAAAAACAACAACACTATTTTCCACCAAGTCTTCAAAAAATGATATAACATCTATTATTAAATCTATAATCATTTAAAATATTTAATAGAAAATATTGTCTATAAACTATTGCTAAAAGCTGAATAATTAAGAAACGAGTTGGCAAGTTGATGAATAAGCAGTGCCTGGTTACAATATAAACAGTTAGACTTTTAAATAGCTAATACAAAACATCGATAAAGACAATATTTACCATTAAACATGTGTCTTTACGGAATTAATGAAGTGTGACTGGGAAATTAAATTTAAAAATTGAAGTGGTTTTCTTATTCTTTTTCCAAAATATCCTATTACGCACTTGCTTTTCAAGCTGTTCGAATTTGTATTCGTTATTGTGCTGGTGTAGTACATTCATTTGTTGGTGTCTTCTTTTTATTTCATCATTCTACCTTGCTAAGCATTGCACACATACTATTTCAATAATTGGATTATCTCACAATATGACTAAAACCAGCGGTGTAGCTATCATGAAGAAAACCAACATCTCATAAGGGCCCTTTGACTAACGATCATTAAATTAAAGGATGTTAATAAATAAATAATCTATAATTTACATCTTAAATATAATTAATTGATAAAATGTAGTTGTTTTTATTATTATTTAGTTATATATATATAAACTCAAAAATATTAATATATATGTTATAAATATTAAAAAGAGCCTTCTTTAAAATTTTATATAGGGATCTAAAAAAATTTAGACATGTCACTGAACTTCAATAAAAATTTCTGATTCGATCTGATTAAGTATTCACTCCACAATTTTCATGTTATTCACAGTATTCTCAAGCACCTATTTTATTCAATGTCAGATTTTCATATCAAGGTAATCACATGACATATAATGTTAAATAAAAATAGTAAGGTTTTTTGTCATTGTTTCAATCTTCCAACAATTTTACCTGTTTATTGTAAAGATTATCAAAAATTATCTCCAATACTAATTTATCATCCAGTTAGCTGATACATTTACCACATGCATTTCTGTAAACATTTTGTGGCTATTAAAATATAAAATTACAAATGCGATTCAATCATGTTCCATCATTAATAGCATTACCTTATATGCCTATTTTCCCTCTTTTTCAACAATTCCCTTTTTTAAAAAAGTGTCTTAAATAATAAAAATTCTAATATAGGTAAAGCATTTGTAGCTATATAATAGACTATTTTCATTATTTAGTCTAATTGTTAAATGTTTTTTTAGAAAAATTCATACATTTTTAAAAACATCTGCTAGTAATAACATGTTAAGGCTATTATTGAATGATATTAATTTTCTCTTTTCTTCAAGTATTGCTATCCTGAACAAGAAGAATTGATAGTTTTTGTATATATTTATTTAAATAGATCCAACCAATTTCTCTAATAAGGTTAATGAGTAGTTTGTAAACATTATAGATTATCACAGTAAGTTGACTTATGATGTAAGCATCTTCTTTAAATTCTCTTTATTATTTTTTCCTATAAGCCCAATATTCTTGTAGTTTATCTTTGAAAATATGTTTATTGATACATAAATTACTGCTACTTTATACACATCTATTTTTTCTCTCCAATTTGTATTATCGGGATGCCTCATTTCTCTGATATATGAACATCCTCATTCACAGATTATTTTATAAATACTATTTGTTTTTCATCATTTGAATTTGAGATTTTTGTAGAGATTATGATTTCTCCCAAAGACTTTTTTTAATTCTCTTCTATCCCTGATAAATAAGCATACATATAGAACCTATTATTGTTTTTCTCTTGATGATTGTCTATTTGAAGCTTTAAAACAGTCAAAAACTCACTATACATATTGCCATATTGCAAATTAGAGTAATCAATGGATGCCAGAGGACTTACAGTGTGTCAATATGTATAGTGAGTTTTTGCCTGTTTTAATAATAGTTATAAACAAGCATAAGAAATAGTGATCATGTGATATTATTTGTAGCTTTCTTATGATAGTTTTATATTCAATTTTTAATTTTTCAAACCATTGACATCTGAATAATTTGTTTTGTTCTATTCCTTAGTGTTAGGATAGCTTCATTTTTTTTATTTTTCTGTCATGAGTGGTTATATATATTAAGTGTATTTCTACATATATAGATTTTTTTGTAATCAAAAGTTTTGATTTTGCCATAAAGAA
Source organism: Epiperipatus broadwayi (assembly GCA_028023455.1). Lineage (NCBI taxonomy): Eukaryota > Metazoa > Onychophora > Udeonychophora > Euonychophora > Peripatidae > Epiperipatus > Epiperipatus broadwayi. The sequence goes on from JAQFVV010006206.1 coordinate 214,609, forward strand.
ATTTTTTATAAGAATATAAGTGATAGCCAAGTTTTGATCTTCTAATAGATTCTAAATTTAATTGAAAATGTTTTAATAACATATACTTAGAATACATAATCCAACTTATGGGTGCCAGATTCTTGATGTATTCTTTCATATAATTGTTGATAATCAAAGGAGAATGTATTGAACACACAGATATTCCTTGATTATGCTGGAAGAACTGTGTTTTGCATTTAAAGTATGTTGTTGGTATGCAGATTTTTAAAAGTTTCAGTATACTATCAATAGAAAGAGTTGTTTGTTATATAAAAGCTATTATCCTCATTTATTAAATAATGTTACATTCTTGAATTTTTTTTTTATATCAAAGTTCACAAAGTTATCATTTCTTTCTACATTCATATTCTTTTATTGAATGTTCTTGATTAATTCCACAGAGTCCTTAGTAATCATGAAAAAACTAGATCTTATAAGCCAAAGAACAAAACACCTAAGCTGAAATAGTGATGAATTTTGATAAGATAAATTTCTATACTTAGATATAAGTCTTAATGGGAAATTGTCCTTAGGAATTACAGAAATATAGAATTTTGCTGAAATTTTGTTGATAAATCACTTTTTTCTAAATGAATAAATTATTTGCAATACTTTTTGAGTAATGCTTATAAATCTGATATAGGATTTTTTTGTCATATTTTGTCCTCGTGTACTATGATGAACTCCTTGTTTTATTATCATAATCAATAATATATATATATATATCCATAAGATAGAATTACCTCTTTCATTATGGTGAATGATTATAGATCTGTTTAGTTTGAGAGATTTAATACCTTTTCATCATGTTAGACTTAGACATCTGTGTCTTTCAAATGTTCTTTTATTTGTCCAGCATAATTATGCTTCTTCTTCTAGATTATTATTGAATGATTTCCTCAGTTGCTGACATTATATCTAATAACAAGATATTAGTATATATCTTGTTAAATAATCACAGTCTTCTTAAACCTTTAAGCAAATAATTTTTATTAATATAATAAAAGTTTTCAACTGTTCCTCACAGTGAAGAAGACTGTGAGGAACAGTCAAAACTGTTATTATATTAATAAAAATTATTTGCTTAAAGGTGTAAGAAGAAGACTGATTATTTAATAAGATATATTGTTGTATATGAATAAGCAAAATTATTGAAGAAGAAGGAGAAAGAAGTATATATAGAATTATAAGATATTAGTATGATTACAAAGTTTAATGTTTTTTCCAAAACAGAAATTTAAGTATTCTGACATATATCTCTTTTAATTAAATTCACAATAGAATTAGAACAAGAACAAAAAATGGCATTCTTATATATTCTTGTGATAAATTTCCTTGTCAAAATAAAAATTACTATTTATGTAGAGTGCTTACACACAAAAAATATACTTCATACATATATAACAAAATACAAAAAGTCAAATTACATTATCACTACAGAACAGAGCAAAATAAGTTGTTGCAAATTCATTGATTTGAAAAAAAGAAAAGTTTACATAGAACAACTCTCACAAAAATGGTAATCCATCAGTTGCTACTAAGAAAACCTTAAATAAATACTAAATGATAATTTCAAAAGCACAAACTAATGATAAATACTTTAGAATATTCTTATATATGAGCAATAACTGAATATTAAAAAATATATTATCGGAACAGTTTTCCAAACCTATTGCACATTGCAGGAATTCTAATTTTTACAAAACTTACATTTGAAATGTTGAAAAACAAGAACTGCATTTATAAAACACCATGTAAATATCAAAGAACATCTATTGCTGAAACTAGTACAATTCATTAAAAACATTTTTTTCTAAAAAAAAAAAAAAAGTTATGATTAGAAAAAGAACAAATGTGTCTAGAATAATAAATCATGCATGCATTTACCAATGCACATATATTTAATTGGAAAAATACAAAAATATTGAGTAAAGAAAAAAAAATTTTAATTGCTCACATGATAATCATATCTCCATAAAAGTCAGAACATCTTCAGAGTAGTATGTTTTTTAAAAAATTCTTCCAAATAGGTGAAAATTTGCATGTGTCATCTTTGTTAATACAATTTGGTCTTTTTAGTATCTCAATGGCTTCTCTGACCTTACATTGGTAGAAAGTGTCACATGAAAGACCAAAGGTAAATTTGAAATAGTTTTTAAAAACATATTTTGCTCTCAAGATTTTCTATTTTATATACCTGTTTTTTTTCTATTGACGTAACTTTAATATTGTTATAAACCATTGTTTACCGAATTTCTATTAGCATTTTTATAATATTCTATTCATTACCCAATTGATGGTTTGTGTGATCAAGCCAAAATAATCAGTATATTTATGTTCAAAATCAATAACATTCAACAATTTCTGTTTATATTATTGACAATGCATATGTAAAGAATAGAACGTCTGCTGTCACCACTATTTACAATTTATTATGTCAATTATATGTGCATATTTCATTCTTTCAATAGCCAGATGATGCTATTCCCATTTTATATTTGAGGCTTACATACATCTATTTATTAATCAACATATTTGTTTATATATTAAACAAACTGATATTAAAAGTAAATTACTGACATACAAAAAAAAATCAGAATAATAATGCTAGATTATAATTCTAATACAAAAAATACTAGCATAATCAAGCTTTATTACATTATTTTACAAACTCAAAATTTTACATTGTCCTACCTAATCCAAAATAATAGACTGATTTAATCTTGTCATTGAAATATTATTAATTGATATATAAACATGTTAACAGCATTCACATTTAATTGTATTTAATCCCTTGCATGATTTTCTATATCCTTCAACTTGATATTAAAAATTACATAGAATCATGCAAATAACACATTTTTATGAAATATAGTTCACTCAAACTACTGATTCTCAACTATAGGTGATATCTGAAACCAAAAAGCAAATTATATTTCTCAGCTAAAAGTTTATTTTCAAACCAAATAAAAACAGAAAAAAATGTGATAATAAATAGTTTTATATTTCAGCATGATTGCATCAGCAAACTTAGTAAAATCAAATTCTCATAAGAGTTCTTTTTGTATGGAAAAAATTGAACTGTTACAATGTAATATCAGTTTAAAAACAGGCAAAACTCTCTATACAGTAGTGCCATTCAGTGAAATCCAGAATAATCAATGAATGCCAGAAGGCTTGGGCATAAAATCCCTATTTAGTGCCTTCTCATCTAATATCCTGATGAGTTTCTAGGTTATGGCTTTCGTCAGTGAAGAGCCTTGGATCTGAGAGCACTGCACCTAGATCTTAGGATCTAATGCAACTCTCCAGCAGCCACCTTTTATCTCTACTTAACTACAAAACTGTGAGAATAAAATTGAAAACACAATATTTTCAATCCAAGCTCATTATCTTATATAGTAATATAGGTTTAAACTCAGTTCAGTACCCATACATTTTGGTATCTTTGGTTCTTTAATAACCATAGCCACCACTATCCTATTAGGCAGGATTGATATTAAACCACTAAACAACACATGATCACCATTTCTTATGCTTGCTCATAACTGTTATTAAAATAGGCAAAACTCTCCATACAGTAGTGCCACTCAGTGCAAGCCAGAGTAATCAATAGATGCCAGAAGGCTTGTGCCAGAAACTAGTCTGGGGATTTGGATGAGTATGCAGCACTAGATAGGGATTTTATGCACAAGCCTTCTGGCATCCATTGATTACTCTGGCTTGCACTAAGTGGCACTACTATATGGAGAGTTTTGCCTGTTTTAATAACAGTTATGAGTAAGCATAAGAAATGGTGATCATGTGATGTTTAGTGGTTTAATGTCAATCCTGCCTAATAGGATAGTGATGGCTATGGTTACTAGAGAATCAAAGACACCAAAATGTATTGGTACTGAATTGAGTTCAGACCTATATGACTATATGAGCTTGGATTGAAAATATCATTGTGTTTTCAATTTTATTCTCCTAGTTTTATAGTTAACTACAAATAAAAGGAAGTTGCTGGAGGATAGGTTAGATCATAAGATCTAGGTGCAGTGCTTTCAGATCCAAGGTTCCTTACTGATGAAAGCCATAAGCTAGAAACTAGTCTGGGGATATTGGATGAGTAGGCATTAGATAAGGATTTTATGCACAAGCCTTCTGGCATCCATTGATTACTCTGGCTTGCACTGAGTGGCACTACTGTATGGAGAGTTTTGCCTGTTTTAATAAAAGTTATGAACAAGTATAAGAAATGGTGATTTTGTGATATAATATCAGTTTATTTATAATATATTCTCAATTGTATATGAAATCTAAAAATAAAATTGCATTTCTATACCCAATGTTTATGTTAAAATGTCAACAAAAAACAGTATGAGAGAACTAGTCAATTTTATATTAAACTCATGGTTTTTGGAGCAGTATTAAAAAAAGCATACCTTTTATGATGAATTGTCTTCCACATATGCAATGCAAAAAATTTTTGTAATCAAATAAATGCAAATTATTAATGAATTTATTTTGACTTAATTAATTTTTTTAATGTAATATTTATTAATGAATTAAACAATAAAAATAGAAATATTTTTTCAGCATTTTCATTTTTTACTGAAAACTTTTATGATGCATAAAATGATGCGTCTTTATTCATGTTTAAGTATCACATCCCCTTAATGAAGGTTAATTTTAATTGCTTCTACTATTCATAACACACAAGACATTATCAATACCTCCACTCATTTTCTAATGAAATGTTCAAATGTTTATCATATATAATAAGTTATGTAATTACTTTTCAATTAATAATGAAAATGCAAGAAGATATGTAATTGAATATTTATTTATAGTAATTCTGTTTGTAGTATTTAATATTCTGAATTTAATAATAAACTTATGCCTCTTTAAACAGCAATTAAGTTACGATTGACAGTTATGTTAGCTTCAACATATATAAAACACACACAAAATATTTTGATCATATAAATATACAAATATAAATTAACTAAATTTCTAATATATAATTTATAAAGTATAATAACTATGACTTATATTATTAGATTTACCACCAGTGATGATTACTTTGTTATTAAAGCAATATTCAGTTCATTATCAATAATTAATATTTATAATTACAAAACATTTCAACTTTAAAACAAATATAAACCAATTAAAATGGATTTTTTTAACGTACTCAAGAGCTTTTCGCCTTTATTTCAGTGCATTTTAATTTTCAGATGTAGATATGACTTGCATTTTATTTCTCACTGCAGGTAAATTTGAACAGAAACAGCTGAATATTCATATAAACTTTTAAAAAATTATTATACAATATATTTTTTTATTAAATAAGTATTCCATACATAAAAATTTAATAAAATCATTTATTTATTTTAATAATGTGTACTTATATTTTTAAAATACTTTTTTTTTTTTTTTTCTTAAGGTAACTAAAAGAAAAACCATTACAGAATATATTTTGATGACCTCACTTTGTTTAACACATAGAAATTTTCTTTTTTTCTGAGATATTATTTTATATAGCGCTATGTTTTTTATATAATAGTGATATTAGCCATTAAGCCAACGCACATGCACTTTAAAGATAAATTAAAGCACATGAGCATTGGCTTAATAGCTAATATCACTATTACATAAAAAACCTATCGCTATATAAAATAATATCTTATTATACATGTTTAATTTCAACTAAAGAATGACTTGTTGTAAATTGTAAAGATTTGGCAAGTGTCATTCATTCAAACATAACAAATGTAATTTAAAGTGATCGTTTAACACCTTCACGGTCTCATTTTCCACATGTTTAAGATTTGCCCATACATAAACGTTTGGGTCGAAAGAATGGGTGGATTCATTTCATTCTTTCCAAAATACTATATCTTGTGTTTGGAAAAATCGAGAGTATTCATTTATAATTTTTCTTCTGAATAAAATCATGTGGTAATAAAATGCAAATATTTTACAATAAATTGCCATTGTATAAAACTGTTTTTCTACAGGATAATTATTACTTAAATTATGTAAAGAAAACATGTTATCTGGCATTCTGAAATAATATTTAAAAAGGTTGAATTTTAGCTTAATTAAAAAAGCAGCTATTTCTTTTAAGACAAATTAGCACTCTGAGCTAATTTTACACTTAATTACACTTTGCTTATACATTACATTTTCATTCTATCTTTTCCAAAGACTTTATCACGTGGTTGAAGTGTTAGTATTCATTCATTTTATATTTAAAATCCAAAGCGCATGTGCAACAGTTTAATGCTGTTTAAATATTGATAAACAGAGCAAAACTCTCCATACAGAATTGCCACCTGTGCTAAACAGAGTAATCAATGGATGCCAGAAGGCTTGTGCATAAAATCCCTATCTAATGCCTACTCATCCAATATCCCCAGACTAGTTTCTGGCTTGTGGCCTTCGTCAGTGAGGAGCTTTGGATCTGAGAGCACTGCATCTAGATCTTAGGATCTAATGCAACCCTCTAGCAATCACCTTTTATCTCTACTTAACTACAAAACTATGAGAATGAAATTGAAAACACAAAAAATATTTTCAATCTAAGCTCAATAGCTTATATAGTCATATGGGTCTGAACTCAGTTCAGCACTCATACATTTTGGTGTCTTTGGCTCTTTTACAACCATAGCCACCATTATCCTATTAGGCAGGATTGGTGTTAAACCATAATGAAGCATCACATGATCACATTTCCTATACTAGCACATTAATTGTTGATAAACAGAGCAAAACTCTCCATACAGTATTGCCACCTGTGCTAAACAGAGTAATCAATGGATGCCAGAAGGCTTGTGCATAAATCCCTATCTAATGCCTACTCATCCAATATATGATGCTTAATGGTTTAACACCAATCCTGCCTAATAGGATAATGGTGGCTATGGTTGTAAAAGAGCCAAAGACACCAAAATGTATGAGTGCTGAACTGAGTTCAGACCCATATGAATATATAAGCTATTGAGCTTAGATTGAAAATATTTTTTGTGTTTTCAATTTCATTCTCATAGTTTTGTAGTTAAGTAGAGATAAAAGGTGGTTTCTAGAGGGTTGCATTAGATCCTAAGATCTAGATGCAGTGCTCTCAGATCCAAAGCTCCTCACTGACGAAGGCCACAAGCCAGAAACTAGTCTGGGAATATTGGATGAGTAGGCATTAGATAGGGATTTTATGCACAAGCCTTCTGGCATCCATTGATTACTCTGTTTAGCACAGGTGGCAATACTGTATGGAGAGTTTTGCTCTGTTTATCAACAATTAATGTGCTAGTATAGGAAAGGTGATCATGTGATGCTTAATGGTTTAACACCAATCCTGCCTAATAGGATAGTGGTGGCTATGGTTGTAAAAGAGCCAAAGACACCAAAATGTATGGGTGCTGAACTGAGTTCAGACCCATATGACTATATAAGCTATTGAGCTTAGATTGAAAATATTTTTTATGTTTTCAATTTCATTCTCATAGTTTTGTAGTTAAGTAGAGATAAAAGGTGGTTGCTAGAGGGTTGCATTAGATCCTAAGATCTAGATGCAGTGCTCTCAGATCCAAAGCTCCTCACTGATGAAGGCCACAAGCCAGAAACTAGTCTGGGGATATTGGATGAGTAGGCATTAGATAGGGATTTTATGCACAAGCCTTCTGGCATCCATTGATTACTCTGTTTAGCACAGGTGGCAATACTGTATGGAGAGTTTTGCTCTGTTTATCAACAATTAATGTGCTAATATAGGAAATGTGATCATGTGCTGTTTAAATATTATTATTTATAATATTATCTAAATCACTTAATTAAAAAAAATAATAAATTGATAAAAAAGAATTGAAAAGCTTCTTACTCCCTTATACACACAACTTTACTATTTTTCTAATTCTTCAGTCATAATTAATTATCATATGATTTTTGTTTTACAATACTGTATCTATGTAGCATTTTAAAACAAAATAGAAAGTAATATAATAGTATTTGAAATGACTATCTCAAGTATTGTGTATAAAGTGGAAAAATATACAAGACCATACACGACACCCATTTAAACACTATATTTTTAACTAAATTAATATTTAAAATAGCTTAAAATTTTTAATGTATTAATGAAATTAACTATTTTTTCAATTAAAATATTTTAAAACTCTAAAGAATTATTTTTTAAAATATAATTTTAATCTATTTAACATAACTATAGAAAATAAAATATACTATTGTGATATATATATAAACAAATTATACCATATTCAAAATTCAAAATCTATCAAAATTTAAAATTTCATAACAATTGTTTTACTGCCAAAGCAGGCTAAAGTATAAAAAAAAGTAAGCACAACACAAATATATATTAAAATAATTTTGATTAATTCTCAATTATATTCCCAATTCCTTTAATATTAAAAGAAATCTTAAATTAGTTAAGAGCTTCAATAGAATAAATTTTCAATAACAAGATTATTTAATTTTTCTCTTTATCTTATTTTTTCAAAAAAGGTAATATTGCTTTCTCAATGCAGAATTAAGATATTTATTTTTTTGCTCTACCTTTATAACTTTTATTCTTTTATTTAAGTTCACACTACTTTGACTTATATATAATTTCTTCCAAAAGCAAGGAATAATATAAACTACTCCAGGAATATTTTCTAAAAGGACTTTCAGTTAATATTAGGTGGTAGAAATTGTCCAATATATAAATACAACTACTCCGGCAATTATATTCTATCAATTTTCTTTTGTATTATTCACTAACTTATTTCAAGTAATATTCTTCCCCTGTGCTATTTTCTTATTCCCAAACAAATTATAATTCTTTTTTAAAATTTCATAAGAAAACAATTTAAATGGCAAAAAAATGAAATCATATTTTTCTTTTATTTTCATATATTTAAAATTATTATTATGAGTACTATAATTCCTATTAAATAAAATACACTTAATAAATTTATCAGAACAACCAATACTAAACAGGCAAAACTCTCCATACAGTAGTGACAATAAGTGTCAAACAGAGTAATCAATGGTGCCAGAAGGCTTAGGCATAAAATCTCCATCTAGTGCCTACTCATCCAATATCCCCAGACTAGTTTCTGGGTTGTAGCCTTCATCAGTGAGGAGCTTTGGATCTGAGAGCACTGCATCTATCAGTCAAAAGATTTGTGCATTTAGTTTTAAATTTAATTAATATTTTCTGTAATTTGAGATCTCATATCTAAATAAGCAGTTTATCATTTGTCTTAATATCTATCCTGCCTAATAGGATAATGGAGGCTATGGTTGCTAAAAAGCCATAGACACCCAAATGTATAGGTACTGAACTAAGTTCAGATCCATATGACTATATAAGCTATTGAGCATAGATTGAAAATATTATTGTGTTTTCGATTTTATTCTCATAGTTTTGTAGTTAAGTAGAAATAAAAGATGGCTGCTGGAGGGTTGCATTAGATCCTAAGATCTAGATGCAGTGCTCTCAGATCCAAAGCTCCTCACTGATGAAGGCCACAAGCTAGAAACTAGTCTGGGGATATTGGATGAGTAGGCACTAGATGGGGATTTTATGCACAAGCCTTTTGGCATCCATTGATTACTCTGTTTGGCACTGAGTGACACTACTGTATGGAGAGTTTTGCCAGATATGTGGACAGCAAAGGAGGTAATTCAAGGAGAAATGAGATGGTCAAGTTTTTATATGAGGGATGCAAAAAGTAAAATAAAAATGTTTGGTAGGTTGCAGTTTATGGATAGTAAAATAATAGCCAAAATAGTGTTTAATTGCATTATGAATAAAGGGCAGGTAACAAGATGGATGAGAAATGTAATGTGGTATGCAAAAGATTTGAATAAAGAATTTATTTCAGTATACTTGTATAAAAGGTGGGATGATTGTGTTAGGAGGATTATTGAGTGTTATAGTGGTAAGGAATGGGATAAAAGAATAGATGCATTAATAAAAAATAGGGAGTTGGAGAGATGGAGAACTAGTATGGAGGATAAGAAGAGTTTAAATATATATAGAAGTCAGCGGAACATTGGATGCGAGTTAATTTATGATAATAGTAAGGAAAGTAGTTTGTTAGTTTATTGTTTAAGGCTCAAATGGGATCTTTAGCAACAAAAGAATATACATGTAAATGGAAAACTATGGATGATTTAGTGTGCAAAATATGTAAGGAAGGTATAGAAGGTATTAGGCATCTGTTGATTGAATGTAAATGCTTGAAAGCAGAAAGGTTATAGATAATGAAGTTATGGGAGAATAGATATGAACAAAGTGATTATATGGAGAGTTATTGGTTTTTATGGAGGTCATAGAGTTGACAAATATTATGTTGTAGAAATGGAATGGGGCAGAATATAGGAAGACTTAAAGTGGGGAATGGAAAATAAAGTGGCTAACAGGTTTATCTGGGCATAATTGCTGAGATATTCTTGACTTTGTTTAAGGAGAGGCTAAAATATACATCACATCACATCCTGTTTAATAACAGTTATGTGCTAGCATAAAATGGTGATCATGTGATGTTTAGTGGTTTAACAACCAATACTATGAAAATCTTTATAAAATTATATTTTTTAAAACAAAGCTATCTTTTTAGAACCATTTAACAAATACCTTATGTAAGACAGATTGATAGCTGTCAGGTCCAATAAAAGGTCTTAAATCCTTACTTTTAATATATTGACTACATACTTAACAATTATTTTTGAAATCTCTTATTATTAATACATCTAAAAATTTGAATTAAATAAAATCCAACCCCTTTCTGAAATATATTTTATAAAAGAATCAAAACTATTAAATTTACTTAATAATTCTTCTAATTTATCATTTTCCACTACAAACAATCATAATTATATCTAACAAACAGTTTTAAATATATACAAATATAATTAATAATTTTCTCTTCCAAATAATTAATATAAGCTAAACAAATTAAAGAGAAATAATATAGACTATTATCTAATCTTTTTTAATCTTATAAAATTATTATTATACATAGAATCCTACAACAACTTAAACAATTCTTTAATAATCTTAATTTTATTTCTAAACAAAGATCCATTATTAGCTAACATAGAAGAACAAATCTCAATACTACTTAGTCTACTAACAGATTGATATGTATTTTGTATATCTAAACTACCATATACCCAATTATTTTTCATTATAAAATTATTAATCTTTTCAAAAGCCTCAAAAAAGATAAACTAATGTAATTACTAAAATTGATAAATTCTTTTAAAAAATTATTCAAAAACCTAAAAATTATTTTTAACAATACTAACAGTAAAATTTAAAACAAATCTTAAAACCTTTGTGAGTTTTAATATTCATAAATATCTTAGCTAATATGAAATTGCTTGGATAACATTTTAAATAATCCACTCTATTAACATTTAAATTTTTGCAATTTTTTAAATAATATCTATTAAATTTCTTTTAACCAAGCTACCAGAATCTTTTTCAAAAAAAAATTATATTATCTTTGTTTTAGTAAGGCAAAGTAGTATGAGCTTAAATGAAAAAATAAAAGTTCTTAAAAGTAGAATAAAAATATTACTTTTCATTCAGCATTATATATCATTAAAGAAACACATCATAAGATTACATTTGAATAGACTAAGATTTTCTTCTGTGAAAAGAATATGATAAAAAGAAGAATTAAAGAATTTTTATTATTCAAAATTTATTATATTAACTTATTTAAGAATTCTTTACATATTAAAGGTAATTGGAATGCAATTGAGAATTATTGGATATTATTTTAGTACATATTTGTGTTATGCTACTTTGCATTTGAAAAGTCTGTCTTGGCAGTTGATATATATATATATATATTACTTGATGGTTATTCCTTTTAATATATATATATATAAAGTGAAGTGATAATTTAATAGTAGTAAGAAAGCTATAAAAGGAACATACACATTACAAAATAAGAATGGGTTAAATAAAGCCATTACCGAATAAAAAGCTAAGAAATAAATATCAGTAAAATTTATTTAAATATAATTCACTATTTAAATAATTGTAAGGTTACACATACACTATATTATATCAAATTATTTGTGAGTATAGGCATGTGAATTAAATATTGTACATTTTTTAACACATTTTAAATAAAGTTTGTTTTTAATTTAAGTAAAGTATTTTGTTTAATTACAATTCTCATTTTATATAAATAAACTTCAATTAAACAAGTTATCACTTCAAATAAACAATTTAACTAAAAACTTTTAAGGACATTAATTAAAAGTTACACTTATTTGTAGATGTAATTTTTTCTTTAGAAAAAATAACATCTTAATTTTGATATTAGGACAAATGATAAACTGCTTATTTAGATATGAGATCTCAAATTACAGAAAATATTAATTAAATTTAAAATTAAATGCAGAAATGTTTTGACTGATAGTTTTCAGATAGCGATGAACTAGCCTGGTATATAAATATTGTTAATATATATTGATTGTATAAAATGCATGTCTTATACCTTTTTAACTTATTAATTGGCTGGATAATGTTTGGCAAACATTGTAAAAAAAAATACAAAATTCCTTTGTCTAGTTATGCCTGTTAAATTTTGTGTTAAGTATCATTCAGTCTTATAGAGTTCCACCTTATATAAAAAGTCAAGTCAAATTAATTAGAAAAAAGTATTGATTGGAAATAATTGCATCAGTACTGATGTAGGAGGGGGGAAGTATCTAAAATAATCAATGAGTAGTTAATCAAAAAAATATTTTCCTGTCATTGCCAAACTTACTTCAATCAATAAAACAAAATTTTAATTCTCAAGATAATGTTAAACAGACTGATTTAATTTGTGCTTTCAATAAATGAATTTATTAAATAGTAAACCATTATATGCCTATTTATTTGCCTATAATGAACAAAGAAAATTCAGCATAATCAGTATATTGTATTTGATTTTCGACTGTATAAAATACTAATCTATAAAAATATTTTTTCTGCATCACTGTGCAATCCTTTGTTTTAAGTAAATAAAAAAAGTCTCAAATTTTATAAAGTGTTTGCCGTTGTATCATTTTTGATAATCATGCAAAGTTAGAAGAAATTTGGAAGATATTTTAAATTTTACATCTATAAAATCTACGTGTCTTCTCAGATTAATGACAAAACAAAATTTGGAAAAAATTTGTTATTCATTGTATTTTATTTCTTAATAATATTTTGAACTTAAAAGAAGAACATTATCGTAAAAGTAAAAATGTAAATTTTATCTCAAGTTATATATAATGCAATACGATCTTATTTTTTATTTCGTTTCTCTCTCAATTTTAACATCTTTAATATTTTACATAATTCTAATATTTGACTAAAATATGTATTGCTCAAAGTAGTACTAGTTTTATTGTAAACATTACAAGCATAAAGCTAAACTAGTCAATATAAAATCAAAACTACCCCAAATCTAAAATTAAACCAGACCAGCATAAAAATAATATTAAAACACAACCTAAGGTTTCACTGCTACAAGCAGACTTCTCAAATGTAAAGAGCTACAAAAAACCACACATTATATATACTATTAAAAACTACCCACAAATCCATTCACTTCCCATCCACCCTTAATATTAAAAGAACTCTTAAATAAGTTATATAATTAAAAGGAAGACTGGAGTTTATTTCAAATATTAATGATAATTTAGATTGCTTTAGAATATGGAAAGTTATATTGATTCAAGTAAATATGATTCAAAAGATTTTCAGGAAACTTGAAATATGTTGGTTCTCCCAAACTCAGAGAAGGTAAAATTCTGCCAGAACTATTTACATTAAAGATAAAAGTTATTTCATGTGACTACTGTAAGCAAATATATGCCAATAATTAATCAAGCATTTATTTTAAAAATTAACAAAGTATTTTAATATTATTAAAAACCAATATAGTTTTTACTTCATTATACCAATGAAAAAAATATTGATACATAATTATTTATTATGGAAAATAACTATAGACAAAAACTATGACTAATATAACTTAGTCAACCACTAGGTAAAAATTGTGAACTTTATTCAGATTTTAAGTGTATCTCATATATGTTTTTGTGTATAGTTATTTACCGTATTACATTTCCCCGAGATATTGTATACCAAAATTTTCAATGTAATTATTTATTATAAAATTTTAAATTCTAAACAAATAAAAGGTTTAATTAGTTTAATAAATATAGATTTATCATCACAGTAAATTGCAATATAAAAACAATCAAGTAGTTTGTGCTCAGAGATTCATAAAAAGTTCTGGCATTGAAAGTGACAGCTGGGCCATGATCTATAGATCTTGAAATCCAGGTTTACTTCACCATCATGGCATCAAACTATACAGTTGAGGCCATTCCAATTAAACTATTATATTGTTGAGATAAACAAATAGAATTTTCAAAACTACTAAGAAGTATCTGATATCATAATTGCACATATGTTTTATTTATTATATATCCAATTTTGCAATGCTATTTTAATTAAAAATAATGTTTTAAATTACCTTTTGTTAGGAAATTGTTAGTTCTAGAATAGAGATTGTCCTAAGTTTTAATAATGATTTGTGGCCCAATAATATGAATTGTGCTTTGTTGATATTTGCATTCATTATTTATATGGTACTTAGTGTTATGTGTGCATTATGATGAGATATTAAGATTACTGCAGAGTTGTATTTATATAGTCAAAATAAAAGTCATAGATCAATTCATAGATCACATGATCCTATCTCTTAAGCTTGTAAGTTATAAACAGTGAGGATTGCCAATTCCTCTACAAGCTTTATGATAAATGCTTAGCCAGAGCCAGCACTTAAAATATCTCTGTCAGGAATCCCTTCCCAAACCCCTGACCATGGTTTCGTGCTTTGGCACTCCTCAAAGAGGTGTCAGGGTAGGTTCAGACACTAGATCTAAAAATACCAACCCAAAGCTAAGCACTTAGCTAAAAGTTATCTATTGAGTGGAAAATCTGAAATTTTCAGACATGTACATGTCTTCAAACCCAGCTATCCAACTCAAATAGCTATATGGGGCTGAAAGATCTTCAGCCATGCCATATAGTAGTAGTCATAGCAATATAAAATTGCATAAGACTTTTTGGCAGAGACTATAAATAGTCAAAATAAAAGTCATAGATCAATTCATAGATCACATGACCCTATCTCTTAAGCTTGTAAGTTATAAACAGTGAGGATTGCCAATTCCTCTACAAGCTTTATGATAAATGCTTAGCCAGAGCCAGCACTTAAAATATCTCTGTCAGGAACCCCTCCCCAAACCCCTGACCATGGTTTCGTGCTTTGGCACTCCTCAGAGAGGTGTCAGGGTAGGTTCAGACACTAGATCTAAAAATACCAACCCAAGCTACACTTAGCTAAAAGTTATCTATTGAGTGAAAAATCTGAAATTTTCTAGACATGTACATGTCTTCAAACCCACTATCCAACTCAAATACTATGGGGCTGATAGAGCTTCAGCCATGCCATATAGTAGTAGTCATAGCAATATAAAATTGCATAAGACTTTTTGGCAGAGACTATAAATAGTCAAAATAAAAGTCATAGATCAATTCATAGATCACATGACCCTATCTCTTAAGCTTGTAAGTTATAAACAGTGAGGATTGCCAATTCCTCTACAAGCTTTATGATAAATGCTTAGCCAGAGCCAGCACTTAAAATATCTCTGTCAGGAATCCCTCCCCAAACCCCTGACCATGGTTTCGTGCTTTGGCACTCCGCAGAGAGGTGTCAGGGTAGGTTCAGACACTAGATCTAAAAATACCAACCCAAAGCTAAGCACTTAGCTAAAAGTTATCTATTGAGTGGAAAATCTGAAATTTTCAGACATGTACATGTCTTCAAACCCAGCTATCCAACTCAAATAGCTATATGGGGCTGATAGATCTTCAGCCATGCCATATAGTAGTAGTCATAGCAATATAAAATTGCATAAGACTTTTTGGCAGAGACTATAAATAGTCCAAAATAAAAGTCATAGATCAATTCATAGATCACATGACCCTATCTCTTAAGCTTGTAAGTTATAAACAGTGAGGATTGCCAATTCCTCTACAAGCTTTATGATAAATGCTTAGCCAGAGCCAGCACTTAAAAAATATCTCTGTCAGGAAACCCTCCCCAAACCCCTGACCATGGTTTCGTGCTTTGGCACTCCTCAGAGAGGTGTCAGGGTAGGTTCAGACACTAGATCTAAAAATACCAACCCAAAGCTAAGCACTTAGCTAAAAGTTATCTATTGAGTGGAAAATCTGAAATTTTCAGACATGTACATGTCTTCAAACCCAGCTATCCAACTCAAATAGCTATATGGGGCTGATAGATCTTCAGCCATGCCATATAGTAGTAGTCATAGCAATATAAAGTTATCATAAAGCTTGTAGAGAAATTGGCAATCCTCACTGTTTATAACTTACAAGCTTAAGAGATAGGGTCATGTGATCTATGAATTGATCTATGACTTTTATTTTGATTATTTATAGTCTCTGCCAAAAAGTCTTATGCAATTTTATATTGCTATGACTACTACTATATGGCATGGCTGAAGATCTATCAGCCCCATATAGCTATTTGAGTTGGATAGCTGGGATTGAAGACATGTACATGTCTGAAATTTCAGATTTTCCACTCAATAGATAACTTTTGGCTAAGTGCTTAGCTTTGGGTTGGTATTTTTAGATATAGTGTCTGAACCTACCCTGACACCTCTCTGAGGAGTGCCAAAGCACGAAACCATGGTCAGGGGTTTGGGGAGGGGTTCCTGACAGAGATATTTTAAGTGCTGGCTCTGGCTAAGCATTTATCATAAAGCTTGTAGAGGAATTGGCAATCCTCACTGTTTGTATTTATATGTTTCATGTGAGAAAGAATATTTATTGATTCTTTACCTTCCCATAATAGAAGGTAACCAACAACTAGAATAGAATTTAGTGAGGAATACTAGTTGTCATATATCAATCAAGATGTTAATAATTAAATTCATATGCATATATTTATATTTCACCATGTACTAAAGTTAATATGCACCTGCATATGTGGTGACTTCTTTATAAAGAATATTAGATGATATTTTATCATTGGTGTTTGAATCATGGAAAGATAATTAGTTCAAAGATAGTGGAATAAAGTACATTTGGTTGCTTAAGCACTTATGCATTTGATTAAAGTCTTATTTCTCAATGCAACTGTTAGTGCCCATTGTAATTTTCTAAATTAACTTTCCACATGTTGTGATAAATATTCAACACATATATAAATATTACACAGAGTAAAAAATTTTAAAAATAAAAAATAAAAATTCACCAAGTGCTTTCAGTACTGTATACCAGATTCATAGCAACTATGTGTTGGATATTTACATTTGAAACAGAGTTGATGATTTATTTATTTACATGCTATGATAATAACTTAGTCAAGATATGATATATTATTCATCAAGAGAAGTTAGCATAGTGCTTGTATTTATATAATTCTAATTATTTTTATTTTAACCTTAATAAATAGTTATTTTATTTACCCATGCAATATACTTTATTTCCAAGGTGCATATATTTACCTAAATGCATGCTCACTTATACAAGACATTTAAATAATTAAATGCCCAGTATTTATTATGCCATGTAATGTATGTGTCCATGCAACTAACTATAATATAACATAAATATTATATTTTCTGCATAAAGATACATATTCTATACACCAATTCAATAAAGATTAATTTAAATGAAATAGTAATAGTAATATAAACTAATGAATAACAATTTATAAGACCATATTGATGAGAGTCGATGTTAAATAATTTGAATAGCCAATCAATTTAATGAAGAGAACAACTTTAAATGCCATTATACTTTTTGATATTACTTGAATTAAATATTTAATCTTTTAAAACAAAAGTCAGACAATGTAATCATTATACAATATTAATATGGATAAAAATGATCAATTATAGAATATAATAACCTTTGTCAGTATATATTTGAGCAATATATAAAAAAATTATTATAACTATATTACATTCATGTAAATTTAAGTTATGTTTTATACTGATTTTCTAAGTAAAATCCCCATTCAATAATTCTAAGAGTCTCAGGTTACACTGATACAATTAGGATCTATGCTAATGATCAGGGAGGAAAAAACTTGATGAAAAATAAACAAAAGAATAGAACTGATGGATATAGAAGGTAAGCATTTTTTTACATTTTAATATTTCCAATTATTTCACTTTATATTAATTTGCTATAATTTTGTAATAAATAAAAATTAAAGTGAAAGGCTGAAACCTTCTCGCATGCACATTTTAGAATACTTACATAAGAGCCAATCAGATGTAATAATGACTGCACAGATAGCTCTCAAGTCACAACACAAGACAGAGATTTTTATAAGAAAAAGGCGTTTCCACTTTTTTCTTTACTTAAATTTCTATATAAATAAGCCAATCTGAAGCATTAAATAAAAATGAATAAGGTGATATGAAAAAATAGTGTGCTCAATTCCCACTTTGGTGCTCAATTAAAAGAGTGGATAATCAAAATATGTTCATAACTATAATTCAACTTTACACATCTATAAAGAGTAGACATTACATTATACAAAATATTTGTTCTTTTAGATCATAATCCAATTAAATTGTTACAAGTCATGTCTGTCTTTCTTTTTATATATCATCTAGAGATTAGATGACTATTAAATAATACCATGTAGCACACTATTACATATTATATTTAGAAACAAAGATTTCATTACTTTCTTTTGTTTTTCAAAATTCAAACCATTCATCTTAAGACAGAAACATATTTTTCTTCTTCTGGAAAAATGCTAATGTCATCAGTACAAATCAAATATATATATATTATATATTTGTCAGTGTGTTTGTATTTAAAGAATTAGTTTTAAAATAACTATTTGTAATTTAATAGATAGGGTATGAACACAGACTTTCACATGACCCACCACTCTCCACACTATCTCATAACACTGATACACCTGAAAACACATATGTCGAAAAGATAAATAATCACCAATATACGTATTTCATGCTAAACCAGCAATCATCAGTTGGTCCATATATGCTACAAGTGCTCAGATATATATTAAGATAGCAAATCCTCTTACTTTAATGAACAGGCTTCAATGCACTTCACACTCCAACTCTTCAACTATCCATCCAATTGAAAATCTGATGATGGAATGCTCAAAGGCCACCCTTAGGCCGAGATAAAGGTCAACATGAGTGTGACAACAATCTCGGCCTAAGGGTGGCCTTTGAGCGTTCCATCATCATATTTTCAATTGGATGGACAGTTGAAGAGTTGGAGTGTGGAGTGCATTGAAGCCTGTCCATTAAAGTAGGAGGATTTGCTATCTTAATATATATATATCTGAGTACTTGTAGCATATATGTGTAGAGATGGTAATCTGGACCAACTGATGATTGCTGGTTTAGCATGAAATACGTATATTGGTGATTATTTATCTTTTCGACATATGTGTTTTCAGGTGTATCAGTGTTATGAGATAGTGTGAAGAGTGGTGGGCTATGTGAAAGACTGTGCTCATACCCTGTATATTACATATGTAGACACGGGAATATATAAGCCTGTGTATTTCATCTATTTGTAATTTATTAAATATTAAGTATAGAATAGCTATTATTTGAAGCATAAATTTGAATTTGTAATGGCTGTTTTAGTTACAACCATGAAATAAGTAAAAATCATCATGAGACTACAAGTAGACTA
Source organism: Epiperipatus broadwayi (assembly GCA_028023455.1). NCBI lineage: Eukaryota > Metazoa > Onychophora > Udeonychophora > Euonychophora > Peripatidae > Epiperipatus > Epiperipatus broadwayi. The sequence continues at coordinate 234,425 of JAQFVV010006206.1, forward strand.
TAAATATATCAATTCATATATAAAAATAATAGATAGATATATATATCACACAACAATCGTTTACAATATGTCAATTTAAATTTTAGATGAAATTATTTAAAACTTTGCTTGACATGTCAGATATTCTTTGAATATTATATTATATAACAGGCGTAAGATTGTCCTGGTGGCAGACTTGGAGCACGGCTAAATATTCTCAGCTGAGTAAAGTAAAAAAAATCTAGTAAAATAAAAAGAGTGTAGTATCATTCAGCTATTTGAGTCATCAAATGTCATATTAACCACTTTCCAATTAACTGCATTATTATTTTTTTTAATGATGACAAATTAGTTTATTTTTTTTGGATCCATTCCCCCTCCCCATCTAATAAAAGTCTAACAGTAAGTCAACTTATGAAAATATTTAAACAATTACAATGTGAATATGAATTACATCTTTTAATTTTTCCATCATAAAGCTATTTTTTAATTAAATTTCTACACAGAACTGAAATTATTCATTATTTTTTTAAAGAGGAAATTGAATTTGAAAATCTGAAGAATGTCATATCTAAGCGTAATAGAAGGAAGAGGAATTCTTCCCACAAAAATACAAATTAAAAAATCATTTCTCATCGCTAGATATTTTCGGGAAAGATGTAAATCTGCTGTAGAGTATCAAATGTACAGAAACATATTCACTTGTGCTATTTATTAAAATTATATATAAAAAAGGTTTGCTTAATTAAGACTTTCATGAACAAGATAATTAAAAAAAAATAATTAAAAATTATGAAGTGTATCAAAAATCTAATTATTATACTTCCATATATTATTATAATTGAATTTTGTTTCATAAACAAAAAATTTAAAAAAATACAAAATGAATTTTTTTCATAAAAAATTATTCGTTAAACTTTGCATAATAATCTTTATTAGTAATAATAATAATAGTAAATGTCGGGAGCTTTTATTCAGGAATCTTTAACTCACAGTTTTGTTGATCTACCACTACACTCTGCATGGCAGACAGTAGTTAGTCACTCGTCTTATACGATGTTTGAGCACCATAACTGTGAGTTTGAGCTTCAATCCAAGAACCTTTAGATTTCGATTCTGTAATTAAATTGCACAGTTCAAACTTTTATTAATATACTTCCACTATCAGTAATTATTATGTTATACATTTATTTAAAAAAAAAAAAAACCTCAATGATTAGAGTGATCTTTTTTGGGGGTTTGATACACAGTCTCTGGGTTTTCAAATGCCATTTATGAGCACCTCTACTTTACCAAATAATACAAATATTCAAAAGCTACCTCTGTCACTTTTCTGCATATATATTCACAGCATCAGTGAAGGTGTAACTCTTTGTGAAATATCAAATGTATTATTTAAGTAGCATTCTGGATCTTATATATAAAAAAGACAGAGTATTAATGACCCATATATATACTTCAAAAACAATGTATAACTAGTACGTAAAATATATTCATAACTAGGGAGCCCTGAGCAGTATTTTTAATTGTTGGAGAATTATAAGTATCTGTCTCTTTACTCGGTTTTAAAAAAATTAATTATTTAATATTTATGAGAAGGGAAAATATTTTAAATTTAGTTTTTAAATTTAATTTGAAATTAATTTAACAATGAAAAATAATCTGATAAATAGTACTGATATCAAAATGCTAAAGCTCATTAAAAAAATTGTATTTCCCAGTATTCTTGTTTCTCTGGGGTCTCTATATAGTATTTTTTTCCATGTGTCATAGCATTGGCAGCGAGGCGAACCCGCAACAACCGTCTGCAACCAACTGCTTGCTTGCAAGGCAGCTGCGCTGACCTCTCGGCTAACAATGTTTTTAGAATTACAAATAGATAAGTTTATTTTACACATCTTTAAAATTTTTGATAATGCAGAATATTTTTAAAAAAATGTACCCAATGATGTTTATGACAGTTTTTTTTATTCTTAACTTTTCTTTAAGTATGATGTTTCATTTCAATTTTTAAAAAATTTGAATTAACACCTTGGACCATCTAAAAGTGATACTTATATATTAGTCCAAGCAGTGAAATTTTAGTTATTATTACTTATAATTATTTATGATTGCTAAATATTAACTAGTACATTTTATTTAATTAAGTAAATTTAACTTTTAAAGATTTAAAAAATCATTTTTAACAAAGTTGTAAATAACAACTCCACTTTCTGTATTAATATCAATGTATTTGCATGGCAAAAGATGGCCATCTTGCAAAGTGAGAAAGAGACCTTGATGGTCATTGGTAGCTAGAAGTTAAATAAAATGTACTGACAAATATTTAGCATCAAGCGTTGTTAGCCGAGAGGTCAGCACAGCCGCCTTGCAAGCAAACAGTTGGTTGCAGATGGTTGTTGTGGGTTTGCCTCCTGGCCGATGCTAGGACATATGGGAAAAAAAATATTTAGCAATCATAGATTATCATAATGATTTTAATGAAGACTAAAATTTCACCACTTGGACTAATATTTAAGTACATAAAGGCATTTTCATAAAATTAAATTAAATACTGATCTAGCATCTGCAATATGCAAATAACCATATCTATTTCCAATCCAGTAAATATTTCAGTTTTTTTATTAATTAAATAAAAGTTTTGGAATTAACCATGATACAAAATTGCAGGCTGGATTAGACCCTCTATTTCTTTTGATCTGGACCACCACTAATCTATTTCAGTGATATATGTCTGATTCATGGTGGGAGTAAACATTGTATGTTCACATTAATTAATTAAATCTTTCAATGCTGCCTATCAAATTTTTTGAATAAAACCTAACAAGTGTTACATTAAATATGACTCCATGTTTGATTTTTTTTTTCAATTAAATCTTTTTTATGTGTATTATATCATTAATTTATATTTTATAATATCTTTATTAGCCTTCTAACGATTAAAATTTCACAAATGAAATTTTAATATTTTAAAATCATGAAAATAAATATAAAAATAAAGTTCTTATTGATTAAAAAAACCACATGTTTTTTGGCTGCATGTTATCTATTGAAAAAGTTAGAACCATAAAATATTAGATATTGAAATTTTATGTTATTAAAAAATGATATATTTTGAATCAAAAAAAAATCTAAAAGTGAATAAATTATTTACTATTATTAAAATATTTTACCTATTATCTTTGCAAAAGTAATTTTTTAAAGCCAGTAATGGCAGATTCCACTTTCTCATAATGTACTTTCTAAGAGCAATCTTCTCAAAAATAAAATGTCTTCAAAGACAATCCCCCTACTAGTGAAGTAGTTTTCAGTTTAATAAGTTTTTTACAAAAATATTGAATCATAATTATTAACAATTACTAAAAATTAATCACATTTTAGCTCCAGGATAAAACAATCAAAAGCATCAGCCAATCACAAATCTCATTCTTAGCCACATCTTTTATTGCTTTGTCATAACAATAGTAAATGTTGTCAATCACACACAAAGGTCTGTAATATGCTGACTTCTCAGATTTAATATTTTGACATAGCTAAGTTGATGTCATATGACCTGTGTAAAACACCCTGTGTTTTCTCCCATCAAGGTCTCTTTCTCACTTTGACTAATGGTTTGTGAACATGTTACATCATGCTAGTTCAGTATTTGCATTGGTGTTGTGTTTTGGTAGTGCCTGCATTTATATTGTTTTGTTCAGTATCTGCAGTGTAAAAAACAGTTTTGTTTGACAGTTCTGAATATAGCTTTGAAATTTGGGACAATCTCAAGGGTTATGTCAAAAAAAAAGAAAGTAGATGCAGAGAATCGTCAATTTCAAGCCAACTAAATGGAGGATTATTATTTTATTCTGAATAAAGGTTTAGCTGTATGTTTGCTATGTAATTAATCTATATTCATTCAACAAAGAATACAACTTGAAGAAACTTTATTTTGAAACATGTGGATCACCAAAAAATTAATGACAACTATGAAAAGATGAAATGCAGAAACTGAAGAAGAACTTGGATATCTAACCACAAATGTTGAACAAGCAAAGAAGTAAACACTTTAAAGAAGAATTAACCAAAGAATGTCTGCTGGATGTTGCAAGTATAATATGCCCTGAAAAGAAAAAGACTTTGAGAATATTAGTTTGTCAAAACATATTGTTATCCGATGGATTCAAGACAATCTTCAATTGCTTTGGATGACAGCATTGATGCCTCTGATACAGCACAGCCAGTAATATTTATTTGGGGAGTTGATGTGAATTTCAACATCACAGAAGAATTATTGGCATTTTAGCCACTAAAAGACCCAACTACTATATTTGAAGAAATCAAAACAGTCTTCAAGAAGTTTGGACTGTAATAGATTTCACTACCTGGCATATATACTGACTGAGGCCTGCAGTGATTGTTGCATGGAAGGAATTTATTGGAATAGTTCTTGAAAGAGCAATAGAACTACAGATCCATTAACAAAATCTGTTTGCAAAATCAATTAAATTCACAAATAATAATTTGTAGTAGCCAATATTAACTTTATCAAGTCACATGCACATAATCACTGTCAATTTGAGGAATATTTGGCAGACTTATTTTCAGATTATGAAAATGTGTCTTATTATTGTGAAGTGAGGTGACTGAATAAAGATAAAATGTTAAAACAATTTTATGATCGGAGACAAGATGTTGCAGATTTTATGGACATAAAAGGAAAATCAATTAACCAATAAGACATAATGAGTGGTTATGTGACTTAGCACTCCTTGTAGATGCCACCAGATATCTAAATGAAATGAATCTTAAATTGAAAAAAACAAGGACAATAAGGTTCATGAACTGCAAGAACATGTCAAGGCTTTTTGTAATAAACTAAGATTGTTGGAAAGTCAGATAAGAGCTAAAAATTCTTATCATTTCCCTACGCTACCAACTCATAAAAATATCCCTTATAATTGTTATGGAGATTTGAAGACACAAATAGAGCAATTTGATATAAAGTTTGAACAACTTGCAAAACAAAGAGTTCACATTCATTATATTTTTTTGTCCAATGGATGCTGATGTAAATACTGTGCCATAAAACTTACAGATGGAACTTATTGAGATGCAGGTGGATTTAATGCTAAAATCACAATTTAACAACACTGCTTTGATGGATTTTTATAAATTTTATTTGGTGGAAAAAAATATATACAATTTTACATGCCTTTTCAAGAAAAAATATTTTTTTTTTTTTTTTTTGGCAGCACATATATATGTAAACAATTTTTTTTTGATAATGAAATACAATAAATCAAAAATTCAGACAAGAATAATGGACAAAACCTTGAAAATTCTATGCTATTATCCTTAAGTAATATTAACATTAATATTGATAATCTCATTGCTGAAGTACAAGGCCAATTTTCACAATAAATTGTTATATCATTATTATTATAAAATTTATGTACAGCTTTATATCAAAGCATAAATAAATTAAATGTGAAGTAGCAACTTTAATTTGTAATATTTAATAACTTGGTCCAGCCCTTGACTCAGAAACAGAATAATAATTTGGCCCCCAAATGAGCAAATAGGAAGACATAAGAACTCATAAAAGTCAAAGTGTACTACTTACTGTTTGAATTTTTTCAGTTTAACAACTGCATATTTATTTTGGATTGAATGCCTAGAGTTGATATTTTAGAATGTATATCTAGAGAGTGAAGGTGAAACATTTTCAAAATATACCATTTTACCATGAGTTTTGTTTATTATATATATATATTAAATTTCATTAAATTATATTTTAAAATATTTAAAATAAAACAAAAGTTATAAAAAAGAAAAGTAATATTTATACACAAAACATAAAGAAAAGTTTATGTAAAATGTAAAGAAAAACTATGATTATTAAAAGGGTATATAAAATAACTGATAGTTTTTATCTTTCTTTATCATTTATCAACAACAACAGATTTAGTAGTCAAGAGATTTATCAAAGACTGCGCTGCACAGAGAAGCAATGAAAAACTTGAAAATATTTTTAGACATGGTAGCATATGTTTAAAGCTGAACAGTTGCTCAAATTAAATTTGTTCAAGTTATTCTCCATGGATGTGAATTTTGCTCATGAAAAAAAAAGAAATGAATTTGTTTTTAATAATGGTGATGGTGAAGGTTTTTGAGAATTTCATATTAAGCAAGGAAAATGAGTGAATGAATACTAAACTCAGATCAGATCCGAAGAAAATTAATATATTAAAATTGTGATGTTTTAATTATATTACGAGATGATCTAATTAATGTATATAATGTTTATAAAGGTTGGTGATGAAAACATAAAATGGCTAGACTATATCATTGGAATAATGCATGTGCCTTTGAGAATACAAAAAACAAACAAACAATGTCATTAAGAATAAGGGCTTTTGAAATAATTACTAGAAGTTGCTACAATTAATAGCATTTATATGAGAAATATTATTTATATAATAAAATTATTAATAATATATTATTATTATTTAATATCTATAATTAAGATCATGCTAAATTGAATAAAAAAGTATTAGATATTTATATAGAAACATGCAAAAGGTAAGAAGATAGTAGTTAAAATACAACTTTTTCTATGATTCATGTTTTATCATCTATATACTGTAATATAAAACAAATAAAATGAAGATTTCATTATGATTAATTTGTAGTATACTTCTATCTAGGATTTCCAAATCAAAGAACATTTGTGGTTTCTCCAGTCAGTATCTTCTATACTTCACTATTCTCGAATATTATGTTTATCCGTGTTTTTTTTTTCAACTTGTTAAGTGATCTGGCTATCTTAATTATCTTTTAGTTCTCATGACAATAATAATAATAGTTAGGTTGTTGCATATTTTACTTAACTTTTTCTTCTTTTTTTCTTATCCATATTTCATAATTCGCAATATTTTTTTAATTATTTTTTTATCATAATTAATATTATATAAAAGCTTGATCAGATTATGCATTTATATTTTTAGTTAATAATCAATAAAGCAAGTCATATATCATGTAACTTTGCTTTTTAAACTTGTATTAAAGAAATGTAATATAGGGAGCATACCAATAGCTCTAACAAGTTTTTATTGATAAGTGCCAAAGTGAAAGCCTAAAAAATCTCTATCTAGAATTATTGCCATCCTCAGACCAATCAGTTTTGAGCTTTTGGCTCACATCAGTGAGGAGCTAGAACATTCAGACACTAGATCTAAAATACCAACTCAAAAGCTAGGTAGAAAATCTAAAATTTTTAGATATGTAAATGTCTTAAGATCCAGCTATCTAACTTAAAAAGCTATATGGGACTGAACCAAATTCAGATCTACCATATATTATTAGCCTTAGAAATGTAACATTGCCAAAGCCTCAAAGGCAAAATTATAATAACCAATAAAGCAAATCATATATCATGTAACTTTGTTTTTAAGCTTCTATTACAAAAAATGTAATATAAGGAGTGTACCAATAGCTCTAACAAGCTTTTATTGATAAGCGCCAAAGAGAAAGCCTATAAAATCTCTATATAGAACTATTCCCATCCTCAGACAGATCAGTTTCGAGCTTTTGCTTTACAGGCTTTGATGATATTTAAGTTAGAATAGCTGGATTTTAAGACATTTATGTGTCTAAAAATTTCAGATTTTCTACTTAACAGTTACATATTAGATAAGTGCTGGCTTTTAAATTGGTATTTTAGATCTAGTGTCTGAATGTTCTAGCTTCTCACTGACATGAGCCAAAAGCTCAAAACTGATTGGTCTGAGGATGGGAATAATTCTAGATAGAGATTTTATAGGTCAACCTAGTGTGAGTATACATAATGTATAGAAACTACTAATGAACTTTGCTCTTAAGAAAAAGTGGAGAAATCAGGAGAAACTTCATAGATAAGTACATTAAATTTCTACTAACTAATGCATTTGACAGAATGGCTCTTGGTTAGAGTATTATCTTAAAATTCAGTATTCATGAATCTAAGGATCTAGGTTTGAATTCCATGCTAGTACTGTCACTGGTCAGGCCAGAAACACCTGAAGAAGAGGGGAGAATACCTCTCAAAACATTGTGCATATACTAACCTAAGTGTTATTACTAACAGTTGAATATATTTGGAATATTTAAATAAAGTTAAATTTTTTTAAAGACATTCAATACTTATATTAGATGATGGAAATAGTCCACTATACAAATAAATTATCAATGTTATATTTTTTATTTAACATTTAAATAATAAAGAGCATTCTTTAAAGATGATTTTAAAAATATATTGTAGCCAATAAATTGTCTGTAAACATATAAATACATAATGAGATCAGTAATAAAATAACAAATATTTATAATCTTTATGCATCCATGAATATAAAAAAATAAAAAATAAAGATGACAACAAATTACTTAAATTGTTTTGGAAAGCTTCTTTTATATATATAAAATGGGAAATAAACAAGAATAAAATAATACAATCTTGTAAATAAAATTGTAGTTAAATCCTGTAAAGATTTTTTTTTTTTTTGTCTAGTAATCAGAAACCTCACATTTTTTCGTAATAGATGATAAATTACAAAAAAAAAAAAAAAGACTATGAAAAAATATTTTTTCTCCCATATAATAATCAGACCCTATTAAAAAAAGATTTGATTTTGCATAAATATATAGGTGAAAAAATTGATCCTTTTCTGGAATATTAAGTAAATTCATAATTGATTAATTCCAAAAAAGCAAAAACCATCGTGATAATCAATTTGCGCCAATTTTTCAGAAGAATAATGTTAATAACATTTATTACAAATGTACTTTTTTTTTGTACATTATTGATAATAAATATGTGATAACAAAAAAGAATTGAGATTTTGCTATACATATATTTATTTAAAGATATAAATAAAGAAGTGGCTTAAATAAGCACAAAAAAGGCATGAATTAAGAAACAAAAAATTTAATATTTATTTTTCTCCATATATAAAAAAAAAATTAAAGATCATCTTCCTCTTTTTTTCATAATTTTACCGTAACTAATAATTTTATAGTTTTAATACTTTATTAAGCAAAACAGTGGATTTCTTTTTTTACATTTGCAAATACTTAGTAATAAACATTTGGTAATATTTGTCAGGATTTTTACTCTTGTAAAAATGACTTCTATTTTTTTTTAAACCTCATGTCAATATTAGAAATTTATTGTGGAATATAAACACCTCTGCTGCAGGAGTTTATGTTATCTAGATAAAATTTTGAAATTTTTATTTACAATATGGTTGTTATTTGAATTTTTGTAATTTTAGATGTAGCATTACTTTAGTTTATCATTAATTTTATCTTTCTTACCTTAAGTCCTAGTGACAGTCTCAAGTACAATACTGTAGATTTAAATAATAGATGGCATTACAATTCATTAATTTTTAATAATTTTTAACATTTAGGCTATAAATATATCAAAAAATATAGCATTTTTTTTTAGAAGTTGTTGCTGTCAGAATGTGACACAGAAAATGCAATACAATATGTAAATATCTAAGATTAAACTATTCATGCACTTTTGAGTTTGCATTTTGTGAACAGATTTTATTTTGTGAACTTTTAGCACCTGTAGCTTTCATTCCAAGAGTAGCAAAATATTTTGTTATATTTTAGTAATATTCAAATGTCATCTTGAGAAAACAAGTTCAATGCAGACAGATTGGGTGACAACCCAATACTAGAAAATTAAGTTTTATTTAATTATTCTATGTAGAGCAACAATCCTGCTTATTCCTTTTAACTAAGCAAGTATTTTTGAATCACAAGCTTTAGGTTTTATCACTATTTAAAAATGACTTCTCATAATATGAATGTTTTGTTATTTAATTCCTAACATTATTTTTGTCAGAATAACTCCATAAAATTAATTTGAAAATTAGGATTAAATGGGAAGTGAATACTCAAATAAATATTTTTCATGCATAAAAATTATAGTTTTAAAAAATTCTAAGCTAAATGACACTAATACAGGTTTAGTACCATTAATATTGCACTATGTCTACATGACATTTCCCTATTTATTCTGCAGCAATCCTATTTGATGCCTGTGATGAAATAATTTTTGACCCCCGTGCTGAGGATCTAGGGAAATTTTTGAGAGAAATGCAAAAAAATCAGTGCATTTTATTAACATTTGTAGGTAATACTTTACAAAGTAGGCATGCATTTTTCAATTTTTTCTTTAATGTAAATAAATCTTAAAAAGTATTTATATAGCAAATATTTTTTTATATTTAAAAAACAATATATTTATTTAAAATTATACTTTCTTTGCTTTTTATTGCTGCAAACCTTCTATGGGAGTGTCATAATCTAGTGACTCAACCATTTCATTTTCAATTGATATTATGCCCAAATTTGTTAATCCTTTTTGACCAATGAATGATCTTAAATAACTTTTTTAATTAATTTTAATTTGCTGAAACTGTGTTCACATGAAGCTATTATTACAGAAAGAATTAAAATATGTGCAATTGGATCTCAATACTAGGATAAACATTTTGAATTTGACAATTATCAATCATTAATAATAATTGAAGTGGAGTTACTATAGTGAGTTCCTCAAAGAAAGTTTTGGGTTTCAGAAGCACCAAAATCTTCAAAATATTTTAAAAATAGATCAGCTGCACATTTTTTAAAACTTCATATTTGCTACATATTTTCTAGTTAAAATTATCAAAATCAGAACAAATGCCTCATAAAGATTCATATCTCCTTTGAAATTGACTATAAATATTATCTATTACAAATACTTCATCGTAAGACAATATCTTCAGCTTTAGGTTTTTTATTTTTTTGATTGCTTTTTATGTAAAAATTAGATAGATTGCATTAGCCCATTTATCATTTTCAATGCCTAGTCAAGAGACACATTTTTATTTTGAAATGAAATATTAATTCAAAAAGGCAAGGAAAAAATATTAGACCAGACATCTAATAAGTTACCTATTGACACATATGGTTTAATATATATATATATATATATTCTAACCTTGCTCTCGTGCATCCTCACTTCCAGATAATATATGATATAAAATAAAATGGGTTCTATCTTAGTTAATAATTAATAACTAAAATATTCAGCATTAAAATTAAAATATTTCACTAGCTCAAATTTAAAATACGAATAAGGTTCAGTTTATAAAAATAAATTAAATAAATATTTAATATTTTCATGAGACTTGAAGTGAAAATACAGGTGACAAGATAGATTACATTGAGCCAATATCCCACAGGATACTACCTCAATGGCATAAGAACACTATCCCCCCTTATTACTATTTCAAATAACAAACTCATAGTATTCTTACAACTTTAATAACTTCTACTCACTAAGATTAAACTAATAATTAAATCTTAATCTTCTATTTAATAATCTAGCTCAATAAAATAATCTCAGGTTCATAAAGTTTATTCTAAGTTAATTTAAAAATACGGTAGTAAAATATGAGAAGGGATTTTATGTCATAATCTACTACACTGAAACTAATAATAATAAATAACAGTAATAATATTCTTCATTGTTTAACTAATTCTGTATATCTTTTCTTTTACTATAATTTTTTTACCATAATAAAATAATATAATATGATCTTATATCTTCATGTAATGATATAATAAATACGTGGTAGCATTTTAATAATCTGACAAACAAAATATGTGTGGCAACTGATAACATATAATTTAATATAATATTGTGATAACTGATTTATGACCAATAAAATAATGTAAGATTATGATTATTTAATTATAATGAATACCAATAAAATATTTAAATTCTTAAATAATTCTCTATTTATCTTTTTGTGCAAAATTATATATTTGTTTCAATTATTATGCATATATCGTGTTTTCATGCAGCGATGTGGAGAAATAAATAACTCGGACACAAAATTTTTTAAATAACAAAATTTAACAAAGTTTATTACTAACAACAAATAAATAAACAATTTATTTACACTATTTACAGTGGATATCCTTAACTTTTTTACTTTACAGTTTGATCTACCAGGTTATAAAAAAAAAATTTATATTTCAATTATATCTTTATTTAGATTTAGGACAAAATTTAAAAAAAATGTTACTATTTGGTTTTTCATTATGGTTAACTTATTACAAATATATTTATCTACTTTATTAGCAACAGCATTTTATCCTTAATATTATTAAACTATCTTATTTTAAAAATTCATACTTAGAAAAACATTCTATAAAAAACAAAATTTTATAATGAGTATGGACTTCTCAAGATATTAAAAAAAAATTTCATCTTGCAAAGTCAAAGATGTTACACAAAATATTATCCAAAAATTCAGTACTAGATTTTAGTATTTATCACACAATGTTTACTAATCATAATATATTCTTCTTTAAGCCTTACTTTAGTATGATATAAGTGTAATCATCAATATATTTCTGTTAATCAATAAACAAAAAATATACTATGCATATTGTTTACATAATTTACTTTGTACTATTGTATTTTAAAAATATGCAATACTTATTTTTCTCTTAAAAAAAATAATACTAAAGCATTTAAAATTATTATCACTTTAAAGAAACTATCTTTGTTTAGATACTTTGTTTTAAAAAGTTTATATTTCATTTCTGAAATAAAATTCAAAATATATTCTATGATTCTTTTCTTTCCTTAGGAAACTTTGGATCTTCAATTTTAAGTTATAACGCCCTATTCCTTCTAAGCAAATAAACCAATCTTATACAAAACGATAGCATAACATAAGTTCTACATTATTTATCATTTCTCTTAAACATATCTTACTGAACGATGCAGTTACATGAAATAAAGATAGCGAAAACAGATGCATAGGATTAAGGAAGAAAGCTAGAGTATTACTCTTAACATATCTCAAAATCATGGCACAGTGCGAAGAGGTATGACATTTACCTGCCTAATATCCTCTAGTACAGGGACAATGTTAAAGCTATTTCTTCAGCTTTATTAGAACATCAAATATTTAAAGAAATATAAACACTGTCCAAATAAAATGTGTATCAGTCATAGGGCTTTGTTAACTATGCTGATATTCACATAAAGACTAAATATTATTTCCATTCCTTATAACATCCTATTTCTTAAAACGTCATCTTGGTTTCCTGTTCACTAAGTACTTCCAAGCCACTATCTCAACATTATTTCTCAAGATTTTCCACATCTTACATCGATAAATAACTATCTGCATTTACAAAACAATAAATAAAATTCATTAATAGTTAAACAATCTAGCTGTTCCACAAGAAAAGTCTGCTTACTTCATTATTCTATATGTCTAATCATATACAATCTACTTAGACCATATTTGAATATCCCATAACATGAAAATTTTAAAAGAATCACATAATTATTTGTTATGTTGGATTATATCACTAATAAAAAAAAAAATTGTCATATGCATATTTTCAAATCAATCCTATCTCATAATGTTTTTTAAAATGTTGTATGAAATGCAGTACATATAAGTAAAAAACTTTTACACTTCATTCTTCCAATTTATGGATGATCTAAAGAAAACAAAAAATATATATACATTATAAATTATCAATAGTTATTATTATTACCAATAACCTTTTATCTAGTCATCCTGTTCAGTAGGCTTCCTTTATCCACTTAAGCATTGCAGATATAAAAAAAAATTCACACCCATACACTTTATATTAAAATATTTTTAGTTAAATTATTAGATTGTTATATTATAAAATTTTAATATTAATAAATTAATGTTTTTATGTTTTTCCTAATCTTATATAAAAATTTAGATTTAAACTAGGTTAACAAAATAAAAGGAATCAAAACTATAATTACATATTTTCTTGATGATAGTTCCTGATAAGTCCAAAATGTTTATTATTTTCTCTAGAGTTTTAAAAATGTTCTCCTCCAAGCGTGTTAAAGTTTAAAATAAAGATAATTATTAATCCATTTAGTAAATTTATAGAAAATAATTCTTGGTTTTAGTATTTAGGACGATAATTATTAAATCATAATATTAATTAATCCCATGAAGCTTCTTAATCTTCTCTACCAATATTCTCTGCATATCCAATGCATCAATCCATCTAATTTAACTTTAAAATATTCGATAAACTTTTAAGTACTATTTGTATTTCCATGGATCCATCTTTTATTCAACTATGTGTTCACTTTTTTATATATGTTTCCTTCTTGATACATTTAAACTTTCATTTGGTATTTTTTATAAATCTCTTTTAAAAACAAAAAAAAAAAAAAACTTCAAGTACTTTTAAACAAATCTTTTCTAAATACATTTTTAAAACAATTCTAAGACTGGATATTTTAATATCAAAAACGCTTCTGTAACATATTCTCCTGGGTTCTTTCTTTAATTCTTGAAAATATTTTTTAAAAAATGTTACCTTCAGAAAGTATATAACATTTTACTCCTTTGAATATAATATTCTATAAAATGATTCATGAGATATAATTGTCTTATTACTATTTAAAAATAAATCTTGGATAAACTTATAAATAATACATTTTCAATACATTTTTTAGACTCCGTATAATGTCCGAGCTGTGGTTTTTTATGTACCAGAACAGTTCTTCGGTGAAATATTAATAAAGCTGTATCAATAAATATTTCAAATATTTTTTCAGCATTACAACTTATATCCATTTTATTTCGTAGTATATCCATCCTTTATTGCAAAGTTTAGGTTAAATTTTTAGATAAAATACGACTGGTAAGCACTTTAAAAATTAGAAAATCATTTCCACGAAATTTCTAAATTATTATATTTTAACACCCTCTTTTGCAAAAATACTTTTAAAAATTATCAATTAGTTTTTTTTTTTTTTTCAAAATAAAAAATAAGAAAGTACTAAAAAAAATTAACTAAATAAAAATTTTTAAAAATACTATCTTTTTGATAGTTATAATTTACCTTTCTCCGGTTTCAATACATTATTAATCTCCCCTGATAACTTAGTTACGACGATATTTATAGTCTGTAAGAATACCTATTCCTATTGGTTAATTCTTACTTTAGCTTGAGAACAAATTTATATATTTTTAGTTTATAGTAGAATTAAATTTCAAAATTAGAAATCGTGACGTAATGAACTTAAAATATTATTTAAAATATTACTTTTAAATAAATTATTATTTTATTAAAACCATTTAAACATTTAAAATAACTTTTAAAATAATTTTAATAAATTATTTCATTTCTTAATATTCAATTTATCTATTTTTATTTAAATAAAATATTTAATTTTTTGTATTATGAATGTATTCATCTTTATTACATCATTGAAGCATTTGGAAACAACTACGTAATATTTTAATATTCACTTCTATGATAATAATCATTATATCCAACTCTATAATACACAAACTTTGTTATTAAATTCTAACAAGCGTGTGTGTGAAAGTATACATTAAAAGTCACATGATTAATAACTTTGACAGACGATTTTTAATCTATTTCTCTGCCCAGTTTTATAAAATTGATACACTTATTATATTATATAAAATAATTATAAAAAATTTGGAAGAATAATTTAGAAAATATAGAATTAAATACAATTTTCACCATCATAAAGTTTATTTTAAAATATACTATATTAATTTTGACTATTTAAATATGACTTTATAAATTTATAATATAACATTTATTACTACAAGTTTTAAACTATTAAAATCGAACTCATTAAATATACTTTTAATTATTTATAGCTGTGTTATTTAATATGGCCAGCTTTTACAACCATATGAAACAATATTTTAAACTTTACTTAACTATTTTTAAATAATTCGCTATAATTTTATATACTACGTACTTGCTTTAGCCTCAAATTGTACTTTAAAGATATAATTGACTTAATACAATTACCATATTAAAAGAACATATTCTAAATTTAAAATTTTTAGTAATTGATAGAAAAGGGCACAATATATATATATTCTAACCTCCCCCCGCACATCCTCACCCCAAAAATATACTGTTTATTACGAATATTCCGGGTTCTAGCTCAGTTAACAAATAAATAAATGAAATATTCAGCATTAATTAAAATGATTACTAGCTCTAATTTTAAAATACAAATACGGTTCAATTTTAAAATGAATTAACAAATATTTACTATTTTCATGAGACATGGAGTGAAAATACGGGGGACGAGATAGACTACATTGAGACATTATCCACACGATACTACCTCAATGGCATAAGAACACTATTCCCCCTTTTATTATATCAAATAACTAACTCATAGTATTCTTACGACTTTCTGAGCTCTCATCACTACGATTAAAATAATAATCATATCTTAATCTTCTTTATAACAAGAATCTAGCTCAATTAAATAAAATGAAGTAAAAATAAAATAAAATCTCAGGTTCAGAAATTGTATTCTAACTTAATTTAAAATTACGGTAGTAAAATATGAAAAGGGAATTTTATGTCATAATCTACTACACAAAAACTAATAATAATAAAAATAATAATATTTTTTTTTATTTTTTTTTTTTTTTTTTATATATTTTATTACAATAATAATATAATATAATATACTTTCTTCCTAAAATAAAATAAATAAATACGTACGTGTAGTATTTTAATAATCTGACAACAGAATACGTGTGGCAACATGATAGCATATAATTTAATATAATATTGTGGCAACTGACTTATGACCAATAAAATAATATAAAATTATGATCTTTTAATTTTAACAATACCAATAAATTTTCAAAATTATTATAATACTTCTATGTTTACCTTTTGTGCAAAATCTATATTTGTTTCAATTATAAAATGTATCGTGATTTCATGCAGTCCATGTGGAGAAATAACAACTCGGACACAAAACTTTTAAGAACAAATTTAAAACAAAGTTTATTAACAACATAAATAAATTAACAATATTTTTACACTATTTACATTGGATATCCCTAACTTTTATATCTTAACTAGTTTATCTACCGGTTTATAAAAAATCAAAATTATTATTTACTTTCCTAGTTAAATCTTATTTTTAAACACTTAAGAAAAATTACAATATTTTCTACTTGATTTATTATTATGGTTAGCTTATTACAAATACATTTATCTAGATGATTAGTCAACAAACATTTTCATCCCTAATATTATTAAATTATCTTATTTTACAAAATTTATACATTTGTAAAAAAATTCTATAAAATAACAAAATTTTATAATCAGTATTGGACTTCAAGATATAAGAAATCTCTTGCAAAGTCAAAGATTGTTACTACAATCAGTATTCCAAAGTTCAGTACTAGATTTTAGTATTTATCATCACAATGTTTACTAATCATAATATATTCTCATTCAAGCCTTACTTTAGTCTGATAGAAGTGTAATCATCAATATATTAATATACCATGACACAAAATACTATGCATATTGTTATACATTATTTACTTTGTACTATTGTATTTTAATAAATATGCAATACTTATTTTTCTCTTAAAAATTATTTTACTAAAGTTCATTCAAAATTATTATCACTTTAAAGAAACTATCTTTGTTTAGATACTTTATTTTAAAAAGCTTATATTTCATTTCCTGAATTAAATTCACAATATATTCTATGATTCTTTTCTTTCCTTAGGATACTTTGGACTCTTCAATTTTAAAGTTACAACATTCCTATACCTTCTAAGCAAATAAACCAATCTTATACAAAACGATAGCATAACTTAAGTTCTACTTTATTCATCATTTCTCTTAAACATATCTTACTGAACAATGCAGTTCATGAAATAAAGATAGTGAAGACAGATGCATAGGATTAAGAATACAACTAGAGTATTACTCGTAATATATCTTGACAATCATGGCACAGTGAATTAAAAGACACTATGGAAGGACATTTACCTGCCTACTAACCTCTAGTACAGTAGACAATGTTAAAGCTATTTCTTCAGCTTTATTAGAACATCAAATATTTAAAGAAATATAAAAACACTGTCCAAACTATAATGTGTTCAGTCATAGGGCTTAGTTAACTATGCTGATATTCACATAAAGACTAAATATTATTTCCAAATCCTTATAACATCCTATTTCTTAAAAAAAACATCATCTTGGTTTCCTCTTCACTAAGTACTTCCAAGTCACTACTCCAACTTATTTCTCAAGATTTTCCACATCTTACATCGACAAATAACTATCTGCATTTACAAAACAATAAATAAAATTCATTAATAGTTAAACACATTCTAGCTGTTCTACAAGAAAAGCCTGCTTACTTCTTTACTCCATATGTCTAATCATATACAAACTACTTAGACCATATTTGAATACTCTATCACATGAAAGTTTTAAAAGAATCACATAATTGTTCTGTTGGATTATATCACTAATATACTTTAAATAAATTGTCATATGCATATTTTCAAATCAATCCTATCTCATAATATATTTTAAAATGTTGTATGAAATGCAGTACATATAAGTAAAAACTTTTACACTTCATTCTTCCAAGTCAATAGATGATCTAAAGAAAACAAAAAACATATATACATTATAAATTATCAATAGTTATAAATTACCAATAACGCCTTTATCTTCTCATCCTGTTCAGTAGGCTTCCATTATCCATTTAAGCCTTGCAGATATAAGAAAATTCACACCCATACACTTTATTTTTAAACATATTTTTAGCTAAATTTATCAAGCTATTATATTTAAATTTTAATATTAATAAATTAATGTTTTTATGTTTTTCCTAATCTTATATAACATTTTAGATCTTAAAATAGGTTAACAAAATAAATATGTAAACTATATTTACTATAATTACTATATCAATTTCTTGAAGACAGTTCATATAAAGTCCAAAAATGTTTATTATTTTCTCTAGAGTCTTCATGTCTACTCTAAGCTAGTTCAATTTTAAAGTAAAAATAATTATTAATCTGTTTAGTAATATTCATAGAAGATAATCCTTGGTTTTTATAATATTTAGTACATATTATTAAATCATAATATTAGTTAATCCCGTAAGAAAACGTCTTACATATTCTCTACTAATATTTTCTGCTACAGATTTCCATCTACTCTAACTTTTTATGATACATCTTCTAGGTACTTTTGATTTCAAATCCATCTTCAATACAACTTTGTTACTGTTTTCTATGGATCCATTTCATTGAGTACATTTAAATTTCCATTTTCCTAATCTCTATCTTTATTAAGCGTTTTTATAATGAACACTTTAAAAAACTTTAAGTACTTTTAGATAAAGTTTTTTCTATATCCTTTTTAAAACAATTCAAAGACTGCATATTCTAATATCAAAAATTCTGTAACATATTTTCCTGGGTTCTTTTTAAAGTTCTTGATAACTATATACTTTGTAATGTTACCTTTAAAAAGGATAAACATTCTACTCCTCTGTTATAATTTTCTACAAAATGTTTCATGAGATATACATTATCTTAATTTTCCCATTTAAAGAATAAAATACTTGGAGTAGCCTTATAAATTTAAGTCATAATTTTTCCTACCAAATAACTTCTCTTTTAAGACTTCCGTATAATGTCCAAGCTGTGATTCTTTGAGTTACAATAACAAGTTTCTGGTTGAGCATAAATAAAGCTGTATCAAGGAATATTTACAAATATTTTTCCTTTATCATAACTTATATACATTGTATTTCAGTAGTATTTCCATCCTTTACTGTAAGGTTTTGGCTAAACTTGTAGATAAAATATGACTGGTAAGTACTTTTAAAAGTTAGACAATCCATTTACAGGCAGTTTCAAAATTATTATATTTAAACAAACTTTTTGCAAAATAAATATAAAAATTATCAATTAGTATTTACTTTTCATAAGCTTACGAAGTACTTATCCAGCTAAAAAAATATGTTACTATCTCCTTCATACTTATACATTACCTTTCTCTCGCTTCGTCTACATTCTTACCCCAATATTCAAATATTTATGTCTGCTAAGAATACCTCTTCCTGATTGGTTAATTACTTTTTTAGCTAGAACAAATTTATACATTTTAGTTTATAATAGATTAAACCTCTTAAAATTAAGAATTTATGACGTCATGTACTTAAAATATTACTTAGAATAGTATTTTTAAATTCAATTATAGTTTTATCAAAATCATTTAAACATTTAAAACAATTATTAAAACAATATTTAACTTATTTCAATCTTACAATTTTTTACTTTAAGGATCGATAGCAATTATATTTAGTTTTATAATTCACAAACTTTATTATTATTCTAACAAGCGTGTGTGTGAAGGTATATAATATACAGTCACATGATTACTAACTTTATCAGATGATTTTTAATTTACGTCTCTGCCGTTCTATAAATTGATACCTTATAAACTATATAAAATATTTATAAAAAATTTGGAAAATAATTTAGAACTTGTAGAACTAAATATAATTCTCACCATCCTAAAGTTTATCTTAAAATATATTAGATTAATTTTGAATATTTAATTATAACTTTATAAATATTACAATATAGCATTTATTTAATCTATTAGTTTTAAAATATTATACTCGAATTCATTAAATATACTTTTAACTATTTATAGCTGTGTTATTTTATATGGCCAGCTTTTACAACCATAAGCAAGGATATAATTAAGCTTTATTTAACTGTTTCTTTAAAATAATTCATTACACTTTTATATACCAGGTAATTTTCAGCCTTAAATTGTACTATAAAATCTAATCGATCATACAATTATCAATATATTACACAAACGTATTTTAAAATTTTAAATTTTTTAGCAATTGACCATTCTACCTTATTATGACCTATAGATAAGGGCACAATATATATATATATATATACAGTATGTAATGACTCCTTCTTAGAAATTAAACAAATTGCAAATGCATTCACTCCCAAGATACATTTTAATCAATAAAATCTTCTCAGTTGAAACCAAAACCACATAACTCAGCAAATATTACATACTTATTGCAAATTAATTTCTTATTTAAGTTCTTTGTGCCAGAAATTATACTGTCAAAATTAAAATTGGAATCATGTGATCTTTCTTCTAATATTTTATATACATGTCAACTTGTTTGTTTAGATTTCTTAAAACCTTGTGCCATATAATTTTTCCTTAAAATATTTTTTAAAAACTTATAGAAATGTTGTGGAAAAAAAACATTGAATCTTATAGGTCTTACTTTTGACATCTCATTAATTAAGATATTTTTGTTAAAATTGAAATCATTCATGTTTTTCTGTCTCCATGTCTATATGATATAGGTTTTTAGAAGTTTTTAAAAAATATTTTAAAGGGACATTTTGTGACACAGATATTGCTATAAGAAGCCTAAATGAACAAATTAAAATGTATTCTTCATAGCGTAAGCATGTGTTTTAAAGACCTACAGAGGTCCCTAGTGACGATTTTTTCAGACGCTCATTGCTAAGGTTTACAGCCTTGTTAAAACTATTAATAAAATATTAGAGGAAATGTCTCATGATACCAAATTAAATTTTGATAATATAATTTCTGGCACAAAGAACTTAAATGAGATATTAAGTTGCAATAAGAATGTGGTATTTTGGAAGTTATGTGATTTTGGTATCAAATGAGATCTGATTGGTTAAACTGTGCCTTGGGAGCTAATGCATAGATGCAACTTAGTTTAATTTCTAAGAATGAGTCATTAATTATGTACTATATATATATATTAAATCATAAGAAACCAATACCTAACTTGTTAGATATCCGGCCCAATATTTTTTCCTTGCTTTTTTGAGTGAATATTTCATTTTAAAATAAAAATGTATTTTGACTAGGCAATGAAAATAATAAATGGGCCAATGAAATCTATCTAATTTTTGAAAAAATGAATGTTAAAGATACATTACCTATAAAATGGCACAACCAATTTTTATGAGTCAAAACTCCACAATATTTACCTATTATATTAGCACC
Source organism: Epiperipatus broadwayi (assembly GCA_028023455.1). NCBI lineage: Eukaryota > Metazoa > Onychophora > Udeonychophora > Euonychophora > Peripatidae > Epiperipatus > Epiperipatus broadwayi. The sequence goes on from JAQFVV010006206.1 coordinate 256,379, forward strand.
ATTGTCATATCCTTAGTCTTTGCAATTAATAATATTTAAGCCATTCAATTTTTAATTTTTTGTAAAATTTTCTTTTAATAGTCCATCATCAATTTTTCCATAAGTATTAATAAAATCAAAAAAACCTTTCTTCTATTATACATTTCCATTTTTAATTTTTACATATCTAATTATTACGAAACCAATGATACATCACACATGATTATCAAGATATCACATGATCTTAGCTTACACACTGCTAATTCATTATCAAATTCTTCCATTCTCACCACTTTCATGCTATTTATTGTAAGCTTTAGTAATCAATAGATGCCAAATAATATTGCTTATATGGCCAGATTATTTTCTAGTTTATGTTTTTCATCAGTGAAGAGTTTTTGGGGTCTTTTTTGGTCTAATGCCATTTGCCTCTAGCAGACAGTCCAAATTATGAAAACCTTTTAATTATATCAATCCAAGATTATTTGCTTATTGAATTATACAGATCTGAAATTGATTCAATTTCTTTATAATATTATGATCTTTAAAACCTTAGCCACTTTCATTCTCTAATTAGAATCAGTATAAAAGTGCTAATACATCACTTGTCCAATAAGATATTACATGATCTTAGCTTACACATTCATAATTCTTTAGCAAATTCTTCCATTCTCACCATTTTCATGCCAACCAATGTAAGATTTAGTAATTAACAGATGTCATATGGTAGTGGTTAATAAATCCCTATCGAGTACTATATTATCCAATATCCCCAGACTAGTTCCTAGCTTATGGCTTTTCATTTGTGAAGAGATTTTTGGGAAAGCTATAGGCTAAAACTACTCTGGGGATATATGGATAAGACAGCACTGGATAGACATTTATTAAGCACTACCATCTGGTATCTACTGATTACTAAAGTTTATATTGAGGTGTTCTAAAAGTGATAAGAATAGAAAAATTTGCTAATGAATTAATAAAATTTTGAGCCAAGGTCATAAAATGCATTATTAGTTTTGTACCAGGTTTGGCCAAAGAATAAAGATGGCTAAGGTTATTAAAAATTAAAATCACCATAATATATTGAAATTGTTTTCAAATCTGTATAACTATGCAATGACTAAGCTTGGACTGAAAAAAATAAAGGGTTTTTCAGTTTAGGCTCTTAGCTTGAAAGTAAAAATAAAAAATAGCTGCTAAAGAAAAGGTGCATTAAATCCAAAAGATAAAAGTACATGATTCAAAAAAATTCAAAAAGTTCTTCATTGATGAGAGCCATAAATTATAAACTAATATAAGGATATTTGGATAGGACAGTGTTATATAGAGATTTATTAACACTAACCATCTGGCATCTATTGATTACCAAAGGCTATGATGGTTGTCATTAAAGTGATGAAAATGGGTTTGCTAATGAATTAGCAATGTGTAAGCTTAGATCATGTGATGTATTATTGGTTTAATACCAATTCTGGACAAAGAAAAAAGTACCTAAGATTATAAAAAAAAAAAAAATCTAAGATCATTATAATATAAAAACGTTTTTTTTTATTTAGGTTGATAGCTTGATACTATAACCAAAAAGAAAAAATGTATTTGATCAAAAAGTGCATGGTTTAAAAAAAACTAAAAAGCTTATCGTTGATGAACATTATAAGACAGAAACTAATCTGGGAACATTTGTATAGGACAGACCTGGATAATGATTTATTAAGCAATACCATCTAGCCTCTATTGATTATTAAAGCTTACAATAGATAGCACAAAAGTGAAGAGAATGGAAAAAATTGCTATTTAATTGTTTGTAGCAATTGTTCTCTTTGTAACAAATCTGGCATATAATCAAATAAAATCGAGAAATATTTTGTACCTTTATTGCCCAATAATTTCATTTTGGACTTTCCAGGATAAATATGTCATAAATTGCTTCTTGGAATTTACTTTGTCACTATTTGGGCAATAATTGAATTGGAGTGGCCAACAAATTCAATAAAATTTTTAAAAATGCCATATTTAAGATTGCCAATTGTATTAGATAAACTTCTTAATGCATGATTATTTTTTTCAAAATAATATAAACTTTAACTTCTGATACTATTTTTCAGCTTTTGTCTAATATTCTTTTCTAGGTGATCATTGATCAACTTGCCTAGAAAAAACTTTTGTAAATTTTCCAATTTATATAGCACTATCTTTATTCCAGACTATTTTTGTGATCAGCTAATCTTGGTTTTAAGACTCCAATTATTAAATACTTTTGATGTATGACAAATTTGACTTTTTCTAAATAAAAAAAAAAAAAATAATAATAATAAACAAAGAAAGCAAAATAAACAATTTTTTGGAGAAACCATTGTCTTTCGAGCTTTTCACCATTAGGTGAGATTTTAAAGAACAATTTGTTATTGAAACTTCTTCCATCTCCTGAAAAAAAAAAATGACAAAAAATTTTCTTAAATTTGTTCAGGTCTGGATTTCATCATCATCATCATCAACCATTATCAATCCACTGCAGAATGAAGGTCTCTCCAAGTTCAATCCATCTTCTCCAATCTCTAGCATCTCTTCTCCACAACACCCCTGCACACTTTCTTATTTCATCCATCCATCTCACATGTGGTCTCTTTCTGGGCCTTTTAAATCTCTTGGAATCCAGTTTGAGATTTCAATTGTCCATCTCTTCTAGCAATATGTCCAGCCCAACTCCACATCAGTCTTTTTAATTTTTTTCAATGAGATCTGTAACACCTGTTTGTTCTCTTACCTGTATATTGCATTTTCAATATCTTCTTGTTACTCCCAACATGCATCTCTCCATACTTCTTTGAGTGATCTGAAGTATCTGTACTTCTCTTCTATTAAGTGTCCATGTCTCAGATGCATAAGTAAGAACTGGTAAAACACATTTATTAAAAAAACCTTCCTTTTCAAACACATTGGCATATTTCCTTTTAGTATCAAGTTATTTCTACCAAAAGCACTCCAACCAAGTTTAATTCTATGATTAATTTTATCCATTATGTTTCCATCTGTATTAATAATCTGACCAAGTTATTTATAACTATTAACTTCTTCTAACTCATCATAATCAATCTTTATTTTCTTATTTTGAGAAAATCCATTAAACATTACTTTAGTCTTTTTAACATTTATTTTTTGTCCTACTTTCATCTGATAACTCTTGCAACATTTCCTGTAACTCTAAAGCATTATTTGCAAAAACAACTTCATCATCTGCAAAATCTAAATGATTAAACAATCTCAATTTACTTTCATTCCTTTAGCTTCCAATTTTAATCCACAAAATACTTTTTGCAGCACTGCTGTAAAAAGTTTTGGAGATATGGGGTCACCCTGTCTTACACCCTTCTCAATGTGTATGTGTTATTAAATGACAAAATAATTTATCAACAATACTATCATGTAAGAAGCAATGTTTGTACACTTTGGTAATTTAGCAACTTTAGTTTCCTCAATAGTGGTATTTTTATTATTCTTATTGTTTTTTTCTTGGGAAAGCACATTTTCTTCACTAATAAAATTTTGGATTTCATCTATCAATATGGAAAGAACATTTGCTTCTTTTAAATTTACTGAAAAGAATCCTTTTTGCAACCTTTTGACAAATGTACATTTCTTTTCAAGTTTTTCCAGCCAATTTGTTTTAATTTGCTTTCATTTTTTATAAATATAGGGGATTTGAACTCAGACTTTCAAGCCCTTTCACTATTTACACTATCTCATACTACTGATACACCTGACCACACACATGTAGAAAAGATAAATAATCACCAATATACATATCGTGCTAAACCAGCACTCATCAGTTGGTCCAGATTACCATCTTCCATACATATATATATAATCAGTGCTCAGATATTAAAATAGCAAATCTTTATACTATAATGGACATGCTTCAACCCATTCCAACCTCCAACTTTTTAGCCATCCATACCATTGAAAATCTGATGATAGAATTCCCAAATCCCATGCTGATGCCAATATTGTTGTCATGCCCATTTTGACCTGAAGTCACTCTGACCCCTCATGTATAGGACAGCATCCATTTAAATACATAGAAGAGGAATAGGTAGAATGCTGGCTTAATATGCAAGATTTAAAATATCAGGCACTCTTAAATCTGGCGCCTAATTGTAAATATAGGGGATATGAACTCAGACTTTCAAGCCCTTTCACTATCTATCTACACTATCTCATACATTTTTTATATAACATTGAAATAAAAAATAATTTGTGATATTTAAAAAAAAAAAAACAGTTTCCATGAAAACAATACATTTTCATTTATTTTTAGCATAAAATGACTCCAACTAGAGATCATGCATCTCTCATCCTGTCCATGATCACTACGTTATCGATTTATATGAGAACCATATATGTGTGAAGTAGGCTAAAAGTCAACAAATTTTATACTGCCAACTAATCTAAAAAATATATTCAATGTTAAAATTTAATTATAACTTTTATATATCTCAGAAGAGCACAGATATATAACTGAATAAATACACTATAATAGTACTTATACACACAACATAAAAAGTATAGTGTAACAGGATGGGGGAGTGAACCCGGAGTGATGGAAAATCATCATCACTCCCAACTCAACAATATTTCAAATAAAATGATTTAATATAAAATTTACAAGAGAGGATGAGATCATTGAGAGATCAGAAGAGCAACTACAAGCATAATTATCCACCATATAATATATCAACCAGCATTATCAAAAAGTAAGTAATACTCAAAAGAAATACCAAAAGAAACCATTCATCATCGTGAATGATCAATAATATCAACTAAATCAGTACAATAAATCAACAGTCAACCATGTGACTGGATTGGAAATGGGTCTTCTGTAGGCCAGGCTAACTACTTTGCCAGCTTGGCAATTATTTAAACATAACTTGGATGCACCATCTTAAGTGCTCATCCATCAGAATACATAAGCAGAAAATCTATACAATAATGCTGGGACAAAACATGCTGATCATCATCAATGCTCTGGCCACTTAAGTATCATTAATGAACTGGCCAACTACAAACTTAAATTTTTAATAAGACAACTAAAATAAAAGGTAGTGCATGGGCTTTAAAAAGTATTCTCTTTTGCACCAACCAGAATGATGATCGATCATCTCTGGATGCCTAAAAGCACTAAATACACATCCCCATTCATATATTCATCCTGTGCTCGAATCTAACTCAGAGAACATAAGCTCTATTACTGTTATGTGACCAAGAAATGATGATTTAATAAAATTTTAACAATTAAATACAAGTTAATTAATAACAAAAATAAAATAAAATAAAAACGACATTAAAGTCTCTAGAATTAAGTTACACATATAATCCCTTCACTTTGATTTACATGATTAATACATTAGGTTTACTTAAAATCCACTCAGCACACAGGCATGTGGCTTGATACAAAATGAACATGTTTTAATTGACATTTAATTTTAAAAAATGATCAAAAATTTACATATAAGTGTCTATCTGACACACATTGTTATTTATAATACAATGACATATATACGCACACATACGTGCATGTGCGTGAATTTTCTGAATATATTTGACTTGTTACAAAATAATTATCAAAATCTTAAGTTATATAAAAATACAATAAATGATTAAAGTTTCAGCTAAATTATATACATTTACATACTAGGTTTACTGAAACATGTATATATAATTTGCACAGATGTGCAAAACATTAATTTATCTACATAACATTTGTATTTATGGCAATCAAATTATTAAAAATTATTTTCAGCAATTTAATTCTCTTTGCTGAATATAGTCTTTTTCTTTAAAATAAGAACTACCAAATTTTTGATAGTTGATTGTTAATTGATTTAAAATGTATTTCTTTTCTTTTTTAGTCTAAAAGATTTTTGGGAAATCTTTTTCTTGTCTGTTAATTATAACTTTTTTTTTTTTTTTAAATTATAAATATAAATTTAAACCCCTTTTTTTTCTTCTTTTTTAAATTAATATCATTTTGCATATATCTATTAGTTATAAAATGTCATTTTACTAAGGAAATCATTTAAAATTTTATTATCATCGATAACACTACTCACCACCAGTTATATATACGTTTATCTGTGCTTCTCTGCCTTTAGATACATTAACATATATATAATTACTTCTTCAGCAAATTGGGATTCCCTGGGCAAACTGGAAGATTTTTCTTGGTGAGTTTGCTGGTTTCTCATTGGAATAGTTGAGGTAAAGGTTGTTCTGCAGTTGGTTTCTTTCTATCTAGGATTGTTCCAGGCAAGCATCTGTCTTGGTTTGATAGATTTCAGGCAAGCAACTGTCCTCTCCACATTTAAGGTTATGAATTTCAGCACAAAGTGGTGGGTCATTTTTCTCCATGTGAATTCAAACTCCTGCAAAGGAAAATAGTAGCAACTCCTGGATCTACTGTCCTTCCTTCAGCTACATCAGTTCATGGGTAGTTATTCTGCCAACTCTCTGCTACATCCAACAACAAACTTCAGCTATCCATTTCAGTCAGATAATTGCTGCCACTTACTCAAAAAATTTTACTAGCCAGACCTTGGAGTTGGCCTAGTTGGCCATTGCTTAAAATATTAAAACCAGACTCTCCTGGCTAATTCTTACAAAACTGCCAACAAAAACTAACTGATATTTTTTATCAGTCTTTTTATAATCTTGGTTGGGTCAGGTGATAAAAACATAGTGACTGATTTCCATTAACTTTAATCCTTTGGAATTTAACTAAAGGTGTGATCTATATACATGTTTACTTTGATAGAAATTTACAAATTAATTAAAAGATTTCAAAAATACCATACTTGTTTTTAAATTTCAAAATCAGAATAATGACAATAATAATAATACAAAATTTATATTTATTTAGACCTTTTAAAAATTTAATTTATAAAACAATTTTTATTTTAAAGGAGTTACTATTTATTATTTTTTTATTTCAGTGAATGTAGAAAATATCTATAATAATTTTTGTCTGTGTTTCTTTCTACTTTTCCTTTACTTTATATATATATACACACACACTATATTATTGTGTGCTATGTAACCCAATTGGTTACAATAGTAAATATTATTGTCTTTTTCCCTGTAAATGTTTATTAACCACGATGTAATAAATTTTTCCAACACCATATTCTTGATGGCATGGTGCCAATTTGTTCTGGCATTTATTTCCAGGAACTTCTGTGTAATAAAAATATAATAGGTAATAACTGACCTCAGAGTTTTGAGAAAAGTATTTGTTGTTGTACTGAAACAGCAAATATTTAGTTATTATATTTTTATTACATGTAAGTTCCCAGAAATAGTACTATGAATGTATTATATATATTTTTGAATTTAATGGCAATTGAGGAGGCTTAAGGAATTAACTGAAATACTTCTGCATATTGAAGGACTCTCTGTATATAATAGTTAATTACCATTATATTTATTATTTTTATTGTTTTATATACACCTGGGTCTCATTTTATGCAGATTTTTTAAATGCAATTTTGAAGTTATGCGATTCATGTTTCTTCTTAATATCTTTTTATGTGGGTTTTCTTTTATGTAATAAAGGAATTCATATTTACTATATTTATTAGATATCAAGAAATTTAAATTATTAATAACTTATTTTGACTTGAAATACTTTTTTTTTTCAAAAGTATAACATTATATTAGCAGCTAATGTGAACATGACCTGAAGCTGTATTTAGAATCTTAGCTTCTACGCAAATAACCTACTTATACTTATGAGTAAATAATAATAATAGATTTATACTTACAAGTATAAAAATATTGGAATAAATATTCAAAAATTTCAAACTTTTAAAACATATTTTGTTAGATATAACAGAAATAAATATTCTTTTAGATTTTTAAAATAAATAATGAAGTTTTGTAAACTGAAAATAATCTTTCTACCAATAATGTATAATCTTTTTGTTTTGATTTCGATCTCATTTTTTAAATATAGAAACAAAATGTGAACATTTAAAATTTATTTCAGTAGTAAACACAAATATCTATCAATGAAGACAAATTTATTATTTTCTGATAAGTATTAATCATTTAATCATAGATTTTATGTTGATGTGTGAGTCAAAGAAAAACATCAGAAAATGCTGAAATCTGAGAGTTTGATGCAATAAACAACCTCTTAAATTCCAACGAGAGCTAAATTAGTTATATATCTGGATATTGTGAGCTTTATAAACAATTAGTAAAATCATCATCTCAAGGTTTAATCACCGATTACATTGTCAACAGAAAACCATTAACACAGTACAAGATTGAAAGTAATGCTAGTTGTACTTCCACTTGTGATGAATTTGATTTCTTACCAGTTTACAAACAAACCACATATCATCAAATAGCGATAATGATTAAAATATGTATGAAAAAATGTAAAATTAAATACTGTAGTTAATAAAAAAAAGTAAAAAAAGTTTGTCTTGTATCAATTTTTTTCACATATTTGATATTTTTTATTAGTCATACTTTATTTTATTTTTTTAGTGCAAATTTTAATGCAATTTTTTCTTGTTGCTTTGCTTTTATGCGATTTCTGAAAATTACAGAACTTATCCCCCATTTTTCAAGGTAAGTTAAGTCTATTTTTGTGTAATTTTTTTTAATGCGGGTTTTCTGTGGAACCTATCTACTGCATAAAATGAGACCCAGGTGTATATATATTAGTTGCAACCCTCCTCCCTTTTTTTTTACAAGCAAAAACTTTTTTTATTAGTTAAAAGATAAAATGGATTAAAAAGACGAAATAGATTATAGACATCATATTGAATAAACAAGTATTTATTTAAATATTTTTTTTTTTTTTATTTTATAAAATATGTATCTATTAATTTATTCATGATGCTGTACAGTATTTTTGCATTCAACATTAAGTAAAAAAATAAAGCATGCCAGGCAATGATGAAAATTTAAAACATCACTACATAATTTTATCTGGTTGTTAGAAATTTCTGAGTCTTAGTAAGTAGAATTAAAAGTATTTAACCTTGTAGAGTAGTGATTAGTGTTTCTAGCTGATATCTCCTGGAATCAATAGATCTGTTGACAAAAACCATAAATTAAAGGAATAAATAAGCTTGCTTTATTTTTCAGTTATATTTTATTGAGAATATACTGGTTTTGATATAATATATTTATATTTTGTGGGTAGATCCCAAAAAAGTTAACTCTACAATCCTGACTTCACAAAAAGAGCCAAATTTTAGATTACATGTTGTTCTGAATTAAAATAATTATCAAATTTCCATTTATTGTCTTAAAGGAGGAGGGTCAGATAGAAAATATTATTTTCAAAGGGCATGATTTTAGCTTACAATGCCAGTTTTTAGTTGTCTGTTTATATTATAGCTGAAGTATAATTTTAATATTTCATATATATATACACATTTATACTTACTTACATAACAGATCACTTATCATATTTAACATAATGTAATAATAAAAATGAAAACCATATGACTATAGCAAAAAATATATACTTTGCATGTTTATAATTCTATAAATGTATTTTTAAAAAAACATTAGGCTTTTCTGAATTTAAGAGAGAACTGAATGGCCTTATTAAACAAAAAAAATAGTGTTACATTGCTGTCTCATTCACTAATGTTGAAAGAATTAAAAAAATCAAATGAGATTAGAAATCAATGCTTACTGGGTGAGACAAAAATTGAAACATAGACACAATACAACAATGAAACAAATTATTACTGCACAGATCAACAGATATTTTAATACTCATAAAAGAATTGTGAGCTTTATATGAACATTTAAAGATGATATATAATAAGCTTTTCTGAATATCCCTATCCTCAGACCAGTTTCTAGGTCTGGCTGTCATCAGTGAGATGCTAGGACATTCAGGTATTAGGTTTAAAATACCACAGCTATTACCATGCTCATTATATAACATTTGTAGTGCAAAAGGAATTAAATTAAGTCATGTGATATGTGACTTGATTTCCTTGCAATTTAAAGGTAAATTGTGATTCTAAAGTCTTTCTGCTGCAAATGTTATTATACAATCACAGTGGTATCCCAAATATAAAATCTTGACATATATAGTTAAACAAAATTATTATTACATTTTCCCAAATACTAGGAGTGTTTATATCAAGTGATGAATAAAATCAGACTATCTTCTCTGTAAGAAACACGATGATAAAACAATCAGATTATATTTTCCTTACCCATTCATTATTTTGCATATACATATTGTTAAATGTTGAGTTTTTGGTCATTTTGAGATACTACATTTGGCCCATTGTCATTTTCCTTGATAATAAAGCTCCAACACAATCAAGCATTAGACACATAATTTCAATCATCTGACTTTGTCATTAAAATTCTTTTAGAAATTATTTAAATATAATTTTATTTTCTATAGACCATGAAAATTTTTTTGTGCAAATGATAAGTAAATGTTATGATAAAGATAATTTTTCTTGTTATTTGATCCAACCTTGAATAGACAAAATAATTAAGAGACAAAACGTAGTCAAAATATTAGATTGATTTTATTGATAATTCAAATATTTATGAAAGATACTTCGTGGCACTGCTTGCAGAAATGAAAAAAAAAGCTATGTTAGGAAATCATAATTTCAAACTTCAGAAATTTATTTTCAAATAAAATTAAAGTTCCCTTATGTTCTACACTGCTTTTAGTGAGAATCAAATTATTTTAAAAATTCATTCAAATATAAATTATTGACTATAGCATATTTTTCCATTTATTTTATTGATTTCTTTACAATATATATATTAGAATTCAAAAATGCATTAAAATAATATTTAAAATCTCATTTTCAGCTATCTAAATCACCCTAAGTACATTTACGTTCAAAACATTTAACTTTATAAAAACTTTTTTTTAAAAAATAAAAAAAATTAAAAAATAAAAGCATCAAGATAAAAATAAAACATTTCACCATCAAACATTTCTTAAGTAATAACAAGCAAAAAAAAAATTTTTTTTAATTATAAATTTACTTTTTAACAGCTTTAAAAACAGAAAAAAAGAATTTATTCTGAAAAAATAAGTCTCGCGCTTAAAGTGATGCAGTAAAGTAAGCTCCGATTGCATCTAGTTAACAGTTATTCCAGATATTCTAGGATGGTAGGATTCATTTTTCAGGAAGTTCGGCTTATTGAAATTGTCTACCCTCTGCTCCGGTCTTTTGAGATCAGTTTCCAAGAAAATGTTGATCTTTTGATAATTAGGGAAAATCTTTTCTTCTATAAAAACAGTTACCCCTCCCCCACCCCGCCTCCCATTTCATTTGAAAAAAAATTTTAAAAAAAAAAACTAAAATTATTTGCCCGCTTGTTTTAATTTTTCTAAAAAAAAATAACCCATAAATTTTGGATTAAAAAACATTTATATATATAAAAAACAAAATACTTTTTTTTTAAGTAAAACTTTATTTTATATAATGATATAAAGCGCGGATGGGGGGGGGGGATACATAAAATTTTGATAATTTATTGTAAAGGATGGAATAGTAATTTTCGTTCCAAAGAAAATATTAATATAAAATTATAAATGACTTTAATTTTAAAAAAACAAAAAAGCTGCAGTAGTAGTGAGAAACATATTCTAAAGTGCGTTTGCTCGCAGTCTGCGAGAACACAAACATGTCTTAATTAAATATAATTATAATTTGTGTTTTTTTTTTTTTCAATTATATATATATGCGATATCAGCTGACCAACATCTTATATGGTTTTATTTTTCATACCCATGACATCTAATAGTCAATGAGCAGTTTATTTCCAATGATCAAAAGAAAGCAAGCACTACATTACTCACGTTTCAGCATTTCAATAGTAATCAAAATGTGTAACTGCTGCGGCTAACTTAAAGTGCCAATAACCTAATTATTTTAATGAAAACTGTAGCAGTAGTAGCGACAAAACATTTTATCTGGTCAGGCATTAGAAATTCTCTTTCCTATTTGTTTATATAATATGCAAACAAAATAAATCATGAAAAATTATCATTTTTCTTACTTTAAATAAACAATATAAGCCAAATTAGAGTAAATAAAAAACATCACAATTATAAAAAAATAAACACATATTTTGGTTAATTATAAGCTCCAAGTTAAAAACTAATAATCTTTATGCACTTAATTCAATAAGTTGTTTCATTTTGAATAACTAGGAGTCATTTCAGAGCTAAAACTAACAATTTTAACAACAAATAAACTAAAAAAGTAAACCCAAGCGCTAAATTATTAATAAATATTTGATATATAAATTACTCTATATTTAACCTGTTGAAAACACATCAATATAAATGGGGGGGGGGGAATACTGAGTTTGGTAAAATACAAATGGTATTTTTTTTCTTTCTCACCTGAAACTTATAAAATTTTCCAAACTTAAATTCTTTTAATATAAATTTATAGTTAGTGAGGATCTGAACCCAGACTTTCAAGCTTCCTTTAGTTATTCACTCCATTTTTTTACAAACCGATACCTATAATAACATAAATGTGAAAAAGATAGATAATCTTTAATATATATATATTGTGCTGAACCAGCACCCATCAATTGGTCCTGATCATCTCCAATAATAGAGAAACGGTAAAATTCAATCATAAAATGCACATGTTCTGATCTCAGCATCATCTGAAAAACTAATATACTAAATCTCTATATACCTCATGAGGGTTTTACAGCATTTTTAGGATATACCATACACAAATCATGTCATATTATTTTTGTTTTTCAACATATTTTAATCAAAAGCATGAGTGCTTTTTATATGGAAAAAATCTGTAAATTATTTATACAAAACAATCTGAAAATCAATTCTGAGCTAACAATATTCAACAAAACCAAAGTTTAGTGAAGATGTAAAAAATAATATAAAAACCAATAAAATATCACATGACTTCACTTTCTATACTGCTTTTCATTCTAGGTCAGAGTCTAGCAAACTTTTTATAATGAAGAGCCACTTTGTTTAAATCCCCCCCCCCCCCCCAAAAAAAGCTTCAAGGAAAGAGGTGAAAAATGGATTCATGAAAACTATAAATTTCTGAATGGCTGTGGATATATTTAAGCATTTATTTTAATAATAGAACATCATAGAATCTGTATACATCCTAATTAAAATATAAATTCTCTTAAAAATAAACAAACAAAAACAAAAAATTACTTTGACAGTTTGATTTATTCACAAATTTCTAATAATTAAATATTCATCATATAAAATAATTACTATTCTATAATAAGGCGGAATTCAAGAAACAAAATTGAAAAGCCCATGTTTCCTCTCCTAGAGTCATCAACACATTTATTTACAAATTAGGAAATTAAAAATGTGTTTTTGATTATCATGATAAAAAGACCTTGGAATCAAAAGGCCACTAGTAGCTTGCAAGCCACAGTTTTCCAAGTCTGGATTAGGAGAAAATATTGATTTTGGAACCATATAATAACTGATTTTATTTTCATTATTTACAATGCCAAATGGTATATACTGATTCAGTATATCAATGCTAAAGCATAACCCCACATTTTCATCTTGTGTTTGTTATGATCTTGATACCAAGATCATAACAAACACAAGATGAAAGAGTTCATTAAGATATTAAAATGGAGATGCCAGAAAATAAAGAAATAATTTATAAGTAAAAAATAACACTTGAATAATGATTTTAATTTATACAATAATTAAATATCAAAAAATCTTATTTACTTCAAAATATTAATTTGCAAAATGCATAATAGATTTAATATTTTTAAAATTTAGCTTTGACAAAACAAGAAATAGAAATAATTAAATAAAAATAATAAAATAAATAATTATTTCTTTTCTGAAAAAACTGTGACAAGAAAGCATAATTAGTTTTTCAATATTCTCATCACAATTTAAACCCTAATTGCATAGATCTAGTTCAGTATACATCTAAAAAAAAAAAAATGTTAATCCGCTTTGTCTTTTTCTAAATGTAAGAGGAAAAAAGATACTGGAAAATATTTTATTGGAAAAATTCAGAAGGTACTTTCAGGATAAGTATAGTAGATGTTAAATATATTTTTTTCAGAAAATAAATTTATTTATTATATATATAAATTAAATTAAAATGGATGCAATTGCTTATAAATAATGTTTTATGTGATCTATCTATATAAATTCATTGAAAGCAGTCAATGTTCAAACCAGACCAATATCAATAACAATCTAAATCTGTTGTCAAGGTAACCCCCTTTTAACAATAAAAACTTTATTTTAGATCTGATATGTTTATATTTTACCTTTATTGCTAAAAGATGGTTGCTTTGATAACAGATTGAAATTGTTGATTGTTATTTATATTGGTCTGTTTTAAGTATTGACTGCTTTCAATGAATTTACATTTATTGACGTATCTAACCTTGAGCACTATTACATTTATATATATGTAATGTGCACACAAATTTCTAAATAATAGTTAATAAGAAATATTTATATTTCCACTTCAAAAATATTACTATTATTTATTTTATTAAAAAAGATCTTTCCTGATGAGTATATAATTAAAAATGAGCTATTTTCACCATAAGATGGTCAATGTACTTTAAAATTAACAATTTACGAATAAATTCAAATTAAGTTAACTTTAAAAATGTTTGAATTCTTTAAATATATATGATAATGATTATATTTACTCAGCTTTATTATTTTTTATGCAATGTTAACTTTATGAAATAGGTATTTATTTTTAACACCATGTAAGCTGAAATTATTATAAAAATTGAATCTTCAACCAAATGTATAATACATATAGTACATATAGTAAGACAGCAAGTTAAAAATATATAAATCTAAAGCAAATTTCTTATTTTTTTTTCATTTTTTACAGAATAATCTTTTTATAGTTTCTGGGTAAAAAAAAAAAAAAGATTCTTAATCTTTGCAAATTTTGTCAATCTCTTTAGAAGGTAAATGAATGTAAAATGCATATTATTATTCCTAGATTTTTATAATTTTCTTTTGTCAATGAAGTTAAACATGAAAGTTACTGGAAATACTAAAGTGAAGCTTCATAACATTGGTTGCATTACAGTTCCTAAATTCCTTCAATCATCACTATTTTGCCATTGTGATTTATGATTTGATGTAATTGAGATCAACAGGTCCCAATCTTTAACTCATCATTTTTTTTCTATTGCTAAAAATTGACTCTTAATACTACTATATAATTAACACTATTACTTCTTTGAAAGTCAATTACAACTCAATAATTTGATTGCAAATATATTATACATATATATCCAGCACATACATTCAGGATGTTTTCTACAATAAAAAAAAAAAAACAACAGGTTTTGTTTTATGTTGCCCTGCTTTTCAATTATAAAACTTATTTTATTTTATTAAAAAAAAAAAAAAAAGATAATTATTTGTTATTGTTTACAAAACTAAATTTAGGAGAAAAAATATGCTTTTCTAAATTTAAAAAAACTTAATTAAAATATTTTGTTGTTCTAATTATTAATTAATTAATTCATGAGAAAATAAAATTCATCATATATAAATAAAAGCAACTTTCTAAATATTTGTATCAATATATTTATTTTTAATTACGTTTTATATTTATGTGTTTAACTATGAAGACATAATTCCCATCATCAATGTTGATTCTCTTTCATTATATATATATATTTAATGTTAATGGCTATCAGAAGAATATAAATTTATGTTAGCTTAAATATAAAAAAGAATAGTGTAATTCATATATAAGTATATAAAATGTCAGAGCATTTAGGATTTTGTGATATTCTTGTAAATACTTGCTTGAGCTGAACATCAATATTTTAAAAACAACAGTCATGTTAATTTTTACTAATTAATAGGCAGTTAGATCGATTATTCTTTATCACCATTATTTTTAATCATATTATCTAGAATTGAAAGAAGATTGTAAGATCTATAATTTCTTTAATCTTATTCACCTTTCTTAAATGTAACTATTTCTGCATTTTTAAAATCATCTAATTCATCCAGAAAATTGGAGTTTCTGATGAAATTACAAAGAAAGATCTTGTTTTGAAAAATTTTATACTGAGTCATAGTTTAAGTGTCAAATCAAGCTAAGAGGATGAGTCACAAATCTAAAGGTTTTGATTGGCTACAAATATTTAACTGGTGCATTTGTCAGTTTATTATATATATATGTATTGAAATAATAAAACTGATTTTGCTCAAACTGGATTGGTTATATAAGTAAATCACATTAAAGCAGTCATCTGTTTAATAGTACCAAAAATCTCCAATCTAATTGTCAAGGCAACATTTCTCTTACATATATATAATAGTACACTTTTTGCCAGCAATGTTATTTGGTCATAGGCTAATGGAGAGAATGGTTTACTTCAATCAATTACATATATATATTGAGCTGTACTAATTTATATTTACAATATTTACATGCAAGTTTCTGCTATATGGCAAGTCAGGATATCTGGGAAACAGAATACTATAATCAAATTATAACTCTTGATAGCAGTTTGCTAATTGTTGCACGCCTATTATATAGTCTTATATAATGTATATATAGTCCTATAGTATAAAGAAGTAAAATTTAGAATTACATCATAGAAAATAAAAACTCATATATATAATTAAAAACAACATATGTAATTTTAATTTATTGATTTTTTTTTTTATACTTTTTCTTTACTTTGTAATTATTCCTGAAATTCTTTGAAGTTACAAAACTGTTATTTAAGTCGGTAATTTGTAATTATTCCCAGAGGCAAAAGAAGAGCTTTTGTAAATATATATTTTTAAAAAAATTAAAAAATTACTGATTTCTTTAATGGCTAACTAATTATCTAATTCATTTTATATTAAATAAAAAGCAAACATTGTTAATTAATATGATTTTGTAATATTTACATTGATTATGAAAACTTATACATGTTACATGAAGTACATACCGATTATAAACTATGTTATTAAAAATAGGTATTTGAAATAATTAGGAAACCTGGTTCAGCATCTAGTTAAAATTTAAAAAAAGTTAATTATTATAGGCTACTATGAAAGAAAATAAAAAAGAATTTTGAAAAAAGAAAAAACAAAAGGGATTCTAAGGTAACCCCAATATTTTTCATTCTGAAGCCTTTCCAGTAAAATGATTAATAAGAGTCACTAAGTTTGGTGTGATTACTCATAGTAATCTTTTTATTTAAAACACACAAATAAAATTTAAGAAATAACATTTTGAGATAAAAAAAAATTAATTTAACTAACAAAAACTGATAATACTTAATTGCAAACCCAAAATAATTTTAAACATTTTATATGGAACATACTTAAAAAATTATTTATTAAGACTTTATGTAATTTCTTATTTTTTGTAAATCTTCATATTCAATTTTTAGTTTAGAAAGTTTTCTGAATATAATATTTTAATAAAATAAATTACAGCTTAAAGAAGTTTTAAAAGAATATAATGCAAACACAGAATTTAGAATCAACATGAATTTATTTGAAAAATATTTTCAGTATTTGGTTCAAAATCACACAAACACTATCTTAAATCTAGTGCTGCATCAAGTTTTTTTATTTTATTTTGATTTCAAAAATGAATAAAGTGAAAATTAATGTTCTTTTGCATAAGTATGTTATTGAAAATACAAAAATTTTGCAAGTTTCCATGCTAAAAATGATTGCAATAATATATAATACTATACATGAATACGGTTAATTCTTAAACAATACCAATATCAATAACAATCTCAATCTATTGTCAAAGCAACTTCCTTTTACAATAAAGGTGGATAACTACCTTTACCTATGGTCTGATATGCTTATATAGGCACTAAAAATTGCAACTTGTCTACAGAGAATGAGATTATTAATTCAAAGAAGTTTAAATAAACCTCATTAAGCAGACAAATATAACTTGTTCTGAAAACAGACTAATGAATTGTCAATTATAGCTTTTAAATTCCACTTACACTATGTATTATTTAGATAATAAAACTAATAACACTCAAAGACTATATGGGTTTACAAATATAAATATATAAAAGCAGTCAACACTTAAACAATATCAATATTAATAACAATCAAAGTAATAAATAATTGTTTTTATATGTTGGACTATTTCCATCATCTTTAGAAAAATTTAACTTTATTTAAATACATTCAACTATTACTAATAGCACACAGATTAGTATATGCACAAAATTTTGAGAGCTATTATTCTCCCCTCTTCTAAGGGTACAGGTTCGATTCCCATGATAATACTGTCATTGATCAGGCCAGCAACACCTCAAAAAGAGGGGAGAATAATACCTCTCAAAACATTGTGCATATACTAACCTGTATGCTATTACTAATAGTTGAATGTATTTGGAATATTTAAATAAAGTTAAATTTTTCTTAAGACATTCAATACTCATATTAGATGATGGAAATAGTCCAACATATAAATACAACTAAAACACCACCATCACAAACCTTCAGAAAAACACAAAGTAATAAATAATTTCAGTGGAAACAAATTATATTTGCCTGTTTAATGAAGTTTATTTAAACTTCTTTGAATTAATATTCTCACTCTTTTTAGTCAAGGGGATATCCACCTTTATAGTAAAAAAATCCCTGCATGTTTTCATGCAGTTGGTCCAATTAGGAATCAGGAGGCTTCACGATCAGTTGTGGAACTCACAGGTCTGGTGCTCAAACTTTTTATAAACTCTTGAGCAATAAAGCCATATGCCTTTTTTGTGTTGTCTTGACAACAGATTGAAATTATTGTTGGTATTGATATTGTTTAAATATTGACTGCTTTCATATATTTACATTTGTTAATCTATCTAGTCTTTAGCATTATTAGCTTCATTATCTAAGTAATACATACTTTCAGTGGAATTTGAAAGTTAGAATTGACCATTTGTTAGTATGCTTTCCATCAGGTTAAATTTGCTTGTTTAATGAGGCTTATATATGCATATCATTTGCATGCTTGTCATAGAAAAGATATGTATATTAGACACATCTGAATAGTTTTTTGGAATAAAATGATATTTTCTGATGCAAACTTTTGGTATCAGAATTTTTAACCTTCTAGCAGATTCCAAACCACTAATAGGAATTCCTTGTTCTGGAGTAACAAAAAAGTTTAACAAGCAAAAATGATAAGTTATTAATAGTTAGATTGAAAATTACTTGAAAAGATTAGAAGCTACTCAATTATGTGAATAATAACAAAATTTGGGATTGGGTAGTTGTTATAAAAAGGGAAACAAAAATAATAACATAAAATACTTTAAGGACAGCAAATAAGAAAAGCAAAATATTACTAAGTGTAAGAAAATAAATGCCAAAAAGAAAATAATGTAAAATGTTATAAAATTATTTTTTGAAGGAAATAAAAACTGCATAATAATACTAAATGTAAGACTAAAAAATCACAAAAATAGAATTCATGCTTCAAGAGTTCTAAGTGATCAAAAAAATTTTTTAGATGTATGGGTACAGAATTAAAAGTTTATTTGCATTTTGCAATTTATGTAAATTTAGATCACCTTTTAATATGGTAAACTAGACAATGCTTTTTGTAACAAAATAGAATGAACTAAAAAAAAAAAAAGCCATAATATAAATTTAAAAAACAAATGTTCAAATATGTTAGGTTAAAAAGAAAAGTTGTATTTCATAAAACTGGTGGTAAAATAAATTGAAAAAAAAATGTATATAAGGCAAATAAATCTATATAAGGTATGTCATTTTATAGAGAAAAATTTCAAAAGTGAATTAAAATGTTTATGGATAATCACCAAAATAAAATGTAATTTAATTGGAAAAGATGATAGATAAACTAACTAAACTATATTAAAATATACAAAAGAATTTGTGGTAAAAAAAATATCAGTGTAAATATATAAAAATTAGAAAAAATATTTTATTCATCAAATATACAATGTGATAGTGAGTCTCTACTTAATTTAATTTACTAGTGCAATATTTGTATGTAATTTTAATCTGAAGGGAATTACACTTTATACACATGGGTTGTAATACTGTTTCAATATCCCAATAACATTTTGTTGAGTATAAGATACTCTCAAACCAAAGCATAAGATAGAGACTGAAAAAATAAGAGCAGCCATCTTATCTTCATACCTAAATTCACTTATATAGGCCAATCTAAAGCTTCTTGGAGTGAGAATGTGAAGGTCTTCCATTAATCACTTTACATCCATTAACTTTATTATATAATTGGAATAGACATAATAAAAAAAATTTAAAATGTTATGGAAATTAAAAATATGCAGTAAAAAAATATTAAAACAAAATCAATACTGAAGTTGAGGACATAATAATAGTAGAGAAAATTAATTATAAGAAATGGAGAAAAGATTTAAATCTGTGATACGATTTTGTGGGTAATGAAAAGAATATGTTGAACATTTAATATTAGAGTTGAGCAGTTTAGTAAATAAAAAGATGAAATCATAAAATTGTGAAATACACATAATAAATAAAAAGATTATGGTATATATATATATTATGATGGTAAAATATAATAGAAAGCTTAGGAATAAAATAGTGACAATAATATTGTGACTTAATCACATATTTCCAAGAGTTCATTTCTTTCCACTCTAGAACTATGTACTGCAAGTGTAAGAAACCAATGGATACCAAATGATATAGTGTTTAAATATTTCCACTTTCAGACCAGTTGTTAACTTTTGCATTCTTCGATAACAATTAGAATCCAAAGCTGGAACTAATGTGTTTATGCATCAGCCACCTTTTACTCCTTTGTAATATTCAAAGAAATTCAAAAGTTTTGTTCCTGAGATAATTCATTTGTTTAGTTATATAGATCTGACACCAGGTTAGTTTATTTCTAGAGTCCTTAGTTTACATCAGCTATGGGTTTCTTCTATTTTTTGTGTAGGAAAGTTAATACCAACAGCAATATCACATGACTTCATATGCTTCCAAAAGCAATTCTCAATCTATTTTGTAGCACAATATTACCTGATGTTTTCTGATTAATCAAGTTTACAATATGTAAATCTAGAGTAGAGAAAAATGTGTAAAAGTGGAAGAGAATTCTTGAAAAATAAGATAAAGATAATAGATATAAATGGTTGTGTATTATGTATATACACTATAAATGAAATGGTGGTAGTTATCTATTCAGACAAAAATAACTCCATTGCATAACATTACACTTAATTAATATACTGAATGTTTTAATAGAATGGTGGAATGATAGACTCTGGAACTAAAGTTTCAAGATCATAGTTCCAGCTCTGTTATTTCCCTGCTCAAAATTCTTATAAAGTCCTAAGCAATAAAACCATTTGATTTTTTTTTTAATTCAATAGTTTCTGTCTATTAATATTCATAGATAATGAGCTTTAGATTAAAAATATTCATCCAAAACACCCTAATCTTGCCTGTAAATGTAGTGGGCACAGTTAAATGACATCCAATGATTAATCATGTTTACATAGATTATTCTTACTACTATCTTTGCATATTTAAATAAAAACTAATAAGATTATATGATGATTTAGTAAATAAAATGTTTAGCTTGCAGATATATGACTGACCATGTGTGTAAAATGAGAACAAGAATGACTGAAAAATGAATATTCACTGGTCCTTAAAGAGGTGACTTTATAAACATAAATCTGTATTAGTGTTAAAAATTTCGCCCATCACTAGGGTGTAATTAGTTGTTCCAGACCATTCATTACTTAATGTGACTTTAGATAGCAAGTAATTGGGAATATATTGGTGGTCATATACAATTCTCATGCGATGTTTAATAATTAATATATTGTATATTAATTTTAATAAAGTTATGTCTTTTTTTTAATTAAAATTAAAAAATATATTTACTTAATTAGATATCAACTTTTTATTCTATTATTAACTAAATGTATATTCATATTTGCCCTTTTTAAAAGATATTATGCAATATTCATTTTTCTCAAATAATTTGGAAGTACTACTGCCTCAATAAAAGTGTAATCTCTCGGTAAAGACAAATTATTCATGAAGCATATTTTATTGATATTTTTATCCCTTTTTAAATTTAAGATCAGGCAGTTTGATAATATGGGATATCTGCATTTATTTCTTTTTTAAAACTTTTTAATTAATCATTAAAAAAGTGATTTTTTATTGCTAACAAATTAAAATAACTCTAGTAAATATTTCTAATGAAATTATATTAAAATAAGCAAGTAAAGCAGAAATTGGCCAAGTAGTAGTTCGCTCCGCGGAAATCTTTCAGCAGTGATCACGTTTCAAACTGATAAGTTAAGCCAGTAATAAATGATGTAAGAGTTTCTTCAAATGAGTTAACCTACTAAAATGATTCGGAAAACAAAATAAAATGGCTCAAAATGAATGAAATTAATAACATATAGAAAAAAAAAGCAAAACTGCAAATTAGTTTTAAATAGGCTTAAGATTTTTTTTAAACACGTATGAAAACTAAGTTTTAGAATTAGTTTTTATATTAAATTAAAAAAAAAAAAAATTGCATCAATTTTTAGCTTGGGCGGTGAACTTAGATGTTGAGATGCAGTATAGACTACTACAATTTATTGTTGGTGCTTTTAGCAAGTTAAAAGATGAGGTGTTTAATCAAAATAAATAACTACTCTAACTACATAATGCCAGTCGCCAGTCGGTGCAAGTCTTAGTTAATGCATAAAATCCCCATCTAGTCCCTATTTATCCAATATCCCCTGACTATTTTCTAGCTTGTGGCTTTCATCAGTGAGGAAGATAGATTTATACTTGAAACACTCAAATAATTATTTTCTAGTTGTATTATCAATACAGGTTTATTTTGACTTTGGAAAGATTGCTTGACATAGAAAATGCTTAAAATTATATTAAATATTATTGTCTGATAAAAAAAAAAGTATTGATATAACTGCTTATAGGAGCTTTGTATCTGAGAGCACTGCATCTAGCTCTAAGGACCTAATACAATCCTCCAGAAGCCATCTTTCACCTATTTAGTTAACTATACAGCTTGGAGCTCAAAATGAAAATATATTCAAGTTTTCAATTCAAGTTCATTAGACTGTACAGTCATATAAAACTGAACCAATTTAGCATCTATACATATTGGCGTCCTTGGTTTATCAAAAACCACAGTCACCATGACTCATAGACAAGAATGTTTTAAAACCACCTAAAAATCACAGGTATGGGGAGTTTACTACTATTAATAACAGTTTGTGTAAGGATAGGATTCATATCTATATGATTATACGGGTAAATAAGCTTGGATTAAAAACATTACTGTTTTCATTTTGAACTTCTAGCTTTGTAGTTAACAAAATAGGTAAAAGATGGCTGCTGGAGAGTTGCATTAGATCATTAGATTCAGGTGGAGTGTTCTCAGATCCAAAGCTTCTCACTGATGAAAGAAACAAGCTAGAAACTAGTCTGGAGATAATGGAAGAGTAAGTACTAGATGGGGATTTTATGCACAAACCTTTTTGCATCCACTGATTACTAAGGCTTGCATTGGGTGACGCTACTGTTGCTATTTTAATAACAGCTTGTGTAAGCATAAGAAATGGTGATCTTGTGATGTTTAGGTAATTTTAAGTTAGCTGTATATATATACAGCTATTATTTTACATAATTTATTGTATGGAATGAGATGTGGCTGCCTTATCAATGTAAAATAAATTTATTAGAGAAGTTTCATTTAAGGATATCTGTAAAATTTTAAAAATATAATGGCAAGATCATAAAATCAATCAATATATTCTTCACTTTGATGGATGTAATACTATAGAATCCAATATTATAAAATCACATCCTTGTTGGATTGCTCATTTAAAATAAAGGAACAATACAAGCTATGGGAGAAATAGACTCCATTACGTTATACAAATTATATCTAAAAATAGGTGCAATATTGACTGTTTCCAAAAGAATAGAATGAGGGCTACAAATAGACATGCTATTAAAATAATTTAGAAAAAAAAGTTTTCTTCAGAAAATTGCCTTCAAATAATGGACTAATCCAGATTCCATTTTATCTAGATTGGATTGAGCATTATACAAAGAGATAATGCATGGCCAATTCAGCTCAGAATTAGGAGCTATACCCTGACAACCAGTAGCAGGCAAAGTATAGTCACTGACATATATTGTAAACATGAGTTTATGTATATTTGGTTTTCATTTTGGTAATAAATATAATATTAGAAATGCCCAGGTTTGTGTTTATATGTAATCCAGACTAAACACAATAGACACCATAACAAAATATCAAATCAAAAAAAAAAAAGAACCATCATGTCCTATATCTGAATGTATTTGTAGTTCACAAATTAAATTTGTATAGTCATTGCAACTAGAGTAGTTTTTTGTCTCTTTCATTTTCTTGACATTGGAAAAATTTTTTACTGCTGATAATGAAAAAACTGCAACAAAGATAGCTGGTAGAAAAAAGCAGCAATTGACTAATAAAATTTCTACTGAGACTAGAGAATTTATGAAGAAAAGAAGGAATATAAAGATATACAAAAAAGATGTATTAAAAAGAATTGAATATCTCGAATTTTGTAAAATGGTACGGAAAAGAGTTGAAAATGATATAAGAAAGTATAATTGTGAAATAGCAAGGAAAGCTGTAGAAGAAAATAAAAGTCTCAAGAATGTTAAATAACATTTTGGTATTGGTAGGAAATTTATATCTGCAATAAGAAAAAAAGATGGAATTATTACTAAAAAGAGAAATGACATCATGAAATTGGTAGAAGATTTTTATCAAGAATTATATAGTAATAAAGAACAAGTACCTCCTATATCTATTACATCTTCCGAATTACCCAGAATTTTAAATGAAGAAGTGAGACATGCAATTAAATGTATGAAGAAAGGAAAGGCTCCAGGAAATGATGGAATTATAATTGATATATTAAAAGAAGCAGGTGAAGAAATAGAAACAATTTTAGCAAAGTTATATACCAAATGTCTAAATGATAAAGATGTACCGGAAGATTGGAAGAATGCAGTAATAATATTAATATTTAAAAAATGTGATAAAGAAGATATTAGAAATTACAGACCTATCAGCCTTTTATCAGTTTTATATAAAAAATTTTACCAAGATAATTACAACTCGTCTACAGAGAACTTTGGATTTCCACCAACCAAGAGAACAAGCTGGATTTAAAAGGGGTTTTAGTACAATAGATCATATCCAGGTATTGAGAGAAGTCATAGAAAGGACAAATGAATATGAGTTGTCATTATGTTTTGGATTTGTAGATTATGAAAAGGCATTCGATTCTATACACATTTCTTCAGTGATTAAAGCATTGGATCATCAAGGTATAGATCCAGGATATTGTCATATTTTAAAGAATATTTATAAAAATGCAACAGCAACAATTAGATTACATAATGATACCGGAAAAATCAACATTGAGAAAGGTGTAAGACAAGGTGACTCCATATCTCCAAAACTTTTTGCAGCAGTGCTGCAAGAAGTATTTTGTGGATTAAAATGGGAA
This sequence comes from Epiperipatus broadwayi, assembly GCA_028023455.1. Taxonomy (NCBI): domain Eukaryota; kingdom Metazoa; phylum Onychophora; class Udeonychophora; order Euonychophora; family Peripatidae; genus Epiperipatus; species Epiperipatus broadwayi. The sequence goes on from JAQFVV010006206.1 coordinate 281,948, forward strand.
ACTAAAGGAGTGAAAGTAAATGGAGAGTATTTAAGTCATTTAGATTTCACAGATGATGTAGTTGTTTTTGCAAATAATGCTTCAGAGCTGCAGAAAATGTTGCAGGAGTTAGCAGATGAAAGTAGAAAAGTAGGACTAAAGATAAATGTTAAAAAGACTAAAGTAATGTTTAATCGATTTGCTCAAAATATGAAAATAAAGATTGATTATGAAGAATTAGAAGAAGTTAACAGTTACAAATACATTGGTCAGATTATTAATACAGATGGAAACATGATGGAGGAAATTAATCATAGAATTAAACTTGGTTGGAGTGCTTTTGGTAGAAATAACTTGATACTAAAAGGAAATATGCCTATGTGTTTGAAAAGGATGGTTTTTAACAAATGTGTTTTATCAGTTCTTACTTATGGATCTGAGACTTGGACACTTAATAGAAGAGCAATACAGAGACTTCATACCATTCAAAGGAGTATGGAGAGATGTATGTTGGGAGTAACAAGAAGAGATCGAAAACGCAATGTATGGGTAAGACAACAAACAGGTGTTACTGACCTTATTGAAAAAATTAAAAGATTGAAATGGAGTTGGGCTGGACATATTGCTAGAAGAGATGATAATAGATGGACAATTGAAATTTTAAACTGGATTCCAAGAGATTGTAAAAGACCCAGAAAGAGACCACATGTGAGATGGATGGATGAAATAAGAAAATGTGCAGGGGTGTTGTGGAGAAGAGAAGCTAAAGATCGGAGAAGATGGATTAAACTTGGAGAGACCTTCATCCTGCAGTGGATTGATAATGGTTGATGATGATGATGAATGAAAAATTAAGTAAAAATTCATACAAAATAAATAAAAAAGTATAGCATAATTGTTAAATCATATTTTTTTTAAAAAAAAACCTACTTCTCAACTATTTAAGTTTCATTTAGTTTTGGATTTGAATTCACACATGTTTGATAGATGGATGCTCTAATTACTTTGTCATAAGGCTCTACAGATCTGCATCAAATCCTTTTAAGAACCTATTGCAATATCAATACTGTGCAAATATTTTTTTAAATATACAACTTGCCAAATATGCTATAATTTTATTTTATTTTATAATTTAGTTTTTATATGGTGAAATTGTGATTTATGCTCAATCAATATACACTACTTCAATTACATGCTATCCAAAAAATGCATACATAACCTTAAATGAAAACATTAAAATTTGTAAATTTAATTAATTTTACAATACAGCAAAAGCCATTTTTCTGTTTCAGAGTACCATATGTTACATTTATTAATATTGGGGTTTTTTTCCATCTCAGAGACCATATACATTCATGTTTACCAATAATGTTTCTTTGAATTAAGGTGTAAAACATACATTTTATATTAATAATTATTTATTCATTAGACTAGAAATTATCCTCTAACAAATAATATTTCTGTAGTGTAAATTTCATAAAACCATTCTCATGCAAGATAGTAACTGATTTCAATCCATCTTTAATACCTTGTGAAGTGATGTAATCATAAATTTATGACCAAAGACAGATCTATGATACCCAAAATGCACATTTTATGCTGAACCAGCATTCATAAGTTGGCCCACTCTACAATCTCTTCTATATGTCTTTATCAATGTTCAGTTATATATAGATAGCAAATTTCTACAGTTTAATTGATAAATCTAAAATTCGCTGCCCTCACAACTTTGACATAAATCTCTTAATGAAAGTATATTAATATTTTTTATTAGTCATTCATTAGACTAGAGATTATCCAATAATGAATAATATTTCTGTAGTGTAATTTTCACTACACCACTCTCGTGCAAGGTATGAACTGGTTTCTATCCAAATTTAACACCTTGTAGAAGGATGTAACTATAAACATATGACCAACTTTGATGTGATACAATATTTTCATAAGTAAATGTTCTAAATATAAAGCTATAAGTTTTATGCAGTTTAATAAGAATTGTAATACATTCTTGTATTGGGTCAGAAAATTTAATCTTCAATGTGCAGTGGCTAATGGCAAATAAGAGTGACTATATAAATCCAGAAGCCTATAAAGACTTTAAAAATAATTAGAAAGGTCATTGTCTGCTGCTAACAAGACTTCTATTAATCTTTCTGCAGGGAAAGAGGGGGTATTATTGAAGAAAAACATATTATTCAGAGCACTGTTAATTATAGTAAAAATTTGATACTTTGCTAATCATTTTATTTTTAAAAAATAAAGATATGGAAAAATAAGTTTTTATTAATTTTTATTTTTTGAGTGAATGTAAATTAAGAGAAATGCATACAACTAATACAGACAGTTCTCTATTTTTGTACCTAATTGGTATTTGAAATGTGTATGAAAGCTGAAATGTATGAAAGTAGAGTAATGTAAAAAACAACCATCAAAAAGGGTTTTCAAAATACATATATATACAGTATATATTTCTGCTAAATATTATGTTTTTATTTTTTTTTTAAAGTTCGGTTGTTTTCTCATCCTTGGTGTTCGCCTTCAGATGTCGCTACTTCTAGGTAAATTCCTAGAAATATACCATTTCACCGGCCTTCACCCAACCAAAGAGGAATTTTTCTACATTATAAATGCAGAAAAGTCCTCATGTTATGTTGGACAGAGGAGGTGACGGCAACAGAAGCCAACACAAAGAGACTTCTTTCTATGATAAAACACAGAAAGAGTTCCCGACGGCTGCCGGATATGGCTTTTTTTTCTATGCTAAAAGCAAAGAGAAAGAAATGCCTTGATTGGCTGCCATAGTAGTCGATTTTGTTCATCATTTTCTCGTAATAGTAGAATATCTATTTTCTCTGTAGTTTCGTGTGAGAGTGTGTGTCTTTGAAGCAGTCATAGTTTTTTTAAATTTGATAAGACGTCTATTTTTTTTAATGTGTTGTAACTTAGTTTACTGTTGTAAGTTTAGTAATAATGTCCTGAAGATTCCATTACGAAGGGGTAACCCTCAAAAATTGCTTTTAAGGGTGCAAAAGGGGAAAAAAATTAAAGGATCACACGAAAAGTACCATTTTCGTGAGAATTCGTTCGTGACCAGTTACTTTTGCTATATATATACGCACAAACAAAAACAACCCACTGCCTAATTATTAGGAATTACTTGTCTGAAAAATAAAATTAGTCCAGGTATTTTTTTTTTGTTTTGTTTTGTTACATTTATTATTTCAAAATAAGATTAGTTTTTATATCTACACACTAACAAAAACAACCCAGTTCCTGATTAATTACTGTCTTTAAAAAAAAAGCAAATTCAACGGGGTTTGATTTTTTTCAATGGAGTCTTTGAATTACAGTTTGTTTGTTTTTATATATACACAAGATTTACCAAAAAAAAAGAAACCCACTTTCTGATTAATTACTGTCAAAAGAAATGCAAATTAGTCGGCTATCATTTTTAAATTTAGTATTTCAATAACGGTACCCTTTTTATATAGACAGACTTAACAAAAACAACTCACTTTCTGATTTATTACTGTCCGTACCCCATCCAAAAAAAAAGAAAATGGAAATTAAGTCGGGTATCATTTTTCAATCGAGTCTTTTAATGACGGTCCTTACTAATAGTAGTCAGGTATTAATTCTAAATTGTAGTATATAAATTATGTTTCTTTTGATAGATTTAGAATTATCTCTTGCTTTTTTAATAAAATGATTGATTTACTCTTGACCAAAAATACTGTAACTTTAAAAAAAAAGACACACATAAAGTCAAAAAAAAAAAAATGAGAAAAAGCCCCGTAACTTTAAAGACACACACAAACTGAAAAACAATCTAAGATTAATAAACATTGACTTATTATGTCTTGCTTTTGAATCAAATTATTGATTTACTCTTGCAAAAAAAAAAAAAAAAGACCGTTAACTTAAAAAAGGCACACGTAAAGTAAAAAAAAAAAAATTAGAAAAACACCGTAACTTTAAAGACATACACAAACAAACTCAAAAACAAGATAAGATTAATAAACATTTACAAAAATGAAAAAAAACTAACATCATATAATAGTATTAGTTAGTAGAATATTTTATTACAAATCTAAGAAATCAGATCTTTTTAGATCAAATCGATCATTTAGGTCTGGCCCGAAATCGTTATATGTATATGTTTTTGATTAGCGTCAACGCCATCTGAAGGCCAACACCAAGGATGAGAATACAACCAAAAGTTCTTAATATATGTTTCATACTTTGAAAATATTTTTTAATTGAGAAAAAAATGAGGCTAAATATATAGACACATGCAACACAATCAATCATATATAAAATTTAGACAAATATTTAAAAACTTTAAAAACATAAAGGAAGATTAACGTGACAGTGTATGAATTTGGAAATACTGTAAAGTATTCCATAATTTTGAACATATTCCTTAATTTTGTTCTTGTTTTTCACGATTGAACATATTGTTGAAAATTATACAAATGACTGATTAAAGCAAAAGATTAATCAATTTCGTCTTGATCATATGGAGATTATAAGACCTTGATATCTTTTTGTCCATATCAACATTGCTGTTTTTTTCATTTTTCACTCATGTTTATGAATTAATAAGGGCAATTTTTTCATCAAAACAGAAATTTACCTAAATTGATAGCACATGCCTTAACATAAATTGACAAGATAACTTATCAACACAAGCACTAACCTGAGATGTCCCTGCTCAAGGCTGAACCTATAATATCTAAAATGGATGTAATTAAGATCAGGTAGGTGGGGAGGGACTAGTAACTAATAGTCCATGAGAAAAAGAGAATCATTACATGAAAGTACAAGTGTTTTGTCATATATATATATATCTCGATAAAAATCAAAAGTATGAGATGTGTATGAAATAGTGAACTATATGAAAGTAGAATATATGAAAGTAGAGAACTGTCTATATATATAAATGTGTTCTCTCAATTTATTATTAATAACTATCTTTTTAAAAAAAATTTTTGCATTATAATCTTAATTTATATACATGACACATAAAAACTGCTTATATTACATATATATATACACATGTTGAAAAACATTATACACTTACAGATCAAGTAATATATATTCTATCGTAATCAAAGCTCATCAACAAACATGAGTTATTATATGTGATACATGATGTATATGAGGAGAGCTTAGAACAAAACATAGTGATATCATGGCTCTATTGTACATGCATTATAGATTTGAGTTTTTTTTGGATTTCAAGAGTAAGTTTTTTACCCTCTCATAAATCCAAATATTGCTAAAAATGGGAGGGCTGCTATTATGTTTATTAATTAAATTGTTTTTTTTCCTTTAATTTAATTTGTAAATGTGTATACAAGTTTATTTATAAAATAAAATAGAAAATTGTATAATGGTAGGCACTATTTAAATTAACTTATTTATTGTAAAGGATTAAAGTTTACTTTTGAAATTTTGTTTGGATAATAAACATTTTTGAATAATAGATACTCTTTCCACTAGTACTATATTTAAAATTAAATACAGAATATGATTTTAGCATTACCAGTCAAAAGCAGTTTTGTAAGTCAATTTATTGGTAAATAAATGTAACCTTTTGTTAGAAAAGCAAATTTTTCTAATATAATACAGATTATTTTGATATTTACAGTATAAATTAGAAAGGAATTGTTTTAAAAATAACAAATTAAAGCTCACATTTCAACTCATAAAACAACTTCATTAGAAATAATGCAAAAAAAAAAGAAATACTCAAACGTTTTATAATTCATTAAATCACTGATTTTTCTATATTCAGGAATTCTAGATTGCTAATTTTTTTTAGAACTTCTTATCACTAACATTATATAATGTGATCTTTACTATTATCATCCTGTTATCTATTACAAGTTGACTATTTTAGATCATTTGTCATTGTCATTACATTTTTGATTTCCAAAGATATTCCTGCATTCATTACTTTGTTACTTTGCTGTTGTCTTCTATTTGCAAACTAAAATGGAAAAGTTTATGATAATTTTAAAGATTTCTACAATTATATAATAAACTGACTAATAGTTGTTTTTAAAAGAAGTTTGATGTAAAATATTTTTAATCAGTGGAAAAAATGATTTGATACAAACAGAATATATTTTAATATATACATTAATTTTATTTAGATTGATTACTATATTAAGAATATATTTTAATTTAAACTTGTTCACAGACCAAGTAATTTCAAATACCTTAATATAATTTACAAATTAAATTACTAATGAATCATTTTATATTAATATCAATTCAATGATAAGATAAAAAAAATGACCTTTCATCTTATTGATGACTTGGCATTAACATGAGAGAGTGGACATTATTTGCTTTGTTAAAACAATGAAATGACATTATAAAGAGAGTGGATTTTGTTTACAAATTTATTAAAATAATTCTCTAAGTATCTGACTCCGGGAATTATACTATCATATTCAGAATTTACTTGGTGTGTGAATAAATTTATATATTTAATAGCCATAATTTATTTACAGATTATTAAAATTATTAGCATTTTAAAACAGTACCCATATCCACATGCACTTGTGTTATATACGCCTGCAAAACAGAATTCATTTATATGCTGGAATACTTACCTGCTGATCCACTAAATCCAGAAATATACTGCCGCCTTTTGTCATAATCAGCTACATAGGCACTCTGTTAAAAAAATATTAATGTTAGCATAGTAAATTATGTATGTGGTATTAATTCATCTTAATAAATTAAATTACAACACAGTTTTCTCTCTACATATTTTATAATGATCATTCTGTAACTGATTAAGTTTCTTTTACATTCATCTTTCATTAATTTGTTTAATTGGATACCACTAAGTTCTTCCATTGAGTTTAAGTCAATTTTTCTAAAATATATTATTATGTACTGAATAAGTCTGATGATTCATTGAAATAACTTTGAGCTCATGTGCATACAAATATAACACTAAGCAGTAAATCAAACTTTATATTGCAATCTTTATTTTATTTTTAAATCACTGTATCATCAAGTTTAGCCTACTTTCATACCTATTAACTAACTACAATTAAGTGATGAGATAGATTAACTAATGACCATTTAGACCATATTGTATATATTGATGTTAAAAGATTTTGCTTTACAGTTTTGGTTTTTGGACAATGGACCTCCGATTCTTCTTTGGTCATTGTACAATTTCTTCTTTTTAAAGCTTACATATTCTATATGTTTCACATCTTTATGTGAATACATGGTGTAGGCATGTTGTTGTTTATTGCTTATATAGCAAGACTTTTTAGATATTCTTTTCATTGTTTTATTTTGGAAATCTTTAATTATATTTTTAGCTGGAAGTTCTCTACTTTCAATCTGATCAGCTAAATACCTGTTTGGTTTAAATTTCTGTCTGATCAATTTAATACTGTTAGCCTTAGAATATAAGTATTGTATTTGCTACCACTTTAAATAAAATGCTAAGACTCTGAAGTAGCTCCTTCTGAAGTCAGAAATTGAAATTATCCAATCGTAATATACGCCAGAAAGAAGCTGTCTGAAAAGATAATGATTTATCAAAATCTAGATCAGATGAAATGAGAGAATAAAATGTTATATATAAACACTCCATTGATATTTACTAATGTTATAAATATTGTTTGAATTTTTGATTTAGTTTGCCTGGAAAAAAAGAGAATTCACCCAAACAAATTATTTCAGAAAACTAATCTTAACTTTTTTAATGAAACAAACTTTAGTGTTTGGTTGTTCTATTTCTTTTTTAATTGACTAGCATTAATAATTCATTTTTTTATCAATATATATCACCTGGTCTCAATAGATGCTAAATGGTAAGGCTTAATAAATCTCTATTGAGTGCTGTTTTATCCAATACACCAGACTATTTTCTAGCTTAATGCTTTCATGAGTGAGAGGCTTTGCTTATGGGAACAGCGCACATGAATCAATTGGAGCATTACACTTTCCCTAGCAACCATTTTCTTTGTTTCATTATTAAGCACTTAGCCCTAATTGACAAACACATTAATATTTCAATCTAAGCCAACTTCTTATATAGTCATATAAATTTGAAAGTAGTTCATTATCTATACATTACAGTGTTAATTTTTTTAATAATTATGGATACCTTTATCTTTTGGTAAATTAAATTAATAATTCTTTAATGCTTATGAAAATCTAATAACACACATAGATAGATTTGTTGGGTACAGTGTTAACTGTGTTGTGTATATATATTTTGCTGCCAAGAAATAATGTTTTCCAGTTTAATAAATGAGATACAACTAAAATAACATCAAACATTTATTTCATCTACTTAGAGTAATAACATAATTACAAGAGTTCATATCAATTACAAACTGATCAGATTATAAAATTATAGTAGTTTCTAGTAACAACCAGTAATCAGAACAGTGCTGTTCTCTTAAAACTTTCAGCCACATCTACTTCTTGCATGAGCAGTTTAACATTATTTGCCATAATAAGGTTCTTGCTCCAAATTTGAATCTGCCTGACTTTAACTGTAAACAATGGCCAATATGCATTATTGTAGAGTATTTCTAATCCAGAAAATTACTGTCATGCATATGATTCAATAACATTTGCACTTGTATCTCAAATTTCTCTGTCAAATAAATGTCAGTTTCATAGCCAGTTCTCCAACTTATTGTGAATAATAAGATATACTAACATAGTTATTTAATTAGTTTGTTTGTGCCATTGGTTATTTTTTTTAAATTATTGTTGTTTAATTACCTCACCATATTGCATTCTGAATCCACTCTAGAAAATAGTTTAGACAATTCCCAAGACAATTCTCAAATAAACATATATCAGTGAAACTAGCCACATAAATGATTAAAAAACATATAATTATAGAGGAGAAAATAAATGTGCCAAAAGTAGCAGATCATGGATACTTGGGAAAACATAAGAAAAAGCTGAAAGAAAGCTGCTTATAAGACAATAACAAAAAAATCCCATAAATCAACTTAATGTGATATTTCATAATGTTTTGAAATAACTCATTAAAACTGTCTTGAAAAATCAAAAAAAAAAATAGACAAATCAGGAAGATATTTTATTGGCTATATAATCTTTGAAACAATAGCTTAATTCAATATTTATGAATATAAAGATCATTTGTTCATTTCCTATTCTAGATTAATTAAACCAGCAACAGCTGAAAAAGAGAAAAGAAAAATAGCATTCAAAATATTGTATTCTATAATAACTTGTGTGTTACTATTAACAAATGGATATATTTAGAAAGTATATATAAAGTTTGAAATTTCTAAAACATTTAACAATTGAATTAGATAAAGAAAATACTCTAATATATAAATAAAGGGGAAATGCCATCATTACAAAACTTTGCGTGATCATTAAACTCAGATCTTTACCCTGTAGCACATTGATAATGATTGGAAATGATAATAAATAGAAGATGAAAAAAATCATAAAGTTACAGATCATGAATAATCTTTCCATAAAATCTTTTGGAAATCTGCACTTGCCAAAGATTTAAAAAAATACACTTGAGACTAATTGATGTCTTTTTAAAAGAAAAATATTCTGAATTGCATTTCATCACCATTTGTCTCTATGCATATAAGGAGATGCATGCAATAATTTTTATTTTCTTTACTAAAATGATTGCTTATAATAAAATTAATTAAAAACCAATAAAATTTCCTATTTTTTCATTCACTTCCTAATTTCCATAATTAATTTTAAAAATCACATTTAAAATAAAAATTAATTTGAGCTAACCTGGTGTTCATCTTCACTTGGGATGATGTAAGCAACAGAGTGCTTGGACATTGCTGTTCTTAAAGCAAGCAGCCTTGCTGTTGTATTGACCATCTGCTGGGAATAATTCTGCATAAAAATATAAAGTAAATAATGTTAACAAGAATGAATAAAACAATTTTGGAAATAAGCTAAATTCTTATTATTTAGCAAATAGCAAACTTAATTACAAATGCGCCCCTTTCTTATATAAACTGTTAACAAATTTTTTTACCCGGAATTGAACTATTTAAATGATCTTTTATTTTAATTTATATATACAGTAATATGTCTGTGAAGGGCTTAATATTATAGGATTAGTGCATCTTCTTGCAATACCTATGACTTGTGTTTGAATCTGAATAAAATTTGGAAATTTTATTATTTTTAGTCACTGAATTTTTTCCAGATTATACCATTCAGAGATAGCAGCCATTCACTGATTGATTAGTAAATGAATACATATATAGCTATTCTTAGATAAATTATAAATCAAAGAGAAATATTTTCAAACCACTTAACTTACTAAGGATAGTGATCTGTTAAACAATCAAATATTTATAATATCGCCTTTCTTTGATCTTGAATTCAAAACAAAAGCACCCATCATTTTATCAACAGTTATTTTTTTTGGCTGACAAACCATGGTCATGACAGAGTATGTGTTTGCATGGATAATGATTTTTTTTTTAAAAAAAAAATTGAATCAAAATTTTTATTTTACTAAAAATAAAAATAACAATCTTATCTTTTCTTTCTCTTTTAATTCTAATAATTCAATACACTAACAGTTTTTTAATAATTTTTTTTTATATAAAAGATTTTCTGCAAGTTTAAAAAAAAATTGTTTTGCTTTAAATTTTCCATTAAAAAATAAGTTTTAAATTTTATATATTAAATCTTAAAATTTTCAAAGATAACTGAAATAATAAATTGATAGTAAGCAAATAAATATCAATATATATATTAAATTTTATAATAAATTAGCGATTAGATAAAATTTATTTTTAAAAAATCTAATGGATGTAACTAATATTAAATCCATTATTTTAAACATATATTATTATTGTATTAATGTTATATATCTACTCACTATATATATTGAAACAGATATGCTGTTTCTCATATAAATACTCAAACCCCCCCCCATTCAAAAATGTCTAGCGTAATTCAGTCTAATTGGGAACGCAATAAATTTTGATTTGTTTAAAAAAATCATATTTTTAATTTTGTGATTGATCGATTTGAATAAAATGTTAAATCATCTTATTTTTTTTTATCTGTCTCAATAAAAAAAGAAAAGAAATTAATTATCCAATCATTAAAAAGAAAAAAAGAAAAGATACTTGGGTTAAACTGAGGCAGTATTCAAATTAGGCACGTCGTCGGAAGAAAAGAACTTTTTTTTCTCTCTCTCGTTTTACACAGAGAGGCAGAACATATTAAATTTTTTTTAAAAAAAAGTGTATTACTTAATTCTTTTGACATATTAAAATATAGCTTTAACAGAACGTGAAAATGGAAAAAGAAACCTTTGCTAGAGGAATTATAATAACAATGGGGTAATTTAGCGGCTTCACTCTCTCCACGCTGTGCCATGACTTTCCATAAATGAAATAACCCGCCTTCTTTTTGAGTAAACTGGACTGCAAAACTGGAAGGTAATTACGTTATAAGAATGTTTAGACATCTTCTCATAAGTGAATTCAAAATGAACTATTAATGATAAATGCTCCACAAGCCAAACAGAATTTATGTATATGAATATACTTTTATATTTGACTAAATTATAAATGCTCCACAAGCCAAACAGAGTTTATGTGTATGAATATACCTTTATATTTGACTAAATTAGAAATGCTTTAATTACTAAATGATAAATGCTCCACAAGCCAAACAGAATTTAGGTATATGAATATACTTTTATATTTGACCAAATTATAAATGCTCCACAAGCCAAACAGAGTTTATGTGTATGAATATACCTTTATATTTGACTAAATTAGAAATGCTTTAATTACTAAATGATAAATGCTCCACAAGCCAAACAGAATTTATGTATATGAATATACTTTTATATTTGACCAAATTATAAATGCTCCACAAGCCAAACAGAGTTTATGTGTATGAATATACCTTTATATTTGACTATATTAGAAATGCTTTAATTACTAAATGATAAATGCTCCACAAGCCAAACAGAGTTTATGTATATGAATATAGTTTTATATTTAACTAAATTATAAATGCTCCACAAGCCAAACAGAGTTTATGTGTGTGAATATACTTTTATATTTGACTAAATTAGAAATACTTTAATTACTAAATGTTAAATGCTCCACAAGCCAAGAACTGCTGAGTTTAAATGTTTACCAATCAATAATAATTCATAAAATAATGAAATGCGGTATAGATCATAAATGCTTGACTGCTCCCAAGCTTCTTCACATAAATGAATTCAAAATGAATTATTGTATAAACCATAAATGCTTGATTGCTTCTAAAGTTCTTCTCTTAAATGAATTCAAAATGAATTATTGTATAAACCATAAATGCTTGACTGCTTCTAGGGTTCTTCACATAAATGAATTCAAAATGAATTATTGTATAAACCATAAATGCTTGACTGCTTCTAAGGTTCTTCTCTTAAATGAATTCAAAATGAATTATTGTATAAACCATAAATGCTTGACTGCTTCTAAGCTTCTTCTCATAAATGGATTCAAAATGAACTATTGTTGAATTAGAATGTTTCCAAGCTTCTTCTCATAAAGGAATTCAAAAATGAACTATTGTTGAATTAGAATGTTTCCAAGCTTCTTCTCATAAAGGAATTCAAAAATGAACTATTGTTGAATTAGAATATTTCCAAGCTTCTTCTCATAAAGGAATTCAAAAATGAACTATTGTTGAATTAGAATGTTTCCAAGCTTCTTCTCATAAATGAATTCAAAATGAACTATTGTTGAATTAGAATATTTCCAAGCTTCTTCTCATAAAGGAATTCAAAAATGAACTATTGTTGAATTAGACTGTTTCTAAACGTCTTCTCATAAATGAACTTGTAAATGAACTATTGATAAAAAAAAAAAGAACTGCTTCTAGCTCTTTCATAAGTAAAATGAAAATGTGTTATCATGTGGATAGAAATGAATTTCGTTAGAAATTGCAAATTAATTGTTATTTAATAAAAAAATTTTTGTTACTAAAAATTAAATTGGTTATCCAGTTGTCCAATTCTGTTTTGTTTCATTGCATCACTCATCAGATATAGCACTGGTTCATGAGAATCTCATGCCTTCTGAGCTACGTCTGACATAACTAGACCTAGGCAAGTCAGGTTGTAGTGAGACGGAACTCTAATGGCGCTCTTTGGGAAACCAAACATAGAAATATTTAGATGTTTCCAGTCTTTATGGCACTACATCCTCTGATGAGCAGGAAATATTGTTGTAGGAGGCATTAACATCTGCATTAGGAATGTCAATTGATAGTTCCTTCCTACAGCATGCTCATCAGAAAATTGTTACAACTGACGTAATAAAAGGGTTGTATGCGGGTCCGGTTACATTTGGCGCCTTACTGTGAGGCCTTATCTGGCTAGCCTACTCATAGGCCGGTTAATTTGCCACCCTACTGTGAGGTCCGATCTAGCTAGCCTACTCATAGGCATAAGCAGATCACGATTCTATGATATGAACAGTGCATATGATGTAGTGATGTAATTTGTTCAGGAAGGATGGAAAAATAAAAGTTTAAAAGAAAAACAACACAAAAAAAAATGGCATAAAGAATGAAACACGCATTTCAAAGAAGATGGAGTAAAGTCATGGTGTGGATGGAGAGAGAAGCTTACTAAGTCAGAAAACAAAGGAAAAATGGTGAACATAGAAACTCAGGAAACAGAAAAGATAGCCATGTTAAGGCAGCTATTAGATATGGTGAAAGAACGAATAGAAAAAGAGGATAAACAAAGAAAAGAAGATATCAAACAAAGAGAAGAAGATAAAAAGAAAAGAGACAAACAAAGAGAAGAAGATAATCAAAAAAGAGACAAACAAAGAGAAGAAGATAACCAAAAATGGGATAAACAAAGAGAAGAAGATAACCAAAAATGGGATAAACAAAGAGAAGAAGATATTAAACAAAGAGAAGAATATAACCAAAAATGGGATAAACAAAGAGAAGAATATAACAAGCAAGCAATAGAAGCAAACCAAAGAATAGAAAAACGAATTAAAGAGGCAGTGGAAAAACAGAATGAAAAGTTAAACCAGTTGATAAAGGAAATAATTCAACCTAAAAAATTGGATGAGGAGGAAACTTTGGAATTCCCAACCAAAGATATTTTAAAGGAATCACAAATTGAATATCCTATTACTGATGAAGCAAGATTTGAGATTGTTAAAAAGGAAGAAATTGAAATTACGAATGGTGATCTTGAAATTATTGGTCTACCTTCAGAAAAAAGTCTGATTGTGGAATATGCCTTTAAAATTGAAAAGAAAGAAGTATATACAGAAGCTGAAAATGAAATAGTATCGAACACAGCAAAAGAGTTTCAAACGGATGAAAATGAATCTAATAAAGCAAAATTAAAATCTTCTAATATTCAAGAAGATGAAAAACATGAAAATGAACATAATCAAAAACTTAATTCTCATATAACTAAGGAACTGTCCAATATAGAAGAAAATGTTTCAGAAAAATTGTCTGATATATGCTATGAAATAGTAACAGAGATAGAGAAAGAAACCATAAATTGGAAAGAAAAGTGTGTTAATCCTCAGCCATATATAAAAATTATAAATAAAAGCTTAATAAACTCAAATCAAAAATTGAGTACAGAAAAAAATATATATAAAGACAGTTATTAAAAATATAGTTGCTTACGCAGGAAAAGACACCAAAAAGGAATCTGAAAACTCGGGATTTATCAGTGTGAAAGAAATTAAACAACAAGAAACCTTTACAAATACCAAAAAAATAATTACTATGGCAGAAGAACCATTTAAAAGGAAACTTTTATGTAAAAATGAAGTACCACCATGGAAGAGGAACAGGAGAAAATTCACAGATGGTGTTCATGGCCCATATCGGACGTGTATAATTAGAAGATCAAACAGTAACAAGGATCTCCAAAGAAAATACAGAAGTGAAGAAGCAAGACACCACAGTAATGTTAAACATGATAAATTTTCAACAAAGAGACGATCCAGAAATATGTCGCCTCATAATATAAAAGAGGACTATAGGAGAACTGATCATGATCCTCAGTCTCCCAAACCAGGTTGCAGTTATGATTCAGAATAAAATAGAGATAGCTGATGGAAAAGGGTTTGTGAGTGTGGTGTGGTGGTGCATGAACTTGACATGTTGAGATGGTGGATGATTGAGCGGAGCTGCTTGGATGCATTGTGTTATGATGCTCCGAAGTATATGCTCGGCACTATCCCGACCTGGATGTTGTGCTCCAAGAGTAGTCCAGCAGTGCGTATATATAGGTCTCGTGTATAGGCCTTGGTCTCATGGATAGGCCAAATGATAGCCCCTAAGACTCACCGAAGCTGAGCAGGGTTGGCTGAGTGCCAAATTGTTTTTTTCCTCTGGCTCCTATTCTTGGTTGGATGATACTTCTAGGTACAAGAGAGGTAGTGCTTAAAAATGAGGTATTTTCTCGCGACATCATGGGGCGGTGCATGCTGGTAGTTTGTACTTGGCCGTCTACTTATCCTGGAATTGGAGGCTATAGTTCATGTATTCACCTTTCCAGCTCATCTTACCCATTCATCAGCATATCTAAAACCAGGCAGTACTGAGAAATAATGTGTATAGTATATGGAATGAAATCGTACTTCCAGGCGATTTCATCCCAAAATTTGGTGAGGGGTAATGAAACAGATATGCTGTTTCTCATATAAATATTCAAAGACCCCCCCCCATTCAAAAATGTCTAGCGTAATTCAGTCTAATTGGGAACGCAATAAATTTTGATTTGTTTAAAAAAATCATATTTTTAATTTTGTGATTGATCGATTTGAATAAAATGTTAAATCATCTTATTTTTTTTTATCTGTCTCAATAAAAAAAGAAAAGAAATTAATTATCCAATCATTAAAAAGAAAAAAAGAAAAGATACTTGGGTTAAACTGAGGCAGTATTCAAATTAGGCATATCGTCGGAAGAAAAGAACTTTTTTTTCTCTCTCTCGTTTTACACAGAGAGGCAGAACATATTAAATTTTTTTTTTTAAAAAGTATATTACTTAATTCTTTTGACATATTAAAATATAGCTTTAACAGAACGTGAAAATGGAAAAAGAAACCTTTGCTAGAGGAATTATAATAACAATGGGGTAATTTAGCGGCTTCACTCTCTCCACGCTGTGCCATGACTTTCCATAAATGAAATAACCCACCTTCTTTTTGAGTAAACTGGACTGCAAAACTGGAAGGTAATTACGTTATAAGAATGTTTAGACATCTTCTCATAAGTGAATTCAAAATGAACTATTACTGATAAATGCTCCACAAGCCAAACAGAATTTATGTATATGAATATACTTTTATATTTGACTAAATTATAAATGCTCCACAAGCCAAACAGAGTTTATGTGTATGAATATACCTTTATATTTGACTAAATTAGAAATGCTTTAATTACTAAATGATAAATGCTCCACAAGCCAAACAGAATTTATGAATATGAATATACTTTTATATTTGACCAAATTATAAATGCTCCACAAGCCAAACAGAGTTTATGTGTATGAATATACTTTTATATTTGACTAAATTAGAAATGCTTTAATTACTAAATGATAAATGCTCCACAAGCCAAACAGAATTTATGTATATGAATATACTTTTATATTTGACCAAATTATAAATGCTCCACAAGCCAAACAGAGTTTATGTGTATGAATATACCTTTATATTTGACTATATTAGAAATGCTTTAATTACTAAATGATAAATGCTCCACAAGCCAAACAGAGTTTATGTATATGAATATAGTTTTATATTTGACTAAATTATAAATGCTCCACAAGCCAAACAGAGTTTATGTGTGTGAATATACTTTTATATTTGACTAAATTAGAAATACTTTAATTACTAAATGATAAATGCTCCACAAGCCAAGAACTGCTGAGTTTAAATGTTTACCAATCAATAATAATTCATAAAATAATGAAATGCGGTATAGATCATAAATGCTTGACTGCTCCCAAGCTTCTTCACATAAATGAATTCAAAATGAATTATTGTATAAACCATAAATGCTTGATTGCTTCTAAAGTTCTTCTCTTAAATGAATTCAAAATGAATTATTGTATAAACCATAAATGCTTGACTGCTTCTAGGGTTCTTCACATAAATGTATTCAAAATGAATTATTGTATAAACCATAAATGCTTGACTGCTTCTAAGGTTCTTCTCTTAAATGAATTCAAAATGAATTATTGTATAAACCATAAATGCTTGACTGCTTCTAAGCTTCTTCTCATAAATGGATTCAAAATGAACTATTGTTGAATTAGAATGTTTCCAAGATTCTTCTCATAAAGGAATTCAAAAATGAACTATTGTTGAATTACAATGTTTCCAAGCTTCTTCTCATAAAGGAATTCAAAAATGAACTATTGTTGAATTAGAATATTTCCAAGCTTCTTCTCATAAAGGAATTCAAAAATGAACTATTGTTGAATTAGAATGTTTCCAAGCTTCTTCTCATAAATGAATTCAAAATGAACTATTGTTGAATTAGAATATTTCCAAGCTTCTTCTCATAAAGGAATTCAAAAATGAACTATTGTTGAATTAGACTGTTTCTAAACGTCTTCTCATAAATGAACTTGTAAATGAACTATTGATAAAAAAAAAAAGAACTGCTTCTAGCTCTTTCATAAGTAAAATGAAAATGTGTTATCATGTGGATAGAAATGAATTTCATTAGAAATTGCAAATTAATTGTTATTTAATAAATTTTTTTTTGTTACTAAAAATTAAATTGGTTATCCAGTTGTCCAATTCTGTTTTGTTTCATTGCATCACTCATCAGATATAGCACTGGTTCATGAGAATCTCATGCCTTCTGAGCTACGTCTGACATAACTAGACCTAGGCAAGTCAGGTTGTAGTGAGACGGAACTCTAATGGCGCTCTTTGGGAAACCAAACATAGAAATATTTAGATGTTTCCAGTCTTTATGGCACTACATCCTCTGATGAGCAGGAAATATTGTTGTAGGAGGCATTAACATCTGCATTAGGAATGTCAATTGATAGTTCCTTCCTACAGCATGCTCATCAGAAAATTGTTACAACTGACGTAATAAAAGGGTTGTATGTGGGTCCGGTTACAATATATATAATGAGAAGTGAAATGAAAGTACAACTAAATGACATAGTTCACTAAAGATATTGGATGTAAATTTCTTCTATCTGGCCACTGTTAGAAAAAATATCAAACTATTATTAGAGCAGCTATTGTAAAAAATACAGTATTTAGAAAAAAATTTGATAATTATTTAAATCTGAAAAAGTATTAATAATTATATTTAAAATAAACTTGTTCCTACCAAAAAACTATATATTTTAAAAAAATAAAAATAAAGTTGCATTTTATGAAGCAGTTAATGCAATTTATTTAATATCAATGTAACTAACTTATAGAGTTTTTTTTTAATATTTCTTTAAAATAAATCTTCTAGAGTCTTTGGCTAGCTGCTAATGGAGGTGATGATTTTATGTAATATGGTTAGGTTGTGAATAATAATTGAAACAAGTTTAAGATATTTGAATCTTTCAGCATTTGTTTTGTTAATTTTTTGTTTTTTGCCTTTGGAAAAAAATAATTTGAAAGCATTGATAATAGACTTTTTAATCAATACATTCTTTCAATCTTTCTTTGCAATAAACAATCTGCTTTCAAAAATAAAACTTAGAAATACATGTCTATTCTAAGAACTTTTGCGAAAAAATAATAGGTAATTTTATGTAATGTGTTAAATCATTCTTTTTAGTTTTATTGAACTTTAATGTAATACTACTGGAATTTCAAAAACACCCTATATATATAGAAATAAATATTTTTCCATAAGCTCCTCCAAAAGGATCTGGGCAAACAGAACAAACCTGGGGATTGAATGCCAAAAAGACAAGGGGCAATGTCCCCTAGTATATATTATAATGCTGGTATTATATAAGCTATAATTTAGAAAAAAGCATAGTTAAATAATTTAACTAAGTTAGAAAATTCATGGAAATTGGATAGCAAGAAATCACAATAAAGTGATTAATTTTATAAAAGACTGCATATGTTTATATAGTAAATAATTAGTTAAACTATTGAAATAGTAATTACTCATTCTAGAAGCTAACTTTCTAACATGTCAAATAGGAGAAAGGAAAATAATTAAATGTATTGATTTTTGTATTTGAGATAGAGGGTCAGAAATTTGTTAGAACTATAATCAAAATTTTAAAAAATTATGTAGACTTTTAAGTAAGCTAGGTTTTATATCTGTGAACTATTTAAATAGTCTTTAGTGTCCAAAAAAATAGTCTCAGTATATAAACTGGAAGGAGAAAATAAAAATATAATTTGTTAATAATTATAAAAATCCACATTTATTGTGATATAAGATAAAAATATGAAAATCACAATGAATTAAATTTGGAAAGTAATTCATAGATAAATAATAAAAAAAGATTTAGTATTTAATTATTTGTAGATAAATATTTAAAATAGTTTTTTAATAATAGAATAATAGTAATAAAGATAATAATATTCACTGCATATATAAAAATAGTTTATATGTTGTAAAGTAAAAACAAAATTTTGTCAAGCATTGGTGGTCGAGTGGTCAGCACAGCTATCTTACAAGTAGTTGTCCTGGGTGGTTCCTGGCCAATGCTATGACACATAAAAAAAAAAATTAAGTTGTTAATTTGTGCAAAGATTGCTAACTTTGGAATTCAAGTTGCTGATCTTATAAATTATAATAATATAAATTTAAAATAAATTTTGTTACTTATTTAGCATGACTTTTTTAGCTAGATAGCTAGTAGTAAAATATCACAGAGTAACAAGAGATATCAATCAGGAGATAGATTCACTAATGCCTTCATTGTGAACATCAATTCTACCATTGTAGACATATTTTCAACAATCATTAGCAATAAAATTCATGATTTAGGTTTGAAGACATTTACACAGTTTAATGGTTGCTAAATTCCATTTATGAAACAAATAAACACAATAACAAGAATTGTTCTGAATCTTTTGATAAAACTCCAGTTGTGTATAAGAAGGTCAAGTCCAGGGAATCTGGAAAAATAAATTTGTTCAAAATCTAATAAAAATTTCATGTTTAAGACATAATTCTTTGATTGTACATTCTTTGTTAAGCATTCAGAAAGAAAAAAAATCTTTATTTAAGTCTTAGGTAGTGAAACTATATCCTGAGATATTGATAAGTTGAGCTATCTAAAATTTTCTACAGAGCAATTTCTAATATCTGGTGGAAAAATATATGAAAGAACAAAAAAACTGAAAAGGGATATAAATGAAAATGGTAGTAATATTTCTGATAATAAGATTTAACTGAATACCAAGAAATTTGGTGCGGAAACTTTTTCTCCCAATAGAGGCATAATATTTGCCAATCGAATATAAGGGCATAATGGTCTTAAGGATGTTATATGTAAAGTACCTGTATCTCAACACCAATAAATGCCAATCAATTTTACAAGATTATTTTTACACGACCCTCAATCATCCATGCTATCTCATACCGGTGATACACTTGATCACACACATATCAAAAAGATAAATAATTACCATTTGACATGTGGGTGATCAAGTGTATCAGTGATATGAAAAAGCATGGATGGTTGAGGGTCATGTGAAAGTCTGAGCTCAAACCCCCTATATATTATATATAGAGGTACAGGTATGAAAAAGCCTGTACTGTAGAAAAAAATTCATATTTCAAAATTATTATTAAAAATTAATTTTGATCAAACCTTAATTAAATGATTCTGTAAACACTTCTTCCTCAATTTTGCTTCTTTGTATACAACAATATATCTTTTCAAAATAATCACTTCTTACATCTTTTAAGCAAAAATAGTTAGGCATAGAATAAGATCTGAAGAAGACTGTGAGGAACAGTCAAAACTGTTATTATAATAATAAATATTTTTGCTTAAAAGGTGTAAAAAGTTGTGATTATTTTGAAAAGATATATTGTTGCTTAATTAAATGAGATAAATAAGTTAAAACTACAATCCAAAGGGATTCCTAAATAGCACGCATGGGACAGGATTGAGTTTTAACTTATTATTGCCAAAAGTTATACTCAGTTTGCAAGATAATCCTTTGTTATTTAGACAAAAAATTGAACAGATTGCCTCGGTTGGATTAAGAATTAACCCCAGTTTTTGAAAAAAGATTTCTAATCTTTTCAAATTCTTAGTGAGAGATTTTTTTATTTCTGGAAAGGACCTCATCAAAAGCAATATCGACAATGTAGATAAATTTCTTTTATTTTATATATGAAAGAGCACTTACGAATATATTAAATAAAGTGAGAGAACTGAATCAGAACTATAATGTTCTGAAAAATTTTGTAACTACAATAATTATCATTTAGTGTAATTTGAATTTTTCTATTTGAAAACATTTTGTCAAGTAATGGTGGTTTTTCTGTATTTAAGAATTTTAAAAACTTTTAGACCATTTTTTCAACAGAATCATAAACTGAGATTAGATCAACAAAGGCAGCATCTTATTTTGAAAGTATTCACAGCAACTAGAAGTAGATGATTCTTAGTTATAAACAACATTTTTGTTAACATTAATTCTTTCAAAAGTTTGTAGAGAACATATAGTAATAATGTTAGGTTAATTTTTTGGATCATTGACGGAATTGTTTGGTTTTAAGAATACTAAAGTTTTGCCTTTATGACAAATTTTTGGAATATTTTCTAAGTGATCATGTTACTGAATAGTTTTACCAATCACTCTGCCTTCCTATATTTTTTTAGATATTCTGTAAGTATACTATCAATTCTCAGGACCTTTTTTGGTTTAAAGTTCACCAACATCTACTGCTTTATCAGATTGATATTAGAAAAATGTTATAAAAGAGAAGCTCACAATTCTGCTTTAATATGGTTTTCTTCATTTAGTCAATATTGGATTTAGAAGTTGGACATATAAGACTGACAGTGTCATTATCAATGGTAGTAGTAGTTCTCCATCCACTAATCTTTTACAATTATGACCAGGTCTTATAAGTAGGTTCTGTAAAGTTTTGCTTTTCTATGATATGTCTTTTCTTTTTTTAACATCATTCAATGATTTTCATAAGTTTGACAGCAATTTTCATATTTTTTATAGCCCAAAATTGATTATAATGGAGCATCACTTATTTTTATAATGGAGCATCACTTATTTTTTTCTGAGCTGGAATAAAATGCTTTCAATATCTGTGAGCGATAGAATCTTTGATAGCTGCTGTTATAAGTTATGTTAAACCTATCATAATAAGATAAAATTGAAGAGATTCTATTAATAGATATTCTGTTTCTTAAATTCCAGCTTAACAACTTTCAACTTTAGAAATATGAATTCTAATTCTGATTAGACTTACCTTGTTCTAATATTAGCATTCATCAGGTAATAATGAACCAAACAAAACATAAATGAGAAGTTATTTCTGCTCTCCATTTGCTTGAAGAAAATGTTTCTCTTTGATTGGCATTATAAAGTTGTTAAGTCTATCCATTCTAAAAGGTGACAACTTGTTTAGCTTTTGTTTACATATCCCTAAAGACTATTGTAATAATTGAAATATTCTATAAATACAGAAAGTGTTGGAAGATTTACAATAAGGAGGGTAAAGCTAATACCTATGTTAATAGATTTATAAAAGTTCCATACATAAAAATTATCTATCCAAATAATAATTTGCAAAACCATTTGAACTGTCTTCAATAAAAGTTGTTTCCTTTACAAGAAGATTTGAGAAAAAAGTAGCCATACCACCTATAGAATAAATTTTATCAATAATCTAGGTAAATTCAAAAATTTTAAGATATACATTATTAGAAAAATAATGAGTCTTCTGAAGTATAATTACACGAATATTGTATTGATCAATTAATTTGTAGAGGATCTCCTTTTTTGATTTTGATGTACTCTCAATATTAAATTGAAGAATTTTTATTGTTTTCTAGTTGAAGACAAGATTTGCTTTATAGGGGATATACCTAGCTCTTGATAATTGATTGATAATTGAAGTTTAAATTTTAAAAAGTAATTTCCATTTAGGTAATATTATATTTGCATATTCTTTTTAATTAAAATTGTTATTAAGAAAGATTGCAAATAAAGAATAACTGATTGGAGATAAGATGAATCTTTTGTAAACAAATTCATTTTATTTTGAAAAATATGTAACATTGTTTTTGAATTTAATGGCAATTTTGGTATATAAAAAAGTGGGGTTATAAAACATGTGGAAACAACATTTGATTTAATGATTGTTTAATATTAGCATCAGAATAGAATTAAATGTGGTGATTTAACTTAGCATTGTGTGTATAAGTTTTCAGTGATAGGGCAGAAATGACTGGTCCATTAAGAAAAGCTGGTATCAAGTTTATTGATGAAATAAACCTAACCCAGAATTAAAAATCATAAGTTCCTATTATCATTCTCACTTAATGCTATGATAAATTTATTTACTATATATATTAAATATAAACCTTAGTTTGTCAAGTGTTGTTAGCCGAGAGGTCAGCGCAGCCGCCTTGCAAGCAAGCAGTTATTTGCAGACGTTTGTTGCGTGTTCGCCTCCTGGCCAATGCTATGACATATGGGGAAAAAATCTTAGTTCAGTTGTTATCTACCATCTAAAAATGTGAATGCTGACAGTTTTAAATATGGAGCCTAGAGATATGGTATAGCCTACTTACTGTCTGTCCTACATGATGAAATATGTCCCTAAGTCAAGAGTCAATTCACAAGTATAAACATAGATTTAGCAAAAGTTGCTGATCTAGAACTATTACTGAAGAAAACTACTCATGAAAGAAAAAAAAATTATAGCTTGAAGGTTTGATTTCATAGAGAAATTGTTCTATGGATTGAAGAGAAAATACTTTCTCAAAAAAATTATCATATGTATGATATTTAACAGATCGATTTTAAATTATGATTCAGAGATATAACATAATTATATTCCGTTAAGTAGTTTCCAAAGAATAATACTAATTTTGATAAGAATTAATTATTGAACTTTTCATTAATAATTTATTTTAGGGTTTTATTTGTTTTGCATTTCTGTAACATTTTTTGAAGATTTATTTAACAAAGTGAATTTTGGCTTTAAGGATATGTTTTAATAATGTATGTGTATTTAAAAGTGACTTAAAATAGTGTGAACATTATTCGCAAACATTTTTGAAGAAGATTATATTATATGCATAATATTAAATTTGTTTAATTAGGATAATAAACTCAGCCAAAGATATGCTTAGATACGCAGGCTATTTAATCATATATTATTGATACGTGTAATTATGATTATAAAAATGCAATTATGATTTTGTGCTTTTTATTTCTTTATTATTTTTGTATTTTATTAATAAACTGTTACTTTAAAATTTAACAGTAGTACCTTCTTTTATTCCATTCTAATTGCTAGGCATACTTTTCATTTCTCTCTTTCTCTCTCTGCTTTCTCTCTCTTTATATATATATATATATATGATCGATGGAATTAGAAATGTAGAAGAGTTTTTATATTGCTTAGAGTTGTGCTAAATCACAGATAACATAATAAAAAGAAAGAAAACTGTTTCAAGTCTAAGGCATTGTCTGAGGGATAGAAATATTAAGACCCTCAAAACAAATAAAGCTGATTTGTTCTAATCGATATTTTTTAATAGTCAGTTTAGAGAAGTAAATAATAGGGATTATTGTTAAGAAAATATAACCAGTTCATCAATATCTTTTTTTTATATAGACTGTCCTTTGAGTAATCAGATTATATAGATTGATAATAAATGCTAGAGTAAAAATCAAGATATTGGCCAACTGACCAATATTATGATCGATGCATAACGAATGGATTATACTATATTTAATCTCTTTTAATACTATTACAATATATACTGTACGTTTATTTATATATAAACACATATTTTCCATATAATAAGTGTGACAAATTATTAAATTGCTTCTTGTTCATAATTTTTAATAAACTTGTAATCTGTCTGTTTTATGCATCATTTATTTTCTTT
Organism: Epiperipatus broadwayi; assembly: GCA_028023455.1. Lineage (NCBI taxonomy): Eukaryota > Metazoa > Onychophora > Udeonychophora > Euonychophora > Peripatidae > Epiperipatus > Epiperipatus broadwayi. Next base: position 307,056 of record JAQFVV010006206.1, read on the forward strand.
GGCCCTTTAAAAAATGATGTGGGAATTCACTATTATTTTTTCATTTGTTGTTGTTGTTATCGTCGTTTTGATGGAAAGGTTTTGAAGTGCAACTTGCTATTTGAAATTTTTTATTTTTATCTGTTCAATTTAGCACTATTATGATCCTAAGCTAACACATATAAGTTACAACATGAAACAACAGTTTCAGATGCTAATATTTTAGTATAATATCCAAACTAATATATCTGATTCTAAATAAAGGATGGATCACTTTTGCATCTTCCTTAGTGAGTGCTAATTTTTATAAGTGTACCTTTTCTTTTTATTTAGACAATGTAAATTTAGTTAACAATCTTAATTTTGTCCAAACTATGACATATTTTAAGACTATTTGGACTCTCATAAATAAATTTTTAAAAAGCTTTGAATAAGCAAATAACTATGAAACAAAGCAGCTATGGCAATAAAATATTGTCTGCTCTGTTTATACACCATCAAATTTTAATAATTGATACATAAGTGGGTTGAAATACACTGTACTGGTAGTATATTCTGAAAAAAAATCACTTTAATAAATAAAGTAATTGAATGGTTTGCATTCTGAGGTTGTATAAAGTTTGAGCACAAGAAAAGAAAATTAAGTTATGATCCATGAATAATTAGTTTTCCAGTTCACCATTCTATTCTACTACTACTTTAAACTAAACAGGGTATTGTGACAAACTATTTATTCATATTGCAATGGATTGTAGAGAAAAAAACAATATAATTCAATAAATGATAATACATGCAAAATGTATCCTAAGAAAAGCTTGTTTAATGTTTGATATTCTAAAGAGTATGCTTGAGCATGCTTTCAACTAAATAGTAGTCATAATCAATTCAGTTTTTAAGTAATTGATAATCATAATTGTTGCTGATTATGATTACCATTTAGTCAAAAGCATGCTTAGTATACTATTTAAATGTATCTAGGATTCATGTTTTCAAAGCATTAAACAAGCTTTTCTTAGGATACACTTTGTACATATTACAATTTATTAAATTACATTGTTTTTTTAGGAAAAGGTAAAATCTCTTGAACTTATAATGTAAACAATAATAAGCAGATCAACTTCAGTAGCAAATCATTAGCATATCTCATGAAGGGCAACTATTTTAACTGAGCCAAAAAATACAATCATATAAAAATAGTGTATGATATAAAATCTAACGCTAAACATCCATCTCAAACATGTCAATAATGAGGCAAAATAACAACTGCATGACATTAATAAGTCTTACATAAATGCTGTGTGAATAAATGAGCTTATACCATTGAGTATATATTAAATGCTATTTGAATATGAGCATATATTATGCTATACAAAATGCATCAAACATGAAGATGATCAAAACAATTCAGAGATATCTGGTATCATAAATGTACTGGATATAAATAAACTAATCATTATTTTTAAAAAGTATACGGATTTTAAAGATGACCTTTAATCCCTTAATACCATTCACTAAATTTCTAAAAAGAAATATAAATAATTCACACACACATCAAATTTCATTACTCATTGATGCTAGCTACTTAGCAAAAAAAACTCAGTGAACATACATGCAAAAGAGTGAAGATACAAACGCTAATCTAATCTTAAATTGAACTGCACTATAATAATTTAAAATTAAGAAAAATAACATTATTAATTAGTTAGTAATAATAATAAAAATGATTATGCATCAAAAATAAATATTCTCTAAGTAACAAATAAAATATTATATGTGATTGACTGATTTCAATATCACAGCTATTAATTTTAATAGATTGAAAACTAAATAATTAAGATATGATATTGTTCATATTTTGTTCAAAGTTTATATTACAGACAAATATAAATGATACCTGATCATAAATAGAATGCATACATTCCCCAGACATTTATCTATTAATACAAAAAATATTACTATAATTAATTATCACTTGCTTTAATTCTATGGGATTGAATTATTAGTTATATATGAATGATACATGAATAGCTGCAAAAAGAAATTTATTGTTAAATAAATGGAAACTTTTGATTCCTTTTAAAAGTCTTAAAGGAATCAAGCTGCAATTCTTAATATTCATTCCAAGCTTTACTGTCATTACAGCTGTTATTATTATATGATTATTTAAATAGTAAACTAACATAGATAGGTAGTCGGTTCACCTACATGCATCAGCCAATATGACAGAATTTTTTTTAACAACTTTTAGCATGATAGTTATCAAAATCTTAGTGGTTTTATAAGTAGAAAAATGGGTTAGATGTTGAGATGCAGCAAAGACTCCAATGTCCATTGTTGTTTTTAATAAGGTAAAAAATTGGCTATTTTATAACAAACACTGCACAGTTTGGTGTGGTTGGCAGAGCATCTGACTTGAAATTGTTCGTTTTCAGAGTGGATTCTGGCAATCACAGGTCTGGCTCTTAAACTTCTTATAAACTTCTGAGCAATAAAGCCAAATGTCTTTTGTTAATTACAGGAAAATAACAACTGCAGCTAAATTTGTTGTATGTATATAATTGTTATAATATAGAAGTGAAACTTAAACTCAATGCAATTTAAGGGTATTAGAAAAGTTTGATTTATAGATGCTTTCTGAAATTTAAAAAAATACAATGGCAAGATCATAGACCAATCAAAATGTTCTTCAACTTACTGGATGTGATAGTAAAATTACATCTTTACTGGATTGGATATGTGGAACAAATGAACAATACAAACTTCCTAAAAGACTGTTTTTGTGGTTTTCTGGAAGAGATAAATCTTTATTACATTATAAGAAGTATCTCAACAACATTTTAAATAAGTGCAATATTGATTATTTTCATTTTGGAATACCTGACTGAAGAATACATTGAGAACTATAATTATACATGATGTTGCAGTATTTCTAAAAGAAAGGTTTGCAGCAAAAAAAAATTAAAAAACGTTATCAAAAAATATCCAATAAACATAAAAATGAAACAACATATTTGTGTTTCACAATGTGGTTTGTATAGCCATTGAAAAATCATCTTATGGGTTTTTTTTCCTTTTTCTTAAAGTTGAAATGACTTTATTCATTTATGAGTGCTTATGGTGATGACAAATTATATTCCATAGCCATTGATATTAGATTTCTGGTTATGGACAAAAATATTAAAAGTGAATTATTGCTTCTAATACAAATGTTTAAAATAGCCAATAAAATTCATGTGATTCTTTATTTGACACATATTATTTTTGCTCCCAAATGATTATATTTCATTTTTAAATATTCCACTTATGATCAAATGGAAGTCGAAAAATTTTAACCTACATTTTTATTTTCAAAACGGTTCTGTATTTATTTTAAATAATAACAATCATATCAAACAAAATTCATCTTTTGACTAATAATATTCAGATACATGGCAATTTTTAAAATCATAAATTGTTATTAATTTACAAATAAATTTAAATAAAATTTGATTTATATTTGTCCACATAAATTCAAAATGCTAATATATCAAATTTTTTACATATAATTTTCAAAAAACTTAGCACAGTAACACAATCATTAAGGTAGAATTGTTATATCTTTAAATCTAGATCTTATTTTGAATTTGAGTGTTGTTAATTTGTTTTTACATTTATTATTGAAAATCAACTGAACATATTATTGTTATGCATGATTATAGCTTTCTTGTGAATAAAAATAGGCAAAACTCTTTGACTTACTGATCTTTCTTATCAGTCCTAGTAGTTAGTGGAATTATGCATAATGCCCAAGATTGTTTTTCTTTTGTTTTAATAAAATCCTGGTTATTATTTCTAGGAAAATAATTCCTCTTTTAGAATCTAGTCTCTGCTTCTCTGAAGACAATAAATGAAGTCATTGAAATGTCAGTAAAAAACCATAGGCGCTATTCATAACCTTAATAATAATCAGGTTCATATAACCACTGACACTTCTCCAAACTGATAGTTTACTACCTATTTTTGTAGTCTGAAAAATAAAATAAAAAACAAATAAGTACGTATTTAAAAAAATTGTACTGTAGTGATAATAAATCTATTTCCATGTACATGATTAGGAATTGGAATCCAGAATGAATAAAATATTTTCAGATTGCAAATAGCTTTTTTACATGAAGATATTCCATATCTAAATTAACAAGCCAACCAAACCATGGATATGTAGCTATTATAAATCAAAAGGTAAAATAAGGATGAAAACCTATTAAAATCCTCATCACCTAATATTTGGAGAGTCTAATGAATAAAACAATCACTTTTACTAATTTTCTTATGAATGCCGGTTCACCTCAGTGATCCAAATATTATTAACATAACTTTTACAATTTATTTTCAGAGAGATTCTCAAAAGAAATCACTAATATCCGATGTCTCACATACATAGTGTTAATGAATTAGGAATGCTACTCAATATACATCAAATATTATTTGGACTAATCCCAACTAAATAGAAAGATATAAAAATATTTCACCCAAAATGTTTTTTTAATCTTTTGAAGTTAAATTCATAATTACATACATATATAACAAGGATTTAGAAATGTATTTTTTGAAGCATCAAAAGCTTTTGGAAAAATATAAATGTAAATGTTAAATACTGTTAACTATTAATTCTAATATCTATTAGTTATATTCTTAATTTCCCATCATTGCACAGGTACAAAATTTATATAGTTACTTTTACGCTTTACCAAAACTGTCATTTATCTACAATTTGTGAAAACATGATGTAAGTATGAAGTAAGATGACTAAATATGAGATGAATAACTGGAATTATGGAAAAATGATAAAGTTTGAACATTCTGTCATTACTCTTAACCAAAAGCATTTCTAGGAATGGACAATATGTCAATGACTGCAGAATCCTCATTCAATATTTTATTAAAGTGGGTGTTTTTTAGTTTTGAAACTGTATATATATATATAGAGAAAAAAAAAAAAAATATAGGAATGAATTAAACATAATTAAAAGTTAGTCTTTTGATTTAATTATTAGCATTTATTATTAATTTAATTAACATCACTCTTTCTCTCATTCTCTTCCTATATTCTTGTACCTTATGATATTTACAGTAATACAAAGTTAAATCATATGTCTCTCATATCTTCAGTTGACTCTTTGCATCAAATATGAAAATGGGGTTGTATGTTTATGTAATCAGATTTTCATCTTTTGATTGCATACCCAGAACATCTAACTCTTTTTCTTTTATTCTCTCCTCCTTTTTTTACTTTTGGAGAATAAAATGGTTTTATTTACTTATAAATGGCTTCTAATAATAATGATGATCTAGTCACAACATTTTTTGTATATTATATAAAGAATCTATTTTTATATTCACAGTAAAGTTATTTTTTACTTTATTTTAGCTTCTAAATTAATATATGTATTCTTAATTTACTACTCACTTTTATCCTCTTTTAAACAAAGTTAAGTCATCAGAAAAAGATTAATACTCAAGATTTTCTGCTCATCAGTTAGCCCTGATTATTATTCCTTCTTCAATGTCAGTTTTTAGTAATATTCATCATTAAAATTTTATTTCCACCTTCAACTTTTTAATAACTTTTACCTGTAAAAAGAATTCAAAGAAAATGTATTTTAAAAAGTTAGTAATTTTTTTTTTTCACTTGCTATTTTGAAAGCAATTAAATAATTTTCTTTTAGTGCTCAAAATGTTATAGAGATTTTTAAAAAAACCATTCACTTCACAAAATGCAGTTATTAATGGTAGTGATGAGCTGATATTATTACAATAACAATAAAACTAGTTTTTAGCTTTGTATACTTTAATACAAGTAATAAATATTCTGTTATTTATATAGTGCACAATACAGTATGTGCACAGAGGTTATTAAAGTGCATACTCAGAGGAGTTAGTTCTTATTTATAATATAACATATTTATGTGTGCTATATAAATAACTAAATATAGTAAATTCAAATTTTACTTTGTATTTCATTGCAGGTGGTTAAAAACAAGATTTTATCTCTCTTCTGCAGTAGATTGAATAGGTTTGTACAATTCAATTGATAATTTATATCTCAGATGCCCAATAGATTGAAATTTTGATTTAAGCATGGTGAGCAAAGACTGGTTTATACAGAAAATAAACTCTAAGCATAAGCATACACTTAAGCTTTTAAAGTTGATCTTCATGGGAGAGTGGTGAATGGTCTGAGCAATTGATCTTTATTAATAATATTTAATTCAAGTAGTAAAATATGGAAGCTAAAGATTTCTCGATTAAACTCAACCTGACACTTTTAGAGTCACAACGTCACATGATTTCAAGAGTCAATTATCTTATTTTGATTACAATCTCAGTTCAAGTATATAAAATAAATATTTTTCATTTGCATAATTTATGTTTCCATATAAATTTTAATTCATACTGTTTATATTGGAAAATTAATGTATGATATAAAGTACGTTTTTTTTTTTTAAATATATATATAAGTGCAATTCTAAGTTTTTCTTCTATGTATAATTAAACATTGTGATGTGTTCACGTATGCTGTAAAATTCTTTTATCATTATTTATACTTGTAGTTACTTTACATTTTAAAACATGTTTATTAATGATAACAAAAAATGATAATAAAACACATTATTTTCAATTAACTTCTTTTAACCTTGAATATTCCACTTAATTAACTCAAATTCATTCAATAATTTTCCACCCAGTATAGGGGGAGAGGGAGATTTCTAGCTGATTTATTAACATATATATCGGATAATGATTTTTCAAGTTACTTAAAGAAAATATTACCATTTGTACTAAAACACAAACATATATCAAATATTGATTATTGTAATGTGCTAAAATATTTACTTGAGGAGTTATTATATCTGTTCATAAAAATTGCAATGAATTCAAAATTTAAAAAAAAAAAACAGTTTTATCATTAAAATTTCAATTGCATTAATCAAATTATTTATGGAAATAAACAGTTTGTTTGAGCATTAATAATATATGATTCAATCCACCAGACAAAATTACAACATTGCAAAATAAACAAAATTTGATATAATTTCAATACCAGACTATATAAAATTATAAAAAAAAGTTCTATATATATATACTATACATAATGATAAAATAAACTACTGAAACATCGTAATGTGCTAAAAAGTTTCTTATGAAAGAGACAGTTACAGACTTTCTAAATTTAATATTTGATCTTCAAATGAAAGATTATTTCAAAAAGAGTTATAGTAATTGAAGTTAAATTCATAACAGCAAAACATTACACAATTTTTTCAGTTTACTCTTGTTTTATTCTTCCAAGAGCAATGATGTGATGCATGTGATGCATTGTGACTTCTCTTAAGTGGAGTCAGGAATCTCTCAGCAGTTATGCCCAGAGAAACCTGTTAGCCACTTTACTTTCCCTTTCCATTCTCCACCCTAAGTTTTCCCATAATCTGCTCCATCCCATTTCCACAACATAATCTTTGTCAACTCCATGACCTACATATCTAAATTCCCCTTATTTTTTCCCAAACCTAGCATAAAAACCAATAACTCACTTTCCTCTCATCCTATAGCAGAGCCATCTACTGTAAATCTATGTAATTAATGAATAATAGATGGCAATTTTATAATCAGAATCACATCCCCAATCAATTTCTGTTTTTTATTTTTATCAAGAACTAGTATATTTGTGGATCTAATAATCTTTTATTCCTTTTGATTATTCAAACTAAAAACCTGAAATTCAAAGAAACTCTAAAGCAAAAAGTTAAAAACAGATCTAAAGATGTTAATATTGTAGCACTATATTATTTGTTGTCTGTTAATTACTTGAGTTTTAAAAAATGCTCTAGAGAAGCGTGAAGAAAACTTGTCTTGAAAGTATGAAAATCATGAGACATTTTGTTGAAATTAGTTTCCCTAACAAAAGGGTTATACAGTTTATAGTTGGCATAAATCAGAGATTACTAAAATCTGTAGTTACAACCTGGTATCTGAATTATATATATCTACGCAAATATGTCTTGGTTTTAAAAACTTAAAAGTTCTTTTTTAATTTTAGGTTATTGTCTCAAATAGTATAAAGAAATAAAGAATGACTGCCAGATACATAAATGCTGTAATTCCATATTTGAATTCTGATTTCTTGCTAATAAAAATAAAAGCAGAAATTAATTTGGAGACGTGGATATATGATAGCAATTCTCTCTATATAGCAAAATATAAATTTAAAAAGGAAAATATGTGTTTATATCTTATTTTTATTTATCCTATTGATTATATAATATTGTATGCATGTAAATAATTTTATTGGGAGAGCTACAATGAATTTTACCCCTTCTATATATGATTTATATATATATACTTGTTTTTAAAAAAAATCGCATATTTATAGTTAATTTATAATTTTTTTTTTTTTTTCGAAAAAGTTGATAGTGTTATAAAAGTTAAAAAAGAAAGTATAGTCTTGTTTTAAACCGTTCCATAATATAAGTGTATATATTTATGAATAAAAATGTGAATTTAAAATGATGTGGGTAAAATAATAAATTTGAACAGATAAAATTTTAGATAAGGAATGAAGTTTGCACAAAAAGGTAATTTTTTTAAAAAATAATTCAATGCAGGCAAAAGTTTTGACATGCCTTCATATATAAACAGTACTGGAAAAAGCATTAATCTTCAGGTTTGCTTCTAATTAACTATTTCACTAGCTATTTATTGTCTAATATTGGATGATTATCTAGAATAGTGGTGGATTAATTACCTTAAAAAAAACTTACTACCTATTGAAATTTGAAAAAAAAAATCCTAAGTTTAGATTTAAACTCAGCTAATAGACATGGCAGGTAGATGCAGTGCTGTTACACCTAGAGGAATTTAAAAATTGAATACTCTATTTTATTAAAAATTTAATATTGTTCTAATTATGAATAACTTAAGAAATACATAGCTGATTGCAGATTCTCAAAGGTTCTTTTTTACTTTATTGAAATATAAGAATACTTAATAATTTTTATTAGTCATTCATTAAACTAGAGAGTATCCACTTAGTGAATAATATTTCTGTAGTGTACTTTTCACTTTATCACTCTTACACAAGTTAGGGACTGATTTCTATCCACTTTTAACATCTTGTGGAGGAATGTAATCATAAACATATGACCAGACATGTGGAAAAAATGTATGACCTCCAAGATGCATATTTTATGTTTATCCAGCAGTCATCATTTGGCTCAGATCACAATCTCTTACACGTTTGTTTATCATTGTTCAATATATATATATTAGAGAGAGAGAATGAGAGAGAGATAGGGAATTACTACAGTTTAATTGATATGTCAAAGTTACTGCCCTCACAACTTGATGAAAGTATATTAATAATTTTTATTAGTCATTCATTAATCTAGAGATTATGCACTTAATGAATAATAATTCTGTAATGTAATTTTAGTACAGCACTCTCACATAAACTAGGGACTGACTTCAAACTAAACATCTTAACTTATTCTTCAAGAATCATATGAACATTTTAATGAAATTAATTATCATTTCTGTTACTCCTATTTTATATTTAATTAAATTTACAGTACTGTGTACAAAATTATAAGATTATATTTGGTAATTTAATTCTAAACAGAAAATCCTGATAGAAAACTATGAAGTTTTAAGTTATATTAATGTTCTATATTATTATATTCTGATTATTTTAATAACAAATATTTTTATCTCTTTATTGATTTTTAAAATTATTTAAATCTGATCATTATCTTATTAATGAATAAAAAAATTATGATTAAACCTCAAGGTTAGATAAATATGTTTATTGAAGATTATTTCTTCATCCTTCAATTTTGTCCCTCAATGTAATTGTATCATACCATCAAATAAACACAATCAATAAATCTTTCAGCATTCCTTTACTATAGGATTTTTGGGTCAATGTAAAATGCCCATTTGCATAAGCTGTCCCAGATTATTTATAAGGGATTAACAAATTTAGCAAAATTTGACAATTTCTACATTCTTGTAACAGCTAGTGCAAATGATCATTTTGTATTAACATAGCAATCTCATAATAAGTGGTGCTGAAAAGTTTGCTAACAGCTTTTGCTTAATTAATCAAGATTAGAAACTACATATATTATTGGGAAGATGCATTTTAATGAAATATTAAAGTAAAGATTTTTGTGGTTTAAAGATATAGCAAAATCCATTTAATTTTGAGATCATCTATGTAAAATATTAAAAAAACTACTGACATTTCAGTAAAATAACATTTGCCTTCAATTGGTTAAAAGGTTATTCCATGATCACTACAAAGACACAAATAATTATTGCATGAATAAAACATTAATTAAATCCAAAAAAACCATTCAATAAAATAGAAGCTTGAGAAATTGTAGAACAAGTAAAAAGAATGTATTTTTATTCAAACAAAATCAAAAGTTTAATAATAAGTAAGGTTGAGAACTAAGATTGCAGGGATTGATTGGTGGTTGGACTTAAATTTCATTGTTCATTTTTGCATAAGGAAACCCTTTAATATAGATGATAGTTAGGCTGCTTTATTGTACAAAACATTAGTACTTTTTCCAATATCATATGATTTATCCTGGGAATCAAAATTCATACAATATATATATATATAATGAGAAGAAATATTTTTTCACATGTTAGCTATAGAATAACTTACTTGTTAAATGGAAGTTTAATTAGAATAAACTTATTTAAAAATTTACATACACAAAATGATCATGTGACAAATTTAAGACAATAATAATATAGATGTTTAATTTTTATCAGGTATAACTGTAAAATATAGAAAGAAAAAAAAAAAGAATTTTTTTTTCTTGTGTAGTTTTGTTTATATATATATATTGTACCCAAGAAACTGGACATAAGTAGGAATCAATGTATAAATTATAAATTGTGTTGAATCCTCTTCATCACCTTATTGCTATGATCAGATCCACATTTTAATAAAATAATCATCTTTTATAAATCTTATTGATTTGTTTATGCTACTTAGCTTTTTCTTTAACAATAAATTTAAGTTATTATTTTATAGAATTATGATAGTATGGTCTCAGAGTTCTTGTATTATATTTTAATGCTAAATTTTCTCAATATTTTGCCTTATGAACATGTTAATAAAATGAATGATATCCTTGTGACAAGACACACTTAGTCCACAAGTTAATGTATATCTACTATATAATAATAACAATATTATATAGGGTGTATGAGCACAGATTTTCACATGACCCACTACTCTCCTCTCTATCTCATAATACGGATACACTTGAACCTGTATATGTTGAAAAGATAAATAATCATCAATATGCATATTTCATGCTAAACCAATTAGTTGGTCCAGATTATCATCTCCACACATATATTCAATAAGTGCTCAGATATATATTAAGATATCCAATCTTCATACTTTAATGGACAAGCTTCAATTCACTCCAACTCTTCAACCATCCATCGAATGCTCAAAGGCCACCCTGAGACTGAGATTCTTGTCATGCCCATGTTGACTTAAAGTCAATATGACCCCTCAGGTACAGGACCTAATCCATTTAATACATATATGAGGAATAGGCAGACATCTCCACTATGTAATAACTGAAATACAGGCTTATTATATACCTCTATCAATATATATAATACTGTATATAGGGTATATGAGCACAGATTTTCACACAACCCACCACTCTCCGCTCTATCTTATAACACTGATATACTTGAACCCACATATGTCGAAAAGATAAATAATCACCAAAATACATATTTCATGCTAAACCAGATTTTTTAATTATTTTTTTATTTCTTTATATTTTACAGAAAAGAATGACGCTGAATTTATTTTTCTCTAAAAATAACAATCAAAAATCCAATGTTATCCAGAAAGCTTGAAGACTCCTGAAATAGTTTTATCAGCTGCAAGTATATAATTTTTTTCACTTTTTTTTATATAATTTATAATGCTGTAAGATAATGATCTAGTTGGTGCTATAAAATAAGTCTATTTTGCGTTTTAGAATAATGGTCTGTTTTGTGTGTATTGTATAATCTAAACATAAGCAATTTATCTACATGTTTTTCAATCTACAATTATTTTCTTCTACTTTTTATATAAATATAATATTTTATTACAAACAATGCTTATAAAGAAAATCAAATGTATTTCATTGTCATAACTGTCTCATATGTCTGTTTTGTATATATCTGTATCATATATGGTCATCTATATATAAGCAATTATATTTTATTTTTTGCAATCTTCTACTTGTTTATATAAACATAATAGTTTTATTCACAAGTATTACTTATAAAGAAAAATGAAATTTATTTCACTGTCATATATGTTATTCTAAGCAGTACCTCATGTCTGTTTTGTATGTATATATCATATATCTTTATCATCTACACATATGTAATTATATTTCATTTTTTGAAATCTATGAGTATTTTTATACAAATACTATAAATTTTGTAAGTTATGCTTATAATCATATTTATTATAACAACTGATCCTAATTTTTCTAAAATAAAATGATTTACCTAGTAAGTTATAGGCATTTCCACAAGGGCAAATGAATGTAGAATAAATAATAAGGTGCAACAGTATTGTGACTATTTTTATTAATATTTTATATTTTACTAAATTGGGGGGGGGGTCTTATTTAGTTATCACCGTGTATAGAAATGCGATATACATACACCCTTAAAAATTTTTTTAGTCTTTCTTTCTGCCAAACACTTTTTCTCTTTAGCCTTTTACATTATATATATATTGAAACAGTAAGATTTGAATCCAAATCTTAGTTTCACCTTAGTTCTATCAATTTATCATCTCTCACCCATTAGTACCATTTTACCTGAGTTCAAACCTCGAATATTGGACTGTGTTCAGGTATTATTATAAAATATATGTACATTTTCAGTAAAAAAAAAAATTGTATATATGCACACACTCCAGTATAAGAGATAAGTTTTAAAGTTATATCACGTTATCGATAAATTAATAAATGCCAATAATATAAAATGAAATATGTTTACAGTTAAGATTTATTTTAATTTAATATCCAAAAGTTATTACTTTAAATAATATTTTATTATGAAATTTAAAGCGTAAATCGATGTAAATAAAAATCCCCTTGGGTCTTCTGTCAAAATTATAAGTTATAGTGGGAGGGGGAAAAGAGATAGAACTGAAAAATATTCCTGAAACTCATCATTAAGTAATTTTGTTAAAAGCATTTCAAATAGTCAAATGTAAACAAAAGAAAAAAAGAAAATGTAAAAAAAAGGGGGTCGGATTGAAATCGCGATTTCACCATGTGCTTATAATCTAACAAAATCGAGGTAGAAAAAATGTGGCTGGATTGAGGTCATGATCTCAACATGTGCCACTAATGCATCTTTTACCTGAAGAGTGCTGACTTGAGAGACGTGTTGGTTTTATGACTCACTGTGTGATGGATCCGAAAGATAAGAAGGTAATAAAAGCTAAAGTTTCGTATCATAAGATAGATAAATAAAATAAAAAGAAAAGAGTGTTTATTTCGTATAACATGATAATGTGCAAGGAGTAGAGGCCAGCACTATAATCCTCTGACCTATGGCTATGGAAATACTAAACTTCCCATTCGATCTAAGTAAAACAAATTAAAGCTGGATTGCTGCCTACGGATTCATAATGTAAATGCTTATTGGAATAATAGAACTAATTCTATTAATGAATGAACCCTGGATTCTACAAACAGAGTGTGCACACTTCAAATAATCTAAGGTAAATGATACCCAAGATTAAAAATTTTCTTTAGGACTCTAGGTACTTACAACTGCAGATCACTTTCAAGTGAAGGAAGATTGCAAGAATTAGAAGAAGAACTGTCTTATATTAAATGGGACATTATTGGACTTTGTGAAGTTAAAAGAAAAGGTGAAGAAACAATTGATTTAAAAAGTGGGCATGTACTCTATTATAAAGGCACACATATTGGAAATACAAGTGGAGTAGGATTCATTATAAATAAAAAGTGGAAGAACAATATTGTGGAGATTGATGGTGTATCGGACAGAGTTGCAAGATTAGTTATACAACTTAATAGAAGATACCAAATGCAGATAATTCAGGTTTATGCCCCAACAAGTTCTCATAGTGATGAAGTAGTAGAAGATTTTTATATAAATGTACAAAAGGCTTTTGATCAGAGTAAACAACATTTTAAAATTGTTATGGGAGACTTAAATGCTAGAATTGGTAGACAAATGAAAGATGAAATTGCTGTAGGTAATTTTGGTTATGGTAATAGAAATGAAAGAGGACATAGACTTGTGGAGTTTGCAGAAAAAGAAAAACTTTATATTATGAATTCATTTTTTGAGAAAAATGTTAAAAGGAAATGGACATGGAAGCATCCAAATGAAGGTACAGCAGAATTGGATTATATTTTGACTAACAGGAAATACATATTTCAAGATTGTAATGTTCTTAATAAATTTAACATAGGAAGTGATCATCGATTAGTAAGATGTAAGTTACGTGTTATTGTAAAACTAGAGAGAGAGAAATTATTGAGAAAAACAATATTTACAGTTGATATTCCTAATCTTCAGAAACATTCTAATGAATTTAAATTAGAACTTACAAATAGGTTTCAAGTGTTAGGAGATTTTGAACATGATTCAGATTTGAATGAAATTAATATGAAAATAACTGATACACTTTTAAAAACTGCAACAAAGATAGCTGGTAGAAAAAAGCAGCAATTGACTAATAAAATTTCTACTGAGACTAGAGAATTTATGAAGAAAAGAAGGAATATGAAGATATACAAAAATGATGTATTAAAAAGAATTGAATATCTCGAATTTTGTAAAATGGTACGGAAAAGAGTTGAAAATGACATAAGAAAGTATAACTGTGAAATAGCAAGGAAAGCTGTAGAAGAAAATAAAACTCTCAAGAATGTTAAACAACATTTTGGTATTGGTAGAAAATTTATATCTGCAATAAGAAAAAAAGATGGAATTATTACTAAAAAGAGAGATGACATCATGAAATTGGTAGAAGATTTTTATCAAGAATTATATAGTAATAAAGAACAAGTACCTCCTATATCTATTACATCTTCCGAATTGCCCAGAATTTTAAATGAAGAAGTGAGACATGCAATTAAATGTATGAAGAAAGGAAAGGCTCCAGGAAATGATGGAATTATAATTGATATATTAAAAGAAGGAGGTGAAGAAATAGAAACAATTTTAGCAAAGTTATATATCAAATGTCTAAATGATAAAGATGTACCAGAAGATTGGAAGAATGCAGTAATAATATTAATATTTAAAAAAGGTGATAAAGAAGATATTAGAAATTACAGACCTATCAGCCTTTTATCAGTTTTATATAAAATTTTTACCAAGATAATTACAACTCGTCTACAGAGAACTTTGGATTTCCACCAACCAAGAGAACAAGCTGGATTTAAAAGTGGTTTTAGTACAATAGATCATATCCAGGTATTGAGAGAAGTCATAGAAAGAACAAATGAATATGAGTTGTCATTATGTTTTGGATTTGTAGATTATGAAAAGGCATTCGATTCTATACACATTTCTTCAGTGATTAAAGCATTGGATCATCAAGGTATAGATCCAGGATATTGTCATATTTTAAAGAATATTTATAAAAATGCAACAGCAACAATTAGATTACATAATGATACTGGAAAAATCAACATTGAGAAAGGTGTAAGGCAAGGTGACTCCATATCTCCAAAACTTTTTACAGCAGTGCTGCAAGAAGTATTTTGTGGATTAAAATGGGAAACTAAAGGAATGAAAGTAAATAGAGAGTATTTAAGTCATTTAGATTTTTCAGATGATGTAGCTGTTTTTGAAAATAATGCTTCAGAGCTGCAGGGAATGTTGCAGGAGTTAGCCGATGAAAGTAGAAAAGTAGGACTAAAGATAAATGTTAAAAAGACTAAAGTAATGTTTAATCAATTTACTCAAAATATGAAAATAAAGATTGATTATGAAGAATTAGAAGAAGTTAACAGTTACAAATACCTAGGTCATATTATTAATACAGATGGAAACATAATGGAGGAAATTAATCATAGAATTAAATTTGGTTGGAGTGCTTTTGGTAGAAATAACTTGATACTAAAAGGAAATATGCCTATGTGTTTGAAAAGAATAGTTTTTAACAAATGTGTTTTACCAGTTCTTACTTATGGATCTGAGACTTGGACACTTAATAGAAGAGCAATACAGAGACTTCAGACCATTCAAAGGAGTATGGAGAGATGTATGTTGGGAGTAACAAGAAGAGATCGAAAACACAATGTATGGGTAAGACAACAAACAGGTGTTACTGACCTTATTGAAAAAAATTAAAAGATTGAAATGGAGTTGGACTAGACATATTGCTAGAAGAAATGATAATAGATAGACAATTGAAATTTTAAACTGGATCCCAAGAGATTGTAAAAGACCCAGAAAGAGACCACATGTGAGATGGATGGATGAAATAAGAAAATGTGCAGGGGTGTTGTGGAAAAGAAAAGCTAAAGATCAGAGAAGATGGATTAAACTTGGAGAGACCTTCATCCTGCAGTGGATTGATAATGGTTGATGATGATGATTTTTTTATAAATTTGAAATCTTACCCTCACCTCGTAAATCGTAAATAAAATTCTGTTTAATGTATTATGTAAATCTAATTAAGCCTATCCTTGTCTTATCTATTTATTTGGGTTCTATTTATTTACTATTTTGTTTTGTGTTATATTTCATGCCTACATGATTTCCAAGCTAATATTATATCATAAATAAACTCGTTAATAATCACTGTTCATTAGCGCACATTTCTATTTTGCAACATTCTTTTATAAACAGTCAGCTCGGGAATTATAAATTGATTACATTATATTTTATTATAAATGATATTGAAGCAAGATTATATAAATTTTAGTACAGTGTGCTGGCCATCTTGGCAATCATCCCATGTTGTGTTGAGTTTTGTATTGGATTGTAGTAAAACAATCTAATTAACCTATAATATCACTACATTTTGGGCAAATATTAATTCAGTTAAGTGATGTGAGGAGTTGGAAATGGATTCTCTATCTATAAAGTGTAATAATGATTAATGTTTTACTTTGACTTATGAGATGTGCTAGAGCATATAAATGCTAATCATTTAAGCCTTCGGAAACAGAGTAGATGTATCCTTCTCCTAAATTTGCTCCCAGATAATAGGACATAAAGAAATGATCCTGTGGGTGCTGATCTTGTCATGCGGTCGGAAATGGAAAGGGGAAGACCTCACCAATACCACTTATGTGACTACTATGAAGGTTTCAGCCTGATATTTGGCCGCCCTCCTGTCTCTGGAGTTTCCAAATGCTTTCACAATTGCAAAGCCCATTCTTCCTAAATACTTGGCATCATTTGTGCCTATCACAGATCCTTATATTTGTGGTTTTAAATATCTATGCTAAGAACCATTTCCATGCCTTGCACATTAAAGGCTTTCTTAATAGACCCAACTTAATAGATTCTTTCTCAACATACATATGGTGGTGACTGGGTTGGCAAGTGCATGCATATTTGATCTCGTATTATAATCTCACATAAATTCCATATTTAGCTGTAAGGCATGAGATATAATTATTTAATGATACTGGAGTAACATGTAAAATTAAATGTAAGCTAAGATAAAAGCTATAGAGAGTTTATATTGTTCATGTTTCCTCATGTAAGTTAGCTTATGAATGTTATTAAATATTGTTTGATTTCTATATATGTCTGCTTGTCTGTTATTCCTAACATTATGACTCAAGGTATTAAATCTTGATCATGATAAGTCATCAAACCACCATAACCCATAGTGTTAATGTAATGCATTAGGGACTCTTGCATCTACATGACCACTGGGCCTAGAAAGATGTTTGCTATTGTTGTGGCAGGCCCATTGTTCTGTAGTTTTTTGTTGTGAAATAAGCTGCCTAGGTTTAAACATTGTATCACAGGCCCTGAACCCACCTGTTGTGCTGCTTTTTGAGCCTGGCGATGGAATTCTGCAACAGGTTAACAAGGCATATGAGTTCTGACCGTTACAATATATATTGCAATCATTTTACACATTTATTATTTTTTCACAAAATATTTATGAAATATTAATTATTTCAGGAGAATAAATCAGATTTTAGTAAAAAAATATTTACTTTTAATTAATTAAGTATGAGTTAAATCAATATGAGCAAAATTTTATTCTAAAAACAATATTTTCATTGGCTCAGCTGCTAAGAATTTTTCCTAGGAAGCATGAGAATGTGAGTTTGAGTTCTAAATGGAAACTATATTGTTCATAATTTAAAATTCAAAAATATGGATATCCTAATAGAAACACAAACAAAAATGTGGACAAATTGACAGAACACAGACAGAACAAATTAATATAAAAGCATTTAAAAAGAGCTAAAATATCTAATGAAGGTATAAAAATACCAGTCATTAAGTTATTTATCCTAATGACTGCATAAATAAAGAAACCAAATACTTTCTTGATTAAGTCAATCATTGATTTCCTATTCACTTCAATGGACATTTTGAAATAACATAGAATTATGGCAACTGTTAAACAATGAATAGTCCCATATATTTTCAAGATTTTTTTTGGTCTGGATTTAATTCCAGATACTGAGTATAATAGACAAATATGGGGTACATTATAAAAATTTTAATTTGCTTCCAGTATTAATGCATCAACAATATTATATTCAGAAAGTAATTTAAGCATTACAATATATGAATCTTAATTTATTATTCTTGACTACACTAAAAAAGAAAAAAAACAAATATTTTTATTCACAATTATAGAGTTTTAAAAATAAAATACTCCAAATTATCATTTTTTAATTAAATATAAATAATTTCAAGCCATTTAAAAAGTTAACATATTAGGAAACATCCAATTGGAGTTAGGCAAGGAAATTAAACAATATGTGTACAATAATTGTGATAAGTGACTCAGATTGATATGTCTTTTCATAAATTAATGAAAATGATATCTGTAATATACCAAACAAATCATCACATGACAGTTCAATCCCAACAGTATAATCTCTATGTCAAGATCATATTCCAATTTTGAATTGTTTTCAGCAAGACTAAAAATTATACTATTGTTCTGAATTCAAATTTTCAAATAAAAAGAATAATAATAAATTATATTAAAAAAGTAAAAATATTAAATCAAAATAAATAAATGTGGTTAGTATATAATTAATCTACTAATAGATTTATACTGACTAATATAGTTATTTTATTCCATAAAATTAATTTTATATCATTTAAAAATGACTAGCTGCCTTTTTTCTTTATTTCCCCAAGATGTTCAATACTCTTATTCTTTTTGCATTGCTTATATTAAATAAATCTTTAAAAAAAATAAAAAATTCCAATATTCTTTGTACTTTTCACAATGCTTTTTATTTAATTAGCTAATAGTTTCACTGTCTAGTATAGTGCAAAGAATAAGTGAATTTCTTATAGATTTATTTCACTTTTTATTTATTTGCAAAGAACATATTAATCAAATACTTATTGCATATTTATATATACGATATAAATATATATTTAAAATAGTGCTTTTTTGGTCCAATTTGGCACTTTCAAAGTCTGATCACCTTAATATATATATATTATCATTTTCAATCATTAATGATCCATTGTAGGATAAACATATCTGAAAGCTTAATCCAGTTTCTATAAAATCACATACTCTCTTCTCCACATCATCCATACGCGTATATATAATGTAAAAAACAACAATCAATTAAGTGCTTATCTCATGTGACATTAAAGCACTAGAAATGAAAAGTTGAACTTTAATTTAGGAATCTTCAGTACTCGTGACCATCTTACTACATTTAAGTGCATAGAACAATTTTAAAATTGATAATACCATTTACAAATATATATATATAAAGGGTATGCACACTTTAGTTAGTCCACTACAAAATAAGAGCCTCATCAACAGCTCTTTATAGAATAACCATAAAAGAGAAGGTATAAGTTGCAATATTTGCCACTTATCAGGTAGTCAGGCTTTAAGTGATTTTTTTAGTCTCTAAGTAATAATAGCTAGATACCCATTTATCAACCAATATTGAATGATTAGCTATCTGAGAAAGAAATCCTTGGTCATAAATATTTTAGGTGAATACCCTACCACTTTCATAATGAAAATCATTTCAGGTATATATTATATTAAATTCATCAAAGCTGCAGAAACAGATAATCTATTTTTTAATATTTATTCAAATCATTGCAGAAAAAAAAACTCCATAGAACATATTAGAGTGAAGAAAAATCATTTCACTATACTTCAGTATTCTTCTTGTTACATGTAAAAACTGTCAAGAAGGAATTCAATACGCTGACAAGTGATGACATCATTAAAAAAATTTGCCGAATGTGAATTAGAAGTCAACTTTAATCTTCATCATTCTTTTAAAAGTTTTACTTTTACATTATTTTACAAGAATATTAAAAAGAGAGAGAGAATAAAAAAGAGAGCCAATTTCTTTAACTGGTATTCCATTTGCAATTTTTTTTATGTATATAAATCAGTTATTTAAATAATTCTTTAAAAATCACACACATAAATAAAGTATTCAATCAAGCATTTTTACATAATTATAATAAATAAATCTTATAGACATTATTATTTTATTTATCCTAAAATATAGACTTTATTAAGTTTAAATTTTGCATTTTCAGTTAAATGAAATAAAATAATTTCTGAAGTTCAAATTCATAATTTATATTTAAATGCATAATTTCCACTTACAAACGTGTACTTACTTCTTTTCTTGTGCTTTTATATTTTTTAAACATTATAATTATTCTGCATCAAAACAAATTTGGACTTTATTACATTTAAAAACTATATCTAAGATTAAATAGAATATAATAATTTCTAATCTAATTTAAAATTGATTAATAATTAATTTAAGTATTTATTAAAGAGTGATTGTTAAGAATATGTTGCTTGTTAAAAATTATACAATTGCAAAGAAAAGTTGCATATTCTACACTTGTAAATACAAAAGAACGATTGTGGCATCTGGGAAGATGTGTGGGTATTTGATCAAACTAAGGATTTACTAAATCATAATTCATATTAAGATACATTAACACATTTTGTTCTTATGATATTTGTTATGTAACTGCTTAAAATATAAATGTTGAGTATAATTTACAGAAGATATATATAATACTATTATCTAGAGAATTGAGGGAGGAAAAAAACATGCCAACATTATCTAGCAATTGGTAATTCCTGCTCATTTATAGTTTTTTTTTACAGAGTTGTTGGAAACTTTCACTCTACAGTGAGCTATTTAACCATCCCTTAATACATAATTTCTGAATATGTACATTGCATTTTAATATAAGTATTCTTGTCTTAAATGTTAGTGAATCTAAAAGGCTTCTAAACTTTTAACTTTCCTTTTTATAAAGTAATGTACTTTAACAATTTAGAATTGTCAAAATATTATTGATAATAATCAAATTGTTTATTGCTTCATAAACAATAATGATAGAGCCAGGCCATGAACTTTAATCCCCAGTCAGTCATTCTATTATTGCATTTAACCATATAGAATAGTCTTGGTTTGACAAAGTAATAGTAGATGTTTGACCCATTTTAATGTGCATACTTTAAATTAAAAAGCATATAAAATGATCATTGATATGAACCATTAAAACAGCAAAAAATATTTCCAAAGAGTAGTGCCACCCAGTGCAAACTATAGTAATCAATGAATGCTAGGGATTTTGATGCACAGAACTTCTAGCACCTATTGATTATTATGGCTTGCACTGGGTGGCAATACTATTTAGAGAGATTTCATACTGTTTTAACAGGTTGTGTAAGCATAAGAAATGGTGATATGCACCATCCAGATAATTTATATTTTATTTACTATTGTAATTTTGTTTATGGTTTGACAAAACTAAATATGCCAAAAATATTTAAATACATAAAAGTATTCTGCAGAAAGGAGTTTGTTATTAACTGAAAGGAGACCCTTTGATTCCTCTTGGAGATCTTAAAGGAACCAAGCAGAGCAAATTCCTAATCTCCACTCCATACGTTCTTGTCATTGCAACTGTTATTACTATGTGATTGTTCATATAGTATACGAACATGGATGGGCTGCTCCCCAACATGCACTAGCCAGCCTGATGACTTTATTGGCTTTTTACTACCATGGGCTTTCTTCTCAGTTGCCTGATAAGGCAGAATGAATGCTTGTGTAAATGATATTTTCCCAATAGATGTATACAATTATGGCAGACAAAAATAAAGCATGGCCCTTATTCCCAGGAGGCTGTAAAGTCACCAACCAAGGCAGAAGTTGGTGGCCAAAGGTGGAGGGTGCAAAGAATCCCCTGATTGTGGACCCAGGCTGCCATTTGATGATGACTTTTTATTTAGGTACTTACAACTGCAGATCACTTTCAAGTGAAGGAAGATTGCAAGAATTAGAAGAAGAACTGTCTTATATTAAATGGGACATTATTGGACTTTGTGAAGTTAAAAGAAAAAGTGAAGAGACAATTGATTTAAAAAGTGGACATGTACTCTATTATAAAGGCACAAATATTGGAAATACAAGTGGAGTAGTATTCATTATAAATAAAAAGTGGAAGAACAACATTATGGAGATTGATGGTGTATCAGACAGAGTACCAAGATTAGTTAAACAACTTAATAGCAGATACCAAATGCAGATAATTCAGGTTTATGCCCCAACAAATGTTCATAGTGATGAAGTAGTAGAAGATTTTTATATGGATGTACAAATGGCTTTCGATCAGAGTAAATAACATTTTAATATTGTTATGGGAGACTTTAATGCTAGAATTGGTAAACAAGTGAAAGATGAAAGTGATGTAGGTAATTTTGGTTATGGTAATAGAAATGAGGGAGGACATAGACTAGTGGAGTTTGCTGAAAAAGAAAAACTTTATATTATGAATTCTTTTTTTGAGAAAAATGTTAAAAAGAAATGGACATGGAAGCATCCCAATGAAGATACAGCAGAATTGGATAATATTTGACTAACAGAAAATATATATTTCAAGATTGTAATGTTCTTAATAAATTTAACACAGGAAGTGATCATCGATTAGTAAGATGTAAGATACGTGTTAATGCAAAACTAGAGAGACAAAAATTATTAAGAAAAACAATTTTTACAGTTGATATTCCTAATCTTCAGAAACATTCTAATGAATTTAAATTAGAACTTACAAATCAGTTTCAAGTATTAGTAGATTTTGAACATGATTCAGATTTGAATGAAATTAATATGAAAATAACTGATACACTTTTAAAAACTGCAACAAAGATAGCTGGTAGAAAAAAGCAGCAATTGACAATAAAATTTCTACTGAGACTAGAGAATTTATAAAGAAAAGAAGGAATATGAAGATATACAAAAATGATGCATTAAAAAGGATTTAATATCTCGAATTTTGTAAAATGGTATGGAAAAGAGTTGAAAATGATATAAAAAAATATAATTGTGAATTAGCAAGGAAAGCTGTAGAAGAAGAAAAAAGTCTCAAGAATGTAAAACAACATTTTGGTATTGGTAGGAAATTTATATCTGCAATAAGAAAAAAAATGGAATTATTACTAAAAAGAGAGATGACGTTATGAAATGGGTAAAAGACTTTTATCAAGAATTATATAGTAATAAAGAACAAGTACCTCTTATTTCTATTACATCTTCTGAATTTCCCAGAATTTTAAATGAAGAAGTGAAACATGCAATTAAATGTATGAAGAAAGGAAAAGCTCCAGGTAATGATGGAATTATAATTGATATATTAAAAGAAGCAGTTAAAGAAATAGAACATTTTTTAGCAAAGTTATATACCAAATGTCTAAATGATAAAGATGTACCAGATGATTGGAAGAATGCAGTAATAATATTAATTTTTAAAAAAGGTGATAAAGAAGATATTAGAAATGACAGACCTATCAGCCTTTTATTGGTTTTATACAAAATTTTTACCAAGATAATTACAACTCGTCTACAAAGAACATTGGATTTCCACCAACCAAGGGAACAAGCTGGATTTAAAAGTGGTTTTAGTACAGTAGATCATATCCAGGTATTGAGAGAAGTTATAGAAAGGACAAATGAATATGAGTTGCCATTATGTTTTGGATTTGTAGATTATGAAAAGGCATTTGATTTTATAAACATTTCTTCAATGATTAAAGCATTGGATCATCAAGGTATAGATCCAGGATATTGTCATATTTTAAAGAACATTTATAAAAAGGCAACAGCAACAATTAAATTATATAATGATACTGGGAAAGTCAACATTGAGAAAGGTGTAAGACAAGGTGACTCCATATCTCCAAAACTTTTTACAGCAGTGTTGCAAGAAGTATTTTGTGGATTAAAATGGGAAACTAAAGGAGTGAAAGTAAATGGAGATTATTTAAGTCATTTAGATTTTGCAGATGATATAGTTGTTTTTGAAAATAATGCTTCAGAGCTGCAGGAGTTATCAAATGAAAGTAGGAAAGTAGAACTAAAGATAAATGTTAAAAAGACTAAAGTAATGTTTAATCGATTTGCTCAAAATGTGAAAATAAAGATTGATTATGATGAATTAGAAGAAGTTAACAGTTAAAAATACCTTGGTCAGTTTATTAATACAGATGGAAACATAATGGATGAAATTAATCATAGAATTAAACTTGGTTGGAGTGCTTTTGGTAGAAATAACTTGATACTAAAAGGAAATTTGCCTATGTGTTTGAAAAGGAAGGTTTTTAACAAATGTGTTTTACCAGTTCTTATTTATGGATCTGAGACTTGGAATAATAAAAGAGCAATACAGAGACTCCAGACCACTCAAAGAAGTATGGAGAGATGCATGTTGGGAGTAACAAGAAGAGATCGAAAATGCAATGTATGGGTAAGAAGATCGAAAACGCAATGTATGGGTATTGAAAAAATTAAAAGATTAAAGTGGAGTTGGGCTGGACATATTGCTAGAAGAGATGATAATAGATGGGCAATTGAAATCTTAAACTGGATTCCAAGAGATTGTAAAAGACCCAGAAAGAGACCACATGTGAGAAGGATGGATGAAATAAGAAAGTGTGCAGGAGTGATGTGGAGAAGAGAAGCTAAAGATCGGAGATGGATTAATCTTGAAGAGACCTTCATCCTGCAGTGGACTGATAATGGTTGATGATGATGATGCTGATTCTATTTATTTACCTGTCTAGTTTTAAAAATGCATATCTACTTTCTTCAGAAGGACTCTGTGAAAAGCTAAATAATAATAATAATAATACTAATATTATTATTATTATTATTATTAAAAAAATATTATTATTATTATTATTATTATTATTATTATTATTATTATTATTATTATTATTATTATTATTATTATTATTATTATTATTATTATTATTATTATTATTATGTGTAATGTTTAAATAAACAAAACGAAAATACTGATTAAATTTTGTTTACAATTTTCTAAGACTTATTTCAGATTTAAAATATTCAATAAGCCAAATTGAGAAAGAAAAATTATGTGTAAAACTTGTTGGAAATGATGCAAAACAAAACGGTTTTTAAGTATTGTCAATTAAAATCAGTAGTAAAATTATTATTATAACACTTGGGCTTTAAAATAATTGATATAAGTCGATTATCTCTATAAAAACAATAAAAATAATCAAATGATTAGCCATTCAGAAAATCACATGCAACAGAAATAACAAATTCGACTCACAAACTTTTAATTCTACTGAAAAACATGAAATTGCATTGTCCAGAAAATAAACCTGAGTTAATTCTTAAAATAAATCAATGTTCATTACTATAGGATCAATGCATTTTTGCTACAATGTAAAAGTTTAAGTGATATTGTAATTTGAATAAAACAATGAAACAAATAAATTTTAGATTTAAAGTAAAAATAAATTGATCTAATATAAAGGAAATTCAATTCATTTTTTAGTGTTAATCTTATTTTTGAAATTACACATATATTATCTATCTATAGAGAATACTTGATGTCATATATAAGAATACCATTAAATTATTTCTTTTTTAAAAAGAAACATATAAGAATTTTCTTGAATATTAACTTTTTTTCATCTATTATTAATATTTATGAGAATTCTTTATTTCATCAAAAAACTGTATCATATAATTTTTCAAACTTTCTACTCCTCAATAACAAACCATTCAATTATTTATTAATGTTTGCACTAGAAGCAACAAATTTGGCTGGGTTTAAAATGTTACAGCTTGTGAATCAAGACCATTAGCTTGGATTTACATATAACATACTATCTAGTGATCATTGGCTATCCTTGTGATAGATGGCACTTTAAAAAATAAATAAAGTAAAATACTATTTCCTTTACAATTTTCCATTACACAAATTGTAATTCCAGTAATTAATAATTTGTGATATTTTTAATTTTCCATTACACAAATTGTAACTTGAGTAATTAATAATTTCACATGATTACTATTTCCTATGCTTACACAATCTATTATTAGTGTATCAAACTATCCAGACAATAGTGCCACCCAATGCAAGCCTTAGTAATCAATGGATAATGGAAGATTTGTGCAAAAAATCCCCATCTAGTGCCTACTCATAGATGGAATTTTATGCACAAACCTTACTGCATCCATTGATTGCTAAGGCTTGCACTGGATGGCACTACTATATGGAGAATTTTCTACTGATAATTAATAATTTATGACATTTTTACACATTACTTTGCATGTGTGTGTTTATGATGTGTTAAGGTTTTTGATTATAAAATGTCTATTTAAATAAATATAAGATTAAATTGTTTTATTTTTTTAAATCCTCTTTCTGTCTAAATCAATTATATCTATATCAGTAAATAATATATTAATAAGTAATTAGTTTAAATTAAAATATGTAATCAAAACATGAAAATAGATTAATAATTTAACTCTTAGAATGTAATCAATTCTAATGTATTAAAACAGATTTAAGAATGAATATTATTTACTATTATGTATATTTACAAGGTAACAAATCAAAAATAGACATTTTTTGCTTTCTGCTGTATGACTAACTTTTGTTTTGATCTATAATTCTTTATTTTATGCAATAATTTCTGATACTGCTCTACCAACTAAATAGATTTATTCTTAACTTTACTCATAGTTTTGATTATAAGACTTTCAGTTTAGAAACTCATAAAAACAAACTGTTTTTATATGGTTCTATATCTATGGTAATAAAAATTTTAAAATATCAACAATTCTAATCTCAACAATCCAGGGCCATTTATATTGCATACTATAATATGGTTGTGATAGTGCATTATGTAACTATAAATGATTTGTTGATAACTTTTAAAAATGTAAGAAAATATTTGTTTGCCACTATCCATCAATAATATGAATCTTATCTCACTATTTAGATGAGAATGATAAAATATCAAAATAGTTTTGAATAAGTAAAGGATTTTAAATAGTAATTTGCATACTGGGTACTACTTTTTGGTTACGTTACAATTTTGACTACACATTGAAATGTATATTGGATTTTCTACACATTGATTTAAAAAAGAAACTTCAAATAAAATAATTAATACGACTACATTAATGTTCACATCTAAAACGAAATGTAAATATAAGGGGTGATAGAATATTTTTATTTATAAGTGACAAATTTACTCCACCCATAACATTGACATTATCCACTCTAGATAAATACATTAATGATTACCACTAATCATTTATTAAACTAAAGATTATTCTACAAACAGCACTTATTGAATAATAGAATATGTTCATTATGAGATTAGGTTTAACAAGTTATATTATTTTACAATTCTGATTAAGCAATTGAAGAATGTGGTTGACTTTAACTTGCAGGGTTTAACTAGTTAGGTTTGAATTTATGTAAAATATGTTTTGGGAAGATATGAGATTTCTAATTATATGGTTAGATTTGAACTTTAAAATATGAGGATAGATGTTATTACAATATATTTAGTTTGTAACTAAGTATGGTTAACCTGCTGTAAAAATAATGTTCACATCAAAATTTTATTTGAAAAATTATAAAGATCTGAGCTTTTTTTTGATAAAGAACTTATAAAAAAAAGCAGATATGATTCAATTATTAAATATAAAAAAAATACAGAAGTGATTTAAACAAAGATGGGTGCAGTATCAATAGAAGGCTCATAAATAAAAAAGTGAAGAACTAAATATTGAAAAAAATTGTGATAAATAGATGAAATTTTTATTTAATATAACTCATTTCAATTAGTGTCCTAATACAACCATTTTATGATCCATGGCAACTAATGTATTAAATACATCTGCTTAATTTCTTTTAGTTTATTTCAAAAATGAATAAAAAGATTAAATAAATTCTAATTTAATATTTTTATATAGAAACAGATTTGTAAGGATATCATGTAAACATTTTGGTAGATGTTTTACCAGAAGATGAATAAATGAAAAAAAGAAAAGAAAACTTTTAATTAGATAGATATTTACCAATATTTATGCTCTAAAATAGGAAAAAGTCTATGAGATAAAATCTGAAAAATAATAAATATGTAGTCAATATTTTAAACTTTCCCCCACAATGTGAGAGTCCTATTTTTGTTGACATCCTACAAATATACATGATATCATCTCATTATACATGAAAACTGTTAACTTATTAATAAGAATAAAAAGAAATGACTGTTTCACAAAAATAAATTATAATATTTGAAAAAACATTAAGGTTTTTTTTTTTACTTTATTAATATGAAAATATTTGAAAACCAGGCATTCTTCACAAACCTGGGAGCTTAATTGTAAGTATTTATTTATCTTTTCTGCATGTGTGTGGTCATGAGTATCAGTTGTATGAAATAGTGTGGATAGTTGAAGGGTGCTTTAAAATCTGAGTTCAAATTCCCTATACTTTTTATTAGTATGAATAAAAAATTTGCTTAACTATTATTTTTCTCGTACATGGTAACATACTAATATTATGCGGTTTGTCACAATAGTATGCAGTCTTAAAAACTAGATGTCATTTCCATGCTTAAATGATTTCCTGAGAAATGACCCATTAGATTATTTATATTATAACTACAATTGTTAAAAAAAATTTCCAAAAATGTTACTTGTTGATTGTTTTCAAAATTTTGTTTTATTCCTTCATGAGGAACTATGTCCAATGACTCAGGTTCATGTAATTGATATAGTCTTAATCAGTATTGTCAAAAAAATAATACTTCATACATGGCAGAAATGTCAATGGTAACTGTTATAGCTTTCAAGTTATCAAACATTCATCATGAAAACTGTCTTCACTTCGTCCAATTTTTATTTAATTCTGGTCATTTAATTGGGTTTTATTACACTATAGCTATTAATGTCATGTATGTCCAATTGTAAATAATTTTTCAAAATATGTAATATTAAACTTTTTATTACAAAATTTTTTTTTAAATGTCTGACAGAATCAAAATAAATGCATAGATATTTAAAATAAATATATTTTTTAAATTTTTCTCTTATATGCATCCAAACTTATATATAAGGATAAATAAAGAATCAGCCCCTAATAAAATAATAAAAAAATATGTCGACGAAAAAGTCCAATCTTTAATAATAAGTTACTTTTTTTTTTTATTTTATATATTTATTTTCTTTCAGAGAGTTGCTGCATCATAAATGGAGGAAATGTGAATTATGATTAAGATTGCTTTTTAAAATAAAATAATTTTATTTAAATGTATTTTAAAAAAGAAATTCAAGTAATATGTTTTAAAACTTTTAAAACAAAATTTAAATATGAATAATAATAAGATGGCTACACTGTGAATCAAAATTATCTGATGATAAAATAATTAGATGAATTTATTTGTTTACCGAAATGATTATTTGTAAATGGAAAAAAAAATATTAATCAAAAATGTCAGATGAAAATCAAAACGAAATGACATTCAACAAAAATATTTTTAAAAATTTGTAACCATTTATGGAATTTTTATAATCAATTAAGATCATCTTCTGGTTAATCCTAAAACATTTATTCCAAATTTTCTATTTCCTTTTAAATATACAAATTTTATGTAAAGTGTCTTTTTAATTTTTATTACCTAGCTTTTTGTTTCCTATTATAGATTTTACTAATATTTAAATCATTATGTGTAAAAATAAGCTAAATATAATATTTCTAAAACAAACATTCCAATAGTTCAAAACTGAAATGTATTTTTAAAAAAAGCTCAGTAGGTCTTGTATTTTTTTGCATCAAATCTAGAATTACAGATGATAAATTAATCAGATAAAAAAAAGGTTGTCATATCAATTTATTTTTAATTAATTTATCTATATTTAAAAAACATCTAGTTATAAATTTTATCATTAAAAAAATATGTTTATTTCTTGTTAATATTTTATAAAGGTCAAAGTTTTTACTCCTCTTCCCCCATATAATATGGCAAATGGTTGAATTCTGATTTTAAAAATATTCTTGCCATCTCAGCTCAAATAAAATTTATCCCGATATTATAAATTTAAATTTTTTTATATAATCCATTTAACATAACTATTGCATCTTTTGTTTGAAATACTGAGTTATTAAATATCCTAATATGACATAATAATAAAAGATATTTAATTATAAATTTTATTATTACTCATGAAAGGATTAACTGTTCCAGTCATAACCACCTTCAGTCAATGTAATTTGTAGATGATATATATTATAAATTTTATATATTATATTAAAATAACATTAATTTTATTACATTTTAAAACATGAGCAGCTTTCCATTTTAGCTATTACATAGTGAAATAATTAGTGTGTTTGATCAATATAATCTTCAATAATTATTAATCCATTATAAAAAATGAACTTTCTGAAATTAATTCAATTTTTCCAATTCATATCACTCCAGAAATTCTTGTAATACCACCTATCCATTTATCATATCATCTTTTTCTATGTCTTTTATAATTTCTTGGAATCTGCTTTAAGATTTCAATTAATCTATTTATTGGTATCTTTTCTAATAGTATATCCTAATTCTTCCCAAGTGTTTTGTTTTTAATATCTCCTTGATTAATACTAATATTGATCTCTTATTATTTTGCTATGCAATCTGAAATATCTGCATCATCTAATAAACAAACAAATATATATATATATCATCGATTAGTAAGATGTAAGATACATGTTAATGCAAAACTAGAGAGACAAAAATTATTAAGAAAAACAATCTTTACAGTTGATATTCCTAATCTTCAGAAACATTCTAATGAATTTAAATTAGAACTTACAAATCGGTTTCAAGTATTAGTAGATTTTGAATATAATTCAGATTTGAATGACATTAATAGGAAAATAAGCGATACACTTTTAAAAACTACAGCAAAGATAGCTGGTAGAAAAAAGCAGCAATTGACCAATAAAATTTCTACTGAGACTAGAGAATTTATGAAGAAAAGAAGGAATATGAGGATATACAACAATGATGCATTAAAAAAGATTGAATATCTCGAATTTTGTAAAATGGTGCGGAAAAGAGTTGAAAATGATATAAGAAAGTATAATTGTGAACTAGCAAGGAAAGCTGTAGAAAAGAATAAAAGTCTAAAGAGTGTAAAACAACATTTTGGTATTGGTAGAAAATGTATATCTGCAATAAGAAAAAAAGATGGCATTATTACTAAAAAGAGAGATGACATCATAAAATGTGTAGAAGACTTCTATCAAGAATTATATAGTAATAAAGAACAAGTGCCTCCTATACATATTATATATTCCGAATTGCCCAGAATTTTGAATGAGGAAGTGAGACATGCAATTAAATTTATGAAGAAAGGGAAGGCTCCAGGTAATGATGGAATTGTAATTGATATATTAAAAGAAGCAGGTGGAGAAATAGAAATTTTTTTAGTAAAGTTATATACCAGATATGATTGGAAAAATGCAGTATTAATATTAATATTTAAAAAAAGTGATAAAGAAGACATTAGAAATTACAGACCTATCAGTCTTTTATCAGTTTTATATAAAATTTTTACTAAGATAATTACAACTCGTCTACAGAAAACACTGGATTTCCACCAACCAAGAGAACAAACTGGATTTAAAAGTGGTTTTAGTACAGTAGATCATATCCAGGTATTGAGAGAAATTATAGAAAGGACAAATAAATATGAGTTGCCATTATGCTTAGAATTTGTAGACTATGAAAAGGCATTTGATTCTATAAACATTTCTTCAGTGATTAAAGCATTGGATCATCAAGGTGTAGATCCAGGATATTGTCATATTTTGAAGAATATTTATAAAAATGCAACAGCAACAATTAGATTACATGATGATAGTAGGAAAATCAACATTGAAAAGGGTGTAAGACAGGGTGACTCTATTTCTCCAAAACTTTTTACAGCAGTGCTGCAAGAAGTATTTTGTGGATTAAAATGGGAAGCTAAAGGAGTGAAAGTAAATGGAGATTATTTAAGTCATTTAGATTTTGCAGATGATGTAGTTGTTTTTGCAAATAATGCTTTAGAGCTACAGGAAATGTTGCAGGAGTTATCAGATGAAAGTAGGAAAGTAGGACTAAAGATAAATGTTAAAAAGACTAAAGTAATGTTTAATAGATTTTTTCAAAATATGAAAATAAAGATTGGTTATGATGAGTTAGAAGAAGTTAACAGTTACAAATACCTTGGTCAGATTATTAGTACACATCGAAATATAATGGATGAAATTAATCATAGAATTAAACTTGGTTGGAGTGCTTTTGGTAGAAATAACTTATGTGTTTGAAAAGGAAGGTTTTTAATAAATGTGTTTTGC
Organism: Epiperipatus broadwayi; assembly: GCA_028023455.1. Lineage (NCBI taxonomy): Eukaryota > Metazoa > Onychophora > Udeonychophora > Euonychophora > Peripatidae > Epiperipatus > Epiperipatus broadwayi. The sequence continues at coordinate 340,023 of JAQFVV010006206.1, forward strand.
CAGTTCTTACTTATGGATCTGAGACTTGGACACTTAATAGAAGAGCAATACAGAGACTTCAGACCACTCAAAGAAGTATGGAGAGATGCATGTTGGGAATAACAAGGGATCGAAAACGCAATGTATGGGTAAGAGAACAAACAGGTGTTACTGACCTCATTGCAAAAATTAAAAGACTGAAGTGGAGTTGGGCTGGACATATTGTTAGAAGAGATGATAACAGATGGACAATTGAAATTTTAAACTGGATTCCAAGAGATTGTAAAAGACCCAGAAAGCGACCACATGTGAGATGGGTGGATGAAATAAGAATGTGTGCAGGGGTGATGTGGAGAAAAGAAGCTAAAAATAGGAAAGGATGGATTGAACTTGGAGAGACCATCCTGCAGTGGATTGATAATGGTTGATGATGATATATATATATATATAAATTTTCTTTTACGAAAACTATCAAAACATTTCATGAATAATAAGTAGCTCATAATTAAAATATTCTTTAGTTATGAATTAAATTGACATTATAAATAGTACATTGTTTACAAAAATTGCCCATTTACAAAAACATATACCATAATATTTCTTTACAAATCCTACCTTTTATAATTATATATAAATAAATACACCAAACTTATTTTTTATATGACTATTATAAAAATAAAATAACACACCAATCTTTCGACTATTTTATAATACAATTTTTTTCAAGGAACCCTCAACACCTTTTCTATTACTATATAGTTGATATTTAAAAATTTGTTGGTTTACCATTAACTTGAGTGCTGATATTTTTTAGGAAGAATATATATGTGTAGATATGGAGATTGTATGTAATAAAAAAGGTGTTGAGGGTTCCTTAAAAAAGACTATATTATAAAATAGTTGAAACATTGGTGTGTTATTTTATTTTAATAATAATCATATAAAAACAAGTTTTAAAAAGAAGTTTGGTGTATTCATTTATATATATGGAAAATTATGAACTATTTTTGAAAAAAATATTGTGTAGATGACATTTTATAATTATATCACTTAACTTGCAAATAACATTTTCTCATATCGATGTAATCTACTAAATAGATAAAAAATTAATCTATTTTTACTTGATCTCCAAGAATATATAGGTAGTAGATCAACCATTAATGAATCTACTATCAACAAAAGATCTAACTAAGTCTAGGAAAAAGTGGATTCATTTTTCATATAAATAATATATTATTTTGATATAAAAAGTATTATTTGAAAATTTGTTAAAATGACTTTGTAAAAGATTATTATGTGTTCATCTGAAAACTACTACTTTATAAATATTATTATATATTTTCAATACTATATATTTAAAAGCCATTATTTGTTTTTAAGGTTCTTAAAATTAACTGAATTTATAAATATAAATATAAGAATAACCATGTCTTATATAATTTAAAACACCTTCTTGGATTGAAGATGTCAAATGAATAAACTCATGCAAGAATTCCTAAAAAAGAATGTTATGTGAACTTGTATTAAAGATAAATCCTGTTTACATTATAAGAATTATTTACCTATGCAACTTCAATTATATTCTGTCCAAAAAATATGTAAACAAACAAGCAAAAATGTACATAAACAAAACAAAAAAATTTGCAAATTTTATAATATTTGGTAGCTATTTTTCCTTCTCTGAGCACCATATGTGATTATATATATTGATAAAATTTCTTCTATTTACATTGAAAGAACATGCATTTTATTCTTTCTCAAAATAATTAATAAAGTATTTTCTGAACATAATGCTAAAAGTTTTACAAAATTTTAAAACATATTTAAGGTTAATATTAATTTGAAACATTAAAATAATTAGACAGATCATAATTTCTTGATAAAGAGAAAAAGTTAAGAAAAAAAATCACAGAGAGCATATTTAATAGGATAAACGTCAGACATTTTGCTATTTATGTTATTTTAAAAATAAAAATACAAGTTTTTTCCCCTTACACTTATTGCTCCAGCAAACATATGAATGAACAGACAGTAAAATATATGTTCCCGCAATTTATTATTAATAATTATATTATTACTATTTTAAAGTTTTTGTTTATACTATAATCTTGATTTCTATGCATACTATACATATAAAAAAGTATCCATGTTATACATATGTAGTGAAAACTATTGCACACTTGCAGTTCAATAAACAATATGTAATCTATTCTAATCAATGTTTACCAATAAAACAAGAGATATTATAATTATATCCATTGAATGTGAGGATCCTTGGAACAAAATATAGCATAGTTCACTGTTCCAAGGAATAAACTAATTTAATATCCTAACTTTTAACTTGTTACATTCTAAAGCAATACATTGGAGTCTACTCTGTATTATCTGTTCAACCTAAAAAGCTGCCTGAGTAATTAAACTGATTCACATAGTCAAGCTAATAATTATCTAAACCAAAAGTTGCTCAAGATTATTTTTCAACCAATAGTTTATACAGCAATTGAATTGTGTTAACTTAATTATTTAATCAAACTCTTTATAGATGACATTCAAAATATTCAAATATTCTAAAGGTCTTTTTTTATATTGACAAGAATAGTGCAATAATCAGCATATTGTAAATCTAGAAGACAAACAGTTGAAATTGGATTTCATTCTGAAATACATTGAATTGCAAACCAATATCCATCAGTCACTCTTAATATGCTATTCAAAATATTGATTGAAAACATTAAAATACCAAACAAGCTTATATGTCTATATAGATCAGAATCTTGGTCAAAATGATAAATTTTAGTAAATCATAAAATTTGATAAATGGGTGATAAAAAGTAAAATATGGAGATCCAGCATTGTCTTGAAATGTTTAAGAAATGTTTTGACCTCTAGCTTACTTTTAGAGTCTGTACTAATGGCTAGAATAAACTCTATATCACAATTTTAGAGTTAATTATGCAAAGTGAATAATTGATCATTCTTTCTAGAGCTATTTTTATCCAAATATGAATAATTAAGTAGAGTTGACTAAGTAAAAAGCATGGTAATCTAATTTGGAATTCAATGTTTTATTCAGACATAAAATAACTATAGATGAACTGATTAATTAATATTCTTATATAAAGTATTCTAGAATAGTGATGTAGGTGGATTTCTGTTGTTAATACACACTTCAAATGTAAGTAAAAGAAATCATGTGATGTTGTGAGAGACTTTGCTTTGGTATGCGCCATTATTTAATTGTAATATCAACGATTTTATTAGTTACTTCATTAGTTCTTCTTGCTTTTTTTCTCAGAAGTTACCCTCATTAAATGATAATATGATAAGTTTTTAAATATCTTAAATAAGAATATGAATATTTATAGTTTGTTAGGGGTAGTTGAAAAAGAGAAAAGGGGAGTATAAGAAAAAGAAAAGAGTAAAATAAATTTTAATATTTTTTTCTCTGTCTTCAGTAATTTTTTTTATTTATCTATTAGTTTTTAACTTTTAAAAAAATAATAAGAAAGATAAATATATAAAATTTTAAGTAATATTTATCAATTTTTAAAAGAAAAAAAAACAAAAAATAAGGTTTTAATATTAATATAAAATAGTGCTGTTGAAATTAGGTAAAGTTGTTTTTTCTTCTCTCTCTAAAATGAAATGTAATGTTTTTTTAGTTAAAGCGAAATTAAAGGATTATACTGTTTTTAATAATCAAGAATGAAAAAATAACTACAGAGAAATGCTTCAATGATTGGAAATTTTAATTTTTACAAGAAAAAAAAGGACACTTTTTATAAAATTGGAATCTATTGGTCAAGTTTAATGCTGTCATTTCTAATATATTGTGTGATTGGATGGATAACAAGATTGTTTCAAAAATAAGACAGTGAGCAGGTTAGAGTACTAGAGTTCACTTTCTGTCAGTATTGATCCATCTGTGGAGAGAAGAGTAGCAGCAGTTCATTTGTGAAGAGAACAGTGAGAAGTTAAATTTGTATTCTAAAATAAGATTAACCTTACTACTAATTGTTAAAAACTGTTTTTGTAATGGACTAACATGTAACCTGTTTCTAAAAAATTGATAAAATTTGCAACAACCCTTATGTGCCCATTCAAAAGCATGACTGTCTCAGACTTGTTAACCTGACATGAACATTAGGATAAATTTAATTTGTGTTAGACTATCCTGGAAATGTTTTAATTTGAAATTTAATATTATATTTATCGAATGAAAACTTGAAGCTACAAAAAGTTAATAAAAAACTATTAATAGAAATAATGGATAAATTAAACTTGTATTACTGTTTTAATTTTAAATTGAACATTTGAGGAAACAAGAAGAAAACTGATCTAAAAAGATACTGAAATTATATTTACAAAATAAAAACAAAAATAATGAAATCCATTGTAATAAGGTATTGTAGTGTACACATCTACACTTACAAATAATTTTTAATATAAGTAATACTTGATAATAATTAATAATTTTAATTTATTTTTTTAATTTTTTGCAACATGTTTTTATCTTATTATAATGAATATTTTTTTTTACTGTTTTTGTTCTAAACATTAATGTAAAATGGTATTGAACATTCCCATTTTCATAAAGAAAAAAAAAGAAAAGAAGATTTTAGGTTTTTGCTAGTCTTAAATTTTTATTTTTTATTGTGAAATATTGTTTTAAGATTTATTAAAAAGAATGAATAAACCAAAAAGTTAATCAATTTAGTATTAATAATCAACTGGTTTTACTATATGAAATTTTTTTATCTTGAATGCAAAATTGTGTTACTATAAAACAAAAGGTTATTATAGACAATGACATGCTATAAATTATAATGATCACTTCATAAAAAATTCAATTTTAATAATATCATATTTGAAATAAGCTAATAAAAAAAAATTAAATATAAATATTAAGCTTAGATTCTACTTGTATATCACAATATATAACAGTACATATAATGTCAAACTTACAAAGCTGAACAAATAGATTGACTAGGATTAAAAATATTAAAGCCTGAATATTTTCCCAGTTATTAGATTGAATAGAAAAATGAAGTGTAAAGACTAGTGCCTCTGACTGCTTTTTAATGATCTAGCTTTCAGATTTAAGCTGGATCAACTTTTTAGATCAGGTAAATAATCTGTAGTCAATTCAGCTAGCTGTTCAATAGTGATTAATCAATAAATATAGAATAAAAATCTCAAGTTAATATGGCCTGATTGGATGCAAATAATTCACTGACTACAGAAATAAAAATTAAAATTCTAGTATAATATGGTGAAGGAAAGTGTTATCTTCATTTGATACTTACTTTTTTTATTTTCAATTCTATGCTTCTTGATGATTTAGTTGCCACTGCAGATTATATCCAAGAATTAAGAGAAATTGTTTTAAAAAATCAATAAATATGAATTGTTATTTTGTACTGAGTTTGTAACCAATGGAAAAGCATTCAACTCTATAAATCCTTCTGCTCTGATTATAATTCTGCAATATTATATTAGAGAATAGAATAATATATAATTCTATTCCTACAAAACTTTTTACAAAACGTTTGTTTTTTTTTTTCAATTAAAATAAGAAGTTATGAAAATAAAAAATAAAGAAAATTACTTAAGTCATTTAAATTGTGCAATTGGTGTAGTTATTATCACAAATAATGCTTCAATTCTTCAGAAAATATTGCAAAAGCTATCAGATATGACCAAAAAAATTAGGATTAAAGATAAATATTAAAAAGACTAAAGAAATATTCAAAGGTATTTCAAAAAATGAAAGATTTATAATAATTAATTCTAAATTAATAACTATAAATATCTTGATAACATTACTAGTATAGATAAAAATGTAATAGATGAAATATATTGTAGAATTACTTAGATTGTTTTTTTTTGTATAAATAATTTGATATAAAAGAAATTATAAGGGGAGAAAAGTTTTTAATTAATATGTACTTCTTTCTTCTATTTAAAGGCACAAACCTGGACATTTAATAGGAAATTTTTATAGAGATTGCAAACCATATAACCAATATGAAAAACTGTATATTGAGATTGATAAAAAAAAGTTTGAAAACAAAATATATGAGTGAAAGAGCAAATCTCTATCATTGACATTTGATATTGAAATAATTAAGAGATCAAAATTGATTTGGTTTAAATATGTTTTTAAAAAAAATGATAATAAATGGACAAATGGTTTCCTACAGTGGATCCTAAGTAAGTATAAAAGACTTAGAAAAAAATCAAATGTGAAAAAATAGATGACACAAAAACATTTGCTGAGTATATAAAAGAGAAGCTATAAGTAAAAAAAAATAGATTTAACTTTAAAAGATCATTCTGTAATGTTTTGATCATGATTAAAAATGATTTTAATAATTTTTAGTTAATGACTGTTATATTATTGAGAATAGTTAACTTAAAAATTGCATTAACATTCATATTATACATCCACAGATATATTTTTATACTACTGTGTGTGGCTGCAGAAAGAAATTTGCTGTTATCTAAAAGGGGACTTATTGATTTCTCTTTGAGGTCTTAAAGGAACTAAGTAAGGCAAATTTTTAATGTGCATTCCATAGATTCTTATCATTGCATATGTTATTACTATGTTATTATTTATATAAAACATGAACATGGGTGGGTTATATATAAACATGCATTGGCCAGCATGAGAAGTATTATTGACTTTTTACTTCTAACTTTAAGATCAAAAAATATTGTGGTCATTCTTCTCAGTTGCCTGATAATTTTTTTAATTAAAATATTCTTGAAGTCAGAATAACAATTATATTAGATAACACTAAATTGTGGTCTTAATTCCAGAAGACTAATCAAGGCAGAAGTTTGACTGATTGTGTTAAGAATTTCTGGAATACAAACTCAGGCTGCCATTCAGTGATGATTTTTTATTTGGGTACTTACAACTGCAGATCAGTTTCAAATGAAGAAAGATTGCATAAATTGGAATAGGAATTGTCTAACATTAAATGGGATATTGTTGAACTTTGTGAAGTTAGAAGAAAATATGAAGCAACAATTGATTTAAACAGTGGGCATGCAATAAACTATAAAGACACAAATGTTAGAAGCACCGGTGGAGAAATTCATTATAAATAAAAATGAAAAAATAAAAATGAAAGACCAATATTGTAGAGATTTATATTGCATTAAACAGAATGGCAAGATTCAACTTAATGGAAGATATCAGATGTAGTTAATTTAACTTTATGCCCCAACAATTTCTTATTGTGATGAAAAAAATAGAGAATTTTTATATAGATGTGCCAAAGGCTTTTGCTCCAGATCAAACAACAGTTTAAAATTGTCATGGAATATGTTAATGCTAGGACTGGTAAACAATTGAAAGATAAAAAATATTGTATTGTGGGTAAATTTGATTATGCTGAAACAATTAGATAGGCCAAAGACTTATAGAGTTTATAGAAAAAGATAAACTTTATATTATAGTTTTTTTTCTTTGATGAAAATCTAAATGAACATGGACATGGCAATAGCTAAATGAAGGAATAGTTGAATTGGATTATATTTTTATTATCACAAAATATGAACTTCAAGATTATAATGTTCTTAATAAATTCAACACAGGAAGAGATCATTAATTAGTGAGAGATGTCAGATACATGTTAAAAAAAACTAGAGAGAGAAATTATTAAGAAAGACAGCATACACAGTTGATATTCTTAATCTTCAGAAATATTCCAATGAATTTAAATTAAAATTTGCAAATCATTCTTAAATATTTACAGATTTTGAAATATCCTATAAAGAATTGCAACAAAAATAGCTGGTACAAAAAACAACAATTTTCCAGTAAATTTTCTACTGAGACAAGATAATATATGGACAAAAAATGAAATTGAGTATCTAGAATTTTGTAAACTAATAACAAAAAAGAGTTAATAATGATATACAAAAATATAAATGTGAATTAACAAGGGAAGCTATAGAATAGAATCTCAAAAGTATAAAACAACATTTTGGTAAAAGATTATTACTAGAAAAATAGATGACATCATAAATTATGTGGTTGAGTTCTATAAAGAATTATATAGCATAAAGAAACAGAAAACAAAGTATCTCCTACAATTACTACATCTTCTGAATTGCACAGTATTTTAAATGAAGAAGTGAGATATGCAATTAAATCTATGAAGAAAAAAATCTCCAAGTATTGATGGAATAATACTCCATATTTTAAAAGAAGTGAAGAAATAAAAAAAATTATCAGAAAATTTATATACCAAATATCTAATTAAGAACACGTAATAATAATATTTAAAAAAGATGTTAAAGAAGATATTAGAAATTATATACCTATCAATCTTTTATCAATTCTATACAAAAGTTTTAACAGGATAATTACAACTTATTTACAGCAAACTTTGAATTGTAACTAACTAAAACACAAACATATCCAAGTATTATAGAAAAGACCAGTAAATATGAATTGCCATTATGCTTTGGATTTGTAGATTATGAAGAGGCATTTGATTCTATAAGTATTTGTACAGTGATTAAAATAGTAGATCATCAAGATACAGACTCTGGATATTGTTAAATTTTGAAGTTTATCAAAATGCAATAGCAATAATTAGATTACATAGTGATACTAAGAAGATTAACATTGAGAAGGGTATACAAAATGGTGATTCTATATTTTCAAAATCTTTTAAAGCAGTTAAGAAGTATTTTCTTGATTAAAATGAGAAGCTGGGGGGAGGGTAAAGTGAATGGAGATTATTTAAGACATTTAGATTTTGATGATGATGTGAATGTTTTTTCAAATAATGCTTCAGATCTTTAGGAAATGATGAAATTAAGAAAGTAGGACTAAAGATAAATGCTAAAAACACTAAAGTAATATTAAAAGGAATTTTCTTAAATGAAGGAAATGATTGATAATCATGAATTAACAGTTAACAACTACAAATACAGATGGAATTATAATGGATGAAATGAATCATAGAATTAAACTTAGATGGGATGTTTTTTTGATAGAAATAACAATATTCAAAGCAAAAATGTCTACATGTTTGAAAAAAAAAGTTTTTAATAGATGTGTTTTACCAGTTCTTACTTTATAGATCTGAAACTTGAATGCTTAACAAGAGAACAATTCAGAGATTTCAGTTCATTCAATGAAGTATGGAGAGATGTATGATAAGAGTGACAAAAAGACATCAGAAATAAAAGACAGGCAAAACTTTCTATATGTATTCTATTAGGCAATCCTGCCTAATAGAAGTAAAAGACATGGGTGAAAAAACAAACAGTATAACTGACATCATTGAAAGAATTATTAAATTAAAATGGAGATGGACTGGTCATACTGCTAAAAAAGATGATAAGAGATGGATAGTTGAAGTCTTAACTAGATCGCAAGAGATTGTAAAAGACCTAGATCTAAGAGATAGCATGTGAGATAGATTAATCAAATAAGAAAATTTGCCAGACTAATGTGGAGAATGGAAGCTAGAGATCAAAGAAACTGGATTAAAGTTAGTATGACCTACATCCTGTAATGGATCGATGATGATTAAAAATGATAATGATGATAATAATTGTGAGATGTTATAATGTTTTTATTTGTTTGTTTTGCGAAGTGCGATTAGCTTAATACAGAAATAGATTGGTACAAACGTTTTTATTCAAATCCTGCTTTAAAACATGAAATATATATATATCTGATCAATTGGAATGGAATTGCTGTACTTTATTATATTGAAGCTCAAGCATCACATTATCTCTCAATGATCACAAGTGATTATTATTAAAAATCTTCAAATAAATGATATATATATATAGAAATAGAGAGATTTGTTCAAAAATGTCATTATCTAAAAAGTTACAAAGTTATCTTAATAAATTAATAATTTAACAAAATACACATAGAAATTTAGCAAAGAAATCAAAATATAGAATTTTAGTTCACTTTATTTGCAGATAATCAGAACTTATCGTCAGTGACGGAAACTCACAATAAATATTTTGTACAAAATTCAATCCTAGCACTTCAGTAGGAAAGCATATTAGAAATAATTAGCTGGCGCTTGCAAAAGCAGAATAATGATCTGATGAAGCTCAAAAGCAATTTAGTTACTTGCAAATTACAGGAAGAAAAAAAAATTAAATTAAGCAAGAAAAAAAACCGGAACGAACTTAAAATAGCTTAATAAAATATTACATTATGATACCAACATTACAAAAACAAACAATGTATATATATATAAATGTTACTGACATGTTGACAATTTTTTTTTCAAAAAGAATTTTATTGATTAAAAAAACTTAGTATATTATAATAGAAATGAAAAATAAAAACAATATAAAGAACTTGACATATTTACAATTTGTTAGAATTAGGAAAGAAAAAAAACACTACATATTGTTAAACACACAAAATTGTAATGAATATTGCAAACAAAATATATATATATATATAAATTATAGTTAGAATATCTCATTATAGGTTAGAGCACTGATGAATAATTGACCTTGAAACTACAAATATATCTGAAGGAGTAATTTTAATTGGCTCTCTGTTTAATTATGTCTAGGTGTTCATGTGTGTTCTTATATCATTGTTGTAAAGAAAAAAGCATCTTGTGTACAATAGAGCATAAAGTATAAATCTGATGATTCTTATTTCTGCAAAGCAAACTTTTGGAAAAGAGTTAATGATCGATTGAATTGTACTATTATTTTTCAGAAGTATTTTTATTATGTATGATGGAGCATCTTGTAAACAACTACACTTAAAAAAATAGGTGTTTTGATCTTCTTCCTTGAAATTGAATTACATATAGTTTCAGTATTGACAAGATTTTTCTTATATCTCAAAAAATATAATGTAGGCAAAGATCACATATTTATTTCTAGCATAAAATCAAAATATTTTGTCTCAAGGATTTAATACTTAAATCTTCTTATCAGTGGCTTATTGGTTGAATCTCCATTGCTTGGCATTAATAATAGACAATTTTGGGCTGCAAAATCCTCACATAATAAAGATAACTAAATAGTAAGAAACTACTTAATGATTTTCAGTTAAGTTTTATTAAAATATTTATAATTCCAGATTTTCTTTAAAGTTACTGTCTTGATATATAGATACTTTGTTATATAAGTTCTAATTTTCTATCCTTTCATAAACAATTATTATTATTATTGTTATAGTTATTATTATCATTGTATAATTCTTATAAAGATTATGTCTAAATATCATTTTTAAAAGGTTAGAATTTACATAAAATTTGTATCATAATATACATATAAATAAATTATTGCATATGAATAATTCTAAAATTAAATTATGTCAATGAGTCTGATTACATATTTAATCAGTGTTTAGAGTATATGCTATCAATATTTATGACCAAGATTTGAATGTGAACCAGATAACTTTTCAAATTTGTTTTTATGAAGACAACTTATAATAAACTTAAATAACAGAATCAATAACTGGGTAATTAGCTATTCTTAGCTAGAAGGTAAAGGTCGCACATTTCTATGAAATGATAATATAATCATCAATGCTTGACTAGTAGTGGTGATGCTACATTTTTATTGGTTCTGAGTCCATGGTAATTTTTACTTTTAAAAACAAGTAACACATAAAAATATAATTATTGCACAGAAGCTAGCAAATCAACTAGTAAGACCAAGATATGGATTTTGTATCTGAGCCAGATGAATCTTAAAATTGTTCTGCTACAAACAACTATGATTTTTATTTTAGATAGATACCCCATAACAAACTTAGCTAATCATACAAAAGTGGGCAGTAAATGGATCTTCAGTGATTTTTAATTAAAGAACATGGGTCTATGTTACCATCGACAATGTGCTTTTTGTAAACATAAAAATATAATACAATGTATCCTTTGCTACAAGTTGAGAAGATAACATACTTCTACAGGTGCAGAATCCATTATTATTTTTACTTTACTTTTAAAGGTTTTTCAAAAATTGTTCATTGGTTGATACTAAGGATATATGCAAGTAGTTTAACATTGGCTCCAAATAAAAATTCTACTTTAATAATAATAAGTTCTAAAAATCTTCAAATAACAAACAAGTATTATGTGCAAATTATATTTCTTTATGAAAAGGCTTTGCTGGGTTCACAAAAGTAATGATAGTAAAAAAATCAAAGTCATTAATTCATTTTAAATAAACATAAGAGAATTTTTCTGAACAAAATACATATAAAAATTATATAAATTCAGAACTTTTCAGGTACTATGAAACACTGAAAAGATATTGTTAATTATCTCCAAACATGAATTTAAAAAATAGTTTTTTTTCTTTGTAACAGTAATAAAGGTTTTCTTAGCTAGAATTGCTGCATATTATTGCCCACAATTATTTGCTAGTATATTAATAATTCTAATTAATATTAATATTTTTTATTTATTTATTTATCAAAAAACAATCTAAAATACTTGACTTTTCCCCCCACCCAACAAATAGGTTTAGATGTTTTCTTTCAGATCAGTGGCCCACAATAATTCCAGATAGCCATGTAATTATTAAGTTAAATGTCTTCTTTTATATATCTAGATTTAAGCAATGCAAGAAATATTATAAATAATATTCTTTTCTGCCATTATATATATCTGAGAAATAAGGAAGGCATTTGCTTGTAATAAGCTACTTACAAATTATATATATATATATAATATTTAAATACAAGTATTGTACTGAACATAATTAAAAAGGATTTGAACTCAGATTTGCAAGCTCCCTACAACTATCCACTTCATCTTATATAACTGATATACATGTTCACATAAATGTGAAAAAGATAAATGATCTCCAATATATGTATTTCATGCTGAACCAATACTCATTAATTGGTCCAAGATCTTCACCCACCCCCCATATATATATATATATATATATATATATATATGTATATATTGTTACAATATATATATATACAATCAGTACTTAGTTTATATTAAGATAGCAAATCTTCAAACTGTAATGAACAGGCTTCAATATTTTCCAATTCTTCAGCTATCTAGATCAATCTGATGATGGAATGCTCAAAGCCCTTGCCGATGCTGATATTATTTTCATACCCATGTTGACTTTAATTCATTCTGATTCCTCATGTATAGGACCTTAATATGTCCATTAAAATACACAAAAGAGGGATGGGCAGAATATAGGCTGAATATGTAATATTTAAATATAAGTATATTGTCAATACTGAACATTCTATCATCAGATTTTTAATGATATGATAGCTCAAGAGTTGGTGGGGAGAGAAAATTGAAGCCTGTTCATTAAAGTTTGAAGATTTGCTATCTTAATATAAACTTATTACCTATTATATATATATGTGTGTGTCAGAGATTATGATCTGTGTCAACTGATGAGTGCTAGTTCAAAATGAAATACATATATTGGAGATCATTTATCTTTTTCACATATATGTGGTCATGTGTATTGATTGTATAAGATGAAGTAGATAGCTGTAGAAAAGTTGAAAGTCTGAGTTCAAATCCCATCTAATATATATATTGTCAAAAGAAAAAGAAAAAAGTACCATTTAAATAAAAATCCTTTTAATTATTCACTGAGATATATATATATTTCTTATAATACTTTTTTCATATACACTTCAATGCAAACAAATTTTCTTAAAAAACTTATTTATTTTCCTTACAGTTTCAACTGTCCAACAGTCTTCATCAGAACTTTTGATAAGCTCCTATGAAGACTGCTGGACAGTCAAAACTGTAAGGAAAATAAAGAAGTTTTTTAAAAAAATTTGTTTGCATTGAAGTGTATATAAAAGAAGTATTATAAGAAATATATATATATGAATATATGAAGATATTCAAAAAAGTAAAAGAGAAGAATAAGAGAATATTCACTGAGACCTTTAAAAAAATTGAAAAAAAAAGTGAATTTATCATGGCGCTTTGATATTTCGGTTGTAATTACCATATAACAATATGTTGAGTTTATTCATTTCTTCACCCTTCAGGTATATTTTAATATTTCAATGTAGATTTAAATTAAGAAAAATATAGTTATTCAAATAGCTCTATTCATCACTCTGTAAAACTATTTATTTTTCAAATATTTAAAATAACCCAATAACTTTTCTACAAGTTCACTTTTTTTTATAAAATATTCAAATTATACTAAGGGATTATATATTACTTATACAAGTTATATTTATTTATTTTATAATCTATTACCATGGTAACATTCAGATGTTACTTTCCATCATTCTCTCTCTCAAACAAAATACACCTGGGTCTCGTTTTATATGATAGATAGGTTCCTCAGAAAACACGCGCAAATGAAATCGCGCAAAAATAGACGTAACTTACATTGAAAAAGGAGGGATGCAGTCTGTGATTTTTCAAAATTTGCATAAAAGCAAAGCACCAATGTAAAATTACTTTAAAATTCGCGCAAAAAAAAATAAGGAAATAAAATATGACTAATAAAAAATTTCAAATTTGAAAAAAATTGATACAAGACAAACTTTTTTTTAACTATAATATTTAATTTTATTCAAAATAATATATTTTTATGCATAATTTACAATCCAGTAATTTACATTTTTTTATACACATTTTAATTATTATGATTTTCTGGTGACAATATAATTAGTAATTAATCTTTGAGACGATTTTATTAATTGTTTATGAAGCTAGTGATATCCAGACATACAATCATGTTCTTTTTTAAAAAGCAAAAACAGAATGTGATTTAAAATGCAAAATTAGCATGCACAATGTTTGAACAAATTTACATTATAATCTTGTAAAATTTAATATGCATATACATAAAATGTGGAAATTATGATTTTAACTACGTTATTGCATAAAATCTTACTATTATAAAGCACTGAAAATATTGAAATTACTAAGATGAAAGTCGAATTCCAATAATGTGCTATTACTTTCAGTATAACGTAAGTGCGCAAAATTTATTATTTAAAGTAATAGCGCATTATTGGAAATCGGCTTCCGGTGAAACACGAATCGCATAACTTCAAAATCGTGTTAAATAAGTCAGCATAAAAAGAGACCCAGGTGTATACATTAAATATTTGAGTTTAATGATCTCTACTATTCATATATCTCTAGAAATATCAAATCATTTCTTTTCTTCTTCCTCTATAGACAATAAATAATTAAATATCATTTGTGATAAAAAAAATTCTATCATCTTGCATTCACAATACTGATAACTTTCTACAGTCCAGTTATTATTCTAACCAATTTCTATACTATACCATTTATGATGTACTATCCAGTGGTAATTAATGATGATTATAGTGAGGGATATGAATACAACAATAATAGAAAATGAATATGAAATATCATGGTTTCAGTGCTTAATATCATGTATTTATTATGTACTACCTGAGCTCTTACTGAACTATGGCAAGAACTCTAATTCACAATAATATGATTCATATATAATATTGCTCCTTAATATCCCTAGTACCTAGGATTTCATTTTACAACTAATTTCCCAGATCACTAACCTTTGTCTTCCACATTCTGAATACTTCTCTTGATATCACAAAGAAATTCTACCTATGTTACATAAAATAATCTCCAAATTACGTTTCCAAAATAAATATCTAATATTAAATTCAAGACAGTTCAAACATTGTATGCACAAATGATTTCAATAAAATATCCATTGTTATCACACATTCATTCACTTATATTATAATACTAAAGAATTCAGAGACCAATGTTTTCATTTTATTGCATCTAAACAGATACGGTCTGTAATGATATCTTAAAACTCATAATCATATTGGAAAAATATGCATACTTAAGCATTCATAAAAAAAGTTACTTAAATACCTTTAGATAACCACAAGACATTTTTACCTTTATATTGCATTCATAAAACAATTAATATACTTTTAATCATATAAATATGATTCCATCTGGTTTTAATATTCAAGCAATATAATAAATTAAATAAAATATACATAAAAACATCATTAAAATGCATAATAATTTACCTTTAGATCCAACAATTATTGGAATTAAATATGTGATCCTCTTCTTTTCATAATCATCCAAACATAAAATAAGTTATAGGTATATTTTATTTTACCTTTTCAGAAAATTAAATTTTCAGATACATATTTTTTTTTTTCAGTAAATTATTTCAATCTTAGCTTATTTCTAATAATAAAAATAATAACTGAATATTATTTCTAATAATAAAATAGAAAGTAATAAAATTCAAAGCTATGTAAAGTCCTTGTTTGGCTTTCATTCCTCTAATGCTGTGGATAAAAAATAGGAGAGCTCCATTGCTATTGATGATAGAAAAGTTTGAATAAAACTCCTCTCTCCCTGCCATGCTGAACAAAACTCCATAATGCATAAAATTCCATCTTTTAAAATCTCTAAATACTATCCATTCATACTGGATAAATAGTCAATCTAAGTTCATTTTCTTGGCATTTCCAGAACAAGTATTTCAGATAAAAAAACATTCATTAATATAATTTTCATATTAGATAATAATTTCCCATACATATATTTTTTATATATATGCTGGTCCAGATTTATGATAAAATATAGCGAAATTAATATTCCTTCATCAGAAAGTATTTATAAAACACTTTAAAGGATAAAATTATTTATCAGTTGATGAATTTTTTCAGTGGACAACTTTCATTCTTATTTTTTTTCTAGAAAAAAATGTATACACTCATATTTAAATGGCAATAATTTATCATAGGGTGTTTCTTAAAAAATTCAAGATTTTCATCTTTTCTAACATGCACATATTAATTAAATAATTTCTTGCAATATTATATGGTCTTTTCATTTAGGTAATGTTTTATAAAAGACATAACAATAATCTTAAGATAATATTTAAGTTCATCTCTCTTACACAGGAAAATATTTTTATCATGTAAAGTTAAAAAAATATATTTTCTCTTCATCTTAATATGCATAATTTAAAAATATATAATGTTTATTCAGGTCATTCTCTTTTAAACAAACTAGTAGTAAAATATATTTATATACACATTCACAGATAATATGAAATATATCCTCATTTATAAAATTCCTTCATATGTATTTAATTCTCTTGCATAATATCATTTTTGTTCATCCTTTCTTTTTTTTAAAGCACATATAACTTATTAAATAGCTTTCAACAATTATCCTCAGTATAATTATATAAATTTCTCAACAATTTATATTTATGACCATTTATCAAATTATTAAATATAAATGTTCTTTCATCTCACACATACTAATAATATTAAATATAAAGTTCTTCTGAATCCTCAAGTTTTTCTCAGTTATATGGCTAAAATTCTTATGACTTCTGCTAGGCATTAGGCTGATAATTCAATGACAATTATTGGTCTCCATAAAATTTTCATGGTTTCATTAAGTTTCAATGTGAAAATTCTATTAATAAGGAATTAATTTCTTAACCCAAACATGCGATACATTAAAATATTTTTTTTTAAATTATACTTTAACTTTACTAAACAAAATTGTTTATAAAAAATTAAAACTTTTAAAGACAAGACCAGATTAAATAAATAAAATAAAAGAAGATTAAATTAGAACTGTCTAGACTGATTGAGCACTTTTATTTATACTTATCTTATACAGTGATTTCATTGGTTGATCCATATTCTTAAATACTAATTTACATATAAATTAAATTTTTGTCTACAAAATAATTTTCTAAAATAATATGACCAATAATTTATTCAATATTTATAATATAGACTACCTTTATTCAAACATTAAAATATTTTTAATAACTTGAATATTAATTTTAAAATAGAAAATATTATTTAGACAGCACAATAAAGAATTAGTAGCTACTTTTAAAATAAAATCTATAATATTATTTTCAACATTTTAATGTTTAAATTTTTATTAACAAGGAACTAAAAATTAATATTTCTGCCTAACACATGTAAGCTCAAAGACAAATAAACACCCTTTAAGGACATGTGACACTTTTCAGAACATTCTAGAATAATTTAATTACTTAAAATAATAACCTAAATAAATAATATTATTTAAAATATTATATAATATTATAATTAAGCTATTGTTTTAACATTATATCCTTTAAACATAATAATCATGTGATGTTTAGTGGTTTAAAACATTAATTTTATCTTTCAAATAAACATGAAGAGTTTTGCCTGTTTAATAATCTTTCAAATAACATATCATTAAAACAACTTTTAAAATACTTTTAAAATCTTTATAAACTTTTATCTACTTAGTTTAAACCTATTTTACTCACAAAATTAATATAAAATAGTATGGACAAATATAAATTTAATTTTTTTTAAAAAACTAGTTATTTTTAAATTCTTTTTAAAATGACTGTGGCAAATGACGTAGGCACAATATATTATATAAACTTATTTTAGAAATAAACATTTTTAAAAATAACATTCAAAACAATAACTTCAAAAAATACTTTCATAAAAGATTATCAAATATTCATTTATATCATTTCAACAAATATATAGACTTTAAATTTAATAGAATTCAAATACATTTACAAAAAGTTTCATATTTGTACATAACTTCCAGTTTTGGCCTTTTCTCTTTTTCAACTTATACGGCATGATTTTATTTCTAATTATGATACAATCTTACATATAACAATCAGTTAATTGTTCCTAAGATGTACAATGATGAACCAGGTGTCTTTAATTAGGCCAATCATTATTGTTTTGTATTTATTGATATGTTTTATATAAATTAATTCTCTAAATACATATGTTTAGCAACTACTTATTCATAATAATTATTTTTCATTAAAAACATAAGTGATTATTAATCATTCTTATTAATAATAAAA
The DNA here is from genome assembly GCA_028023455.1 of Epiperipatus broadwayi. Lineage (NCBI taxonomy): Eukaryota > Metazoa > Onychophora > Udeonychophora > Euonychophora > Peripatidae > Epiperipatus > Epiperipatus broadwayi. The sequence continues at coordinate 358,887 of JAQFVV010006206.1, forward strand.
ATGAAATTATTATATTTCACTACCATTTAGACATAAACTTTAAAATTAATAAAGTTCAAACATATCTATAATAATCTTTACATAAATATGTAATTATTCCTATTAACATCTTAATTGTGTTTCAAATATACAACAATTATATATATTTTTAATGTTAGGGGTTATATGTGTAAATGTATATAGAACAGGTGTTTTCTATCAAAATGATAATAAAACAATGTAAAATAATAAATTTAAGCAAACTAGAAATAAAATATTATATTAAAAACTTTAATTGATAAAGATAATATCTAATAATGTTTTGAATAAAACATTTTTGGGCAAATGAAAAGGAAGATATTGATAACACTCAGTTATCAAAAATAATGTAAGATGAAGGGAAAAGATAATTTTATATTAGGATACAAATCTCTGAAGTATTTGAAAATAAAATTAGCTGCATTAGAGCAAATGTATATCAAAGAAAAAAATTTCAGAGTCACTCTTTCAAAAGAAATAATTATTTAAATGAATATTCATTGTCCAAAGTGTATCTAGCAAAAAATAAAACTATAAATAATTATTGTAAATTATTATAATTCATATAAAGGAATATACTGAAGAAAATGTATAACAAATATAAATGGTATACCTTTAATATTAATGAATTACCAATTTATAATTTATAATTATCTTGATTAGCAAAACTCGCAAAATTAAAATATCTTTATTATAGTAATTGTCATGAAGGTTCAAAAAATAAATGTTTAATAGTCAAATCATTAAAGGACATTTTTCTAAGGCTAAAATTATCTTTGAGATTTTAGTTCTAATCCCATAAAAAATATTTCTTTCGTCATCAGTAAAATGTTGATGCTAAAGAAAATGATGTAACTTTCAGTACAGAACTCAAAATCATTTTTTTACAGTTCACAATATTGCATATAAAAGCACGAAGGGAAATCAGAATGATCTTGAATTCAGGATGATGAAAAAATATTACCAGAATCATTGATTATTTAATCTACCACAAACAAGTGATATTATCAAATTCTCCTCAATAGAAATATCAAAAAGTATTTCAATGACCAAGTATTGATACAAAATATTATCTGAAGAGGCCAAAAATATCTATTTTCAAAATGAGAGGGATAAAATAAAATCTTTAATGATTAGTAAAATATATGATACATGGGAGACATGTAATTAAATGAAATGATAAATGAAAATTTAGAAATCAATCCTGAGTAAAGTTCTTTCCTGCATAAAAGTCAACCCTTTATGCATGATTTAGAATCCTGAGATAAGCAAGAATTTTAGTATGTTTAAAATTCTTAATTAAGCCAAATTCTTCTATGTTATGAAGAAAAGTCATTTATTTCTTAAAAGTGAAACTATAAAATCCCTCTATTTTTTTTTTAAGCAAAGCTAATTAAAATTGAGTAGACTGGTCAATATGCAGCCATTTCTCAAGATACAATCTCTATGATTTTGATAAACTATTTTGAATTTTAAAAAACTATAATAATACTATTGTTGTGATACTAATATTTCTTCATATATGAAGAAAATATTTAAAATAGTAATATAACCTTATTCTTTTTATAAAATTATATCTTAATATAAATTATAGTATATTTAATTTTCTCAATATTTTCTTCATATATGAAGCGTTGTTAATATTATCTTTAATCTATTACATTTTGAAATTTTCTCTGATGTCTCTGAATGGATACTAGAAGATATGTATATTAACTTGCTTTTGAAAGAGAACTTTTTGGATGGCAGAATTAAAATATTGTGGATACAAAATAGATGATCTAATTATTCTTAAATATCTGTTACTTCCTTATGATTGTTTACAATTGAAATATTAAAATTAAATCATATCCTCTTCCTTGGACTCCTACATAATGCTTATAAAATGAAAATGTTAAAATTATAAAATGGATCTAAAAACTTGAATAATAAAATCTGAAAATATTTCAAGTTGCAAGTGGATAAAATATAGCAGCTTTACTTTAGCATATAAGTACTTGAAGAACTATTGCTTTTGAGAAAAAGCAAACTACTGATAAAGAGATAAAAAAAATTCTTTTTTTTTATTTTGATGATATAATGTGTCAAAAGTAATATTTACACAACATGAACATAATATTTCCTTGGATTTATAAAAAATAGTAATCAACATCAACAAGTATATAAAAAAGATTGATTATTTTAGTCAAAAATGGATTTGTATACTGATTGTATTTTATTTAGTGAAATATAGTGATTTGATATAGTAAACGCTATAAAAATTCTCTTGTTGTATCAGTAACAGTAAATAAAGAATTTATATGAAGATAACTATCAAGTCTTCAAGAAAAGCCACTTTAAGGATAGTGAATGAATAAATAGGACTAAAAATAAAATTAATTCATGCAAGAGCAGAAATGAAAATTGCACATAGAGCAAGACTGGCTTATTTTCAACAATTCACGGTGTGTGCTGAAAATCAGAAATATTAATCTTTAACATGGATTAAAGTTTATATCTGTGTTAGAGAAAATCTCTAATTTAATAAATGATTAGTAATAAGCATTATGTGTTTATCAAAAAGTTGATAATGTAAAGGTTGGGAGAGGAGTAAATTGATGCTTGAAAATAAAACTGAGACAATTTGCTCTACATAAATACTCTTCATGTAATAAAGATATATATGAGAGATGACGATCTGGCCCAACTAATGAGTGCTGGTTCAGCACAAAATGCATCTTGGGAGTTGTTTGTTTTTTTATTGTATCTTTATTTATATGAAATTATTTATGAAATGAAAAAGAATGGAGAAATATGGAAGTTGTCTATCTATAATTCACAGTTTGACTAATCATTTTACATTAACCACTCCTATGAAAACATTGGACTTTAGAAGGCTTAAAGGGTGACAATTATTTCTTGCACCCAGATAGCAAATGTACTTCCTTCATTTTTTTTTATCAAGGTGCTTAACTCTTTTTTTATAATTTGTTTATAATTTAAAATTTTACATATCTTGGTGTTCATATTATGTTTTTTTTTTAAATTATTCATATTTATCTAGCTTGTAAATGTTTAAATAAATAAAGACTATGTCTAATTATGAAACCTTAAAATTATTTCAACAGCTGGCTTTCAAAAAACAATAATTCTATCATTGTTAGTTAATATGATAGAAAAATTTATAAAAAATTCATATTATCATTATCAACATTTTTAAACTATTATCAGTCCATTGCAGATTGAAGATCTCTTCAAGTTTAAACCAACAACGTTTCTTATTTTATCCATTCACTTCATATGTGATTTTTTTTCTAGGTCTTTTACATTTAAATATATATAATTAGTCAAAAAAAAAGTGATTGTATGACTCTCTTCATTTGCTTATTTAACAATTGGTTAACAGTCCTGCTTATTTTTATTTTTTATGCATCCAACTTCAAATGCAAAACAAATCCATTATAAGATCAATAGCAAAATAAAAATTCTGTTGCAGTTATTTTCAATATCTTGTCACTCCGATTCCGGTTGTTATATATTTTTGAAAATTCATACTAGTGATTGATAAATACTAACATATATAGCAACAAGTAAGTGACATTTTAAAATTATTCTGAAAATTAAATAAACTCTTTTCCAGATATGGTATTAATCAGCAATGGCTATAACATCTTTTTGTAACATCAATACTACAGCAGTATGTGATAGTATTCCTAAGAAACATATTATTTTACAATATAATGATTGTTCCAAATTTGATTTTTTTAATATAAACATTATTTACAATAAGTATTATAATATTTGTATTAAAAAAATATAACCATAGATTGCAAAAAATTAAAATTAGTTTAGAATAGCTTCTAACTGGTATCAATTGATTGCTTTCATAAAATTGGTTATTATAATGAAATAAATTTGATTTTATTTATTATAAGCAATACTTATAAAAAAAAATATTATAATAGTTATATAAAAACAAAAAAATATATAACTATAGTTAAAAAATAATGAAGCTTCTACCTGAGATCAATTGGTTGCTTTCTTCTAGGAAAAGAATTATCAATTGTTATAATAAATACATTTGATTTTTATTATTTTAATCATTATTTTTAATAAGTATTATAATATTGGTACAAAAAAGTAAAAGAAATATAACCATAGAATAAAAAAATGGGGAAATAAAATTACTCTTAGACTACTATGAGAGCAAAATTTCAAACTAATTTGATTTTTGCAAAATACATATACACCTAGAAGAATACTAAGTTGAATATCTGTTAAATTAATAAAATTCTATAAAATTAATGCATAAAAATATTTCTAACAGTATCATATACTAAAGTTAACATAACGTTTTAAAACTGTTTTGCTTTTATGCATATAAAAATGATTATAATTTTTTTATTACTAAAATATATTTGTTTGTTTATTATTTTCAAAATTCTATATAATTTACATCTAGAAATAACAAATATCAATTAATTTTTCATACATGTATATTTAAATAAAAATCATTGTTGTTTTTTTAAATTTAACTTTTTAAAAAAAATTAGAATGGATTTTAACCCAGACTTTCAAGCTCTCTTTAGTCATCCACACCATCTTATACAACCTTTCATATATGTGAAAAAGAAAGATAAATTATCTCCAATATAAGTATTTCATACTGAACCAGCATCCATCAATTGATCCAGATCATCTCCTCCACATATATATATATTATAACGATCCTGAAGAAGAGCTACTTAACATAATCTGCACTACAGGGCGCCATCTAGGCATTTGAACCTAGAAAAATTTATAAAGTAGGCAGATACGTAAGTCAAAAAAAAATTATTTTTTTATTTTATTTTATATATTTTGATATCCGGTCGTTAGCCCATTGTCACTAGCTCAGGACGTAGCAGAGATTTATATTTATAATAAATTCTTATCTAAGAATAATTTTTAAAAAAGAATAAAATAAGCCACTGCCAGTAATTAACATACAAACATTTATTTACGCACATATATATAAAATTTAACATTATTATTTTAGCATGTTTACTTTAACATTTAACATTATTTTTAACTTTTGTTTTAGATTTTAATTTACATTGTAATTTTTATACTATTATAAGTTCGCACAGATGGGTTTATAAAAGTTTGTTTTAAAATGTTGAGTATAGATCGGTTACATAGATTACATGGTTAAAAAACATTTCAAAATAAACATAAACGTTGCATAGGGAATACAAGAAACCCAATGGTATTCATCATAAGATACCGCAGAGATACCAATAACTTAAAAGACATCTGAATAAATACATTTTAGATACTCACCGTAAGGTATCATTATTTACCGAATGTCTATATATTTTGATCAAATATGAAAACCAAAAACATAATTAACCAATAACGAATCCATGCAACTTCCATACCCAACTTAAATTTAATGCATTTTTATTTTGAGTGTCAAGTATGAATAGACTACATAGATTTGCATTTGAAAGAAAATATTCTATCCTTATTTAACTTTAGGCCCAAAAGTTCGCAGTCAAACTAACGTCAATTCATCTGATATCTTGATGCATTCAATGTAATACGAAATACAGCAGCACAAAAGGTTAAGAGAAGAAATTGCCTCTCGTCAGATAGGAATACTACATCTATCTGACAAGAAGAGCAATAAAAAAAAACTCCATAGGAAAGGACTGCGGTCATTTTGCCGACTTACGAGTCGCATTCCATAGGTCAAAAAGGAAGTGTGCGGCGTATAAAGCGATTTTTCCCATAGCAAATCTCGTACTACATCTACTAATTACACCAATATATCCAATCCATTGACCCAATTTAACTAGGAAACAAATAACCTAAGATTACCCTCCCCTAATATAAGTTTACAAATCTATATAACCATTCACGCCCGACTTAAGTTTAACATTTATATAATTTAATTTAACGAAAACAAAACAGACATAATAAAACTTAAAAGAACAAAAAAAAATAAATGGAAATGATTTTACAAAAGAAATACATCAAATTAAAATTACTTATTAGTAAATAAAGCTGGTCAGATAGGATTCTATTGCAATTATTTTAAATACGGAAAGTTTTTAATTTAATGTTCATTAATTATAAAGTTCTTACATTTTAAACAGTTCATTTTTATTCATTGCTTGCCGTTTGAATGTGAATTCCCATGCCGTCCTAAAGAGATTGGTTGAGTTAGCCGTTGTTTTTTTATTTATCCGGAGGTCTTTTACTTTAGCTGGTCCTTAATGTAGAAAAAACGATGTCATTTCTTTTCTTTTTTTAACAAAACTGAAGGGATTGAAGAGTGTGTCTTTTCAATCCCTTTTCCTTCAACTCCGCACTAACACATATAGTCAAATCGTAATAACTCCTAATAATTTCCAAACTTTTCCTTTTATATTAATTTTAAGGATTCAATTGACATTACGTCATCGATGATGATGATCCTTCCATTGAGGTCCGATTCCCTGATGGATTTCTCTCATTTGCTATTAGTTTCTATTGTTTTCCTATCTGACTGTTGCTTATACATTTAAATGCCCAAAGGCTAGTTCACTTTAACTAATTAAAACAATCATTTCCATTTTCTGATTACTTAATATGTTTTCCAAAATTAAAGATATATTTTTATCTCTAAATCTTGTTAAGTTTTTGTTTTTAAAATACCTTTTCTATTTTTAATAAAGTTTTATTTTAATAATTTTTTTTCATCTGTGCGATTTTATATATATATGAGTTTAGTATAGAATTTTAATTTTCAATTTTTAATTCTTAAACAAAAGAAGTTTTTATTTGCAAACTTTTATTTTTTTTCATGTTTATTAATAAAAAAATAATGCAACTTCCATATGTGCCCGTTACATATCAGTAAACTTGCTTAAAAAAAATAAACAAAAAAAAAATATTTTACTTAGGGTTAGTAATTACGGTACACGATTAACGAAAACATTTGGTTAGTAATTTTTACAAAGATTATATACAAAAAAAAAATGTTGACTATCATTTTCCTAAGGACCATTTACATCTATGCCTCCTCCCCCCAAGCATTCTATTTTTTTATACATTTTATTTTTACACATGGCATGACAAGCAAATTTTATAAATTATTTATTTAAGAAGGTTGCACTGAGATAAATATGTTTTAAAAAATAATGGGTTTAAACATGTATATTTGCAGCACAATTATAAATACTACCAACTTATTTATGACTGACTGAAATGCTTACATAGGATTACACTGAAGTAAATTCCCAAACAGTACTCTTCGTAAGGTACCACATTTATGATCATAAACTTACATGGCTGTGCACACCTATACACGCTAAAGCATAATATATATTAACAAAAAAAAACATATCAATTGCAACCTTTTGACTTTCTCTTTTTAACAACGTACAATTTAAAATTATTTATACTTTCTCATGTTTAATATATGTGCAACTTCTTTCTGGCAACACTTTTATAAGATTTAAAGTATCCAACTTTATGTAAACAGATAAACATATTTCATTTTGAAAAAAATTGCTCAGAGTATTCGTGGATTATTAAGGATCTGCCCCATGTTGGGTGCCAGTTATAACGATCCTGAAGAAGAGCTACTTAACACTACAGGGTGCCAACTAGGCATTTGAACCTAGAAAAATTTATAAAGTAGGCAGATACTAAGTCAAAAAAAAAATTATTTTTATTTTATATATTTTGATATCCGGTCGTTAGCCCATTGTCACTAGCTCAGGGAGTAGCAGAGATTTATATTTATAATAAATTCTTATCTAAGAATAATTTTTAAAAAAGAATAAAATAAGCCACTGCCAGTAATTAACATACAAACATTTATTTATGCACATATATATATAAAATTTAACATTATTATTTTAGCATGTTTACTTTAACATTTAACATTATTTTTAACTTTTATTTTAGATTTTAATTTACATTTTAATTTTTATACTATTATAAGTTTGCACAGATGGGTTTATAAAAGTTTGTTTTAAAATGTTGAGTATAGATCAGTTACATAGATTACACGGTTAAAAAACATTTCAAAATAAACATAAATGATCAAAATACAAAGTCATTGATACCGTCAATTGCATAGGGAATACAAGAAACCCAATAGTATTCATCATAAGATACCGCAGAGACACCAATAACTTAAAAGACATCCGAATAAATACATTTTAGATACTCACCGTAAGGTATCATTATTTACCGAATGTCTATATATTTTGATCAAATATGAAAACCAAAAACATAATTAACCGATAACAAATCCATGCAACTTCCATACCCAAGTTAAATTTAATGCATTTTTATTTAGAGTGTTGAGTATGAATAGACTACATAGATTTGCATTTGAAAGAAAATATTCTATCCTTATTTAACATTAGGCCCAAAAGTTCGCAGTCAAACTAACGTCAATTCATCTGATATATCGATGCATTCAATGTAATATGAAATACAGCAGCACAAAAGGTTAAGAGAAGAAATTGCCTCTCGTCAGATAGGAATACTACATCTATCTGACAAGAAGAGCAATAAAAAAAACTCCATAGGAAAAGACTGCAGTCATTTTGCCGACTTACAAGTCACATTCCATAGGCCAAAAAGAAAGTATGCAGCGTATAAAGCGATTTTGCCTGTAGCGAATCTCGTACTACATCTACTAATTACACCAATATATCCAATCCATTGACCCAATTTAACTAGGAAACAAATAACCTAAGATTACCCTCCCCTAATACAAGTTTACAAATCTATATAACCATTCATGCCCGACTTAAGTTTAACATTTATATAATTTAATTTAACGAAAACAAAAGTCATAATAAAACTTAAAAGAACAAAAAAAATAAATGGAAATGATTTTACAAAAGAAATACATCTATTGCAATTATTTTAAATACAGAAAGTTTTTAATTTAATGTTCATTAATTATAAAGTTCTTACGGTTTTAAACAGTTCACTTTTATCCATTGCTTGCCATTTGAACATGAATTCCCATGCTGTCCTAAAGAGATTGGTTGAGTTAGCTGTTGTTTTTTATTTATCCAGAGGTCTTTTAGTTTAGCTGGTCCTTAATGTAGAAAAAACGATGTCATTTCTTTTTTTTTTTAACAAAACTGAAGGGATTGAAGAGTGCATCTTTTCAATCCCTTCTCCTTCAACTCCACACTAACACATATAGTCACATCGTAATAACTCCTAATAATTTCCAAACTTTTCCTTTTATATTAATTTTAAGGATTCAATTGACATTATGTCATCGATGATGATGATCCTTCCATTGAGGTCCGATTTCCTGATGGATTTCTCTCATTTGCTATTAGTTTCTATTGTTTTCCTATCTGACCATTGCTTATACATTTAAATGCCCAAAGGCTAGTTCACTTTAACTAATTTAAACAATCATTTCCATTTTCTGATTACTTAATGTGTTTTCCAAAATTAAAGATATATTTTTATCTCTAAATCTTTTTAAGTTTTTGTTTTTAAAATACCTTTTCTATTTTTAATAAAGTTTTATTTTAATAATTTTTTTTCATCTGTGCGATTTTATATATATGAGTTTAGTATAGAATTTTAATTTTCAATTTTTAATTCTTAAACAAAAGAAGTTTTTATTTGCGAGCTTTTATTTTTTTTCATGTTTACTAATAAAAAAATAATGTATCGTCTGTATGTGCCTGTTACAATATATATATAATCAGTGTTTGATTTATATTACGATAGCAAATCTTCAAACTTTAATGGACAGAATTCAATCTTCTCCATTCTCAAACTTTTCAGCCATCCATGTCATTGAAAATCTGATGATGGCAAGCTCAAATCCCTTGTTTACCAATTTTGTTGCCATACAAATGTTGACTGTAAGTCATTCCAATTCATTATATGTATGACCTTAAGCCCATTTAAATACCCAGAAAAGGGATGGGCAGAATGCAGGTTGAATTTGTAATATTTAAATACAAGTATAATATATATATTTTAAGCTAGATGTATTTAAATGGACTTAAGATCCTATATATGAGGGGTTAGAATGACTTATAGTCAACATGGATATGAGAACAAAATTGGCAAACAAAGGGTTTGAATTTGACATCAACAGATTTTCGATGATATGGATGGCTGAAGAATTGGAGAGTGGAGAAGATTCAAGCCTGTCCATTAAAATTTGAACATTTGCTATCTTAATATAAACCAAGCACTGATTATATATGATTGTGGGAGATAATGATCCAGATCAACTGATGAGTGCTGGTTCAGCATGAAATAATATACTGGAAATCATTTATTTTTTTCACATGTATGTGGTCATGTGTATCAGTTGTAAAAGATAGAGTGGATGATTAAAAGAAGCTTGAAAGTCTGGGTTCAAATCCCTTCTAATTAGATCTAGCTTAAAGTATATATACTATACTGGTATTTAAATTTTATAAAAAAAAATGTTTTGAAAAACTAATATTATTAAGGCATATTAATATTACACAGATCTCCTGACTTTCATTTAGCATCTGCATTACAAACAGTAATCCATTTTCTACTGTATGTCAGCATGAATAAACAACATGTAAGCACTGATTGCCAACCAATGAAGATTAAAATGTTTATCATTAGATTAAATAACTTAATAAAAGTAAACTGTTTTATGACTGTTTCATGCAACATAATGATGGTCATTAGTTGGCAGCACTGCCATCTGAAATTTCATAGATTTCTCACGTTTATACAAATAACTAAAATATAGTGATATATATATAATGAATTACTGCTATTAAAACTGATACTAATTAATTATTTCATTGTAAAACACAAATAGTAATTAAAAAGCTTTTATATTCAATTTGCATATAAATTTACCTTTAAATAACGTTAAGAACTATTATGTTAATCTACATTATAAAATAATTCTCAATAGCAAATAACACTGCTTTATATTAAAAATATGCAAACTCATATATATATATAAGTGCACATACACACTAGTAATCATTCATATATATAAGTGCATATACACACTAGTAACATTTCATTGAAATAAAATATTGATGCAATACTTTTAAGATACATTTGGTTAATTAAAAATTTAACTAATTTTATCAGTTTCCTAGAAGTTTCAATCAATAATAAATTAAACATTTCAATTATAGGTGTGTGTTTAAATAAATTATCATTTAAATATTTACTATCTATTTTATAAAGTTTTTGTTATGTATAGATTCCTACCTTGCCTGGTTTACATAATTCTCTATCTGAAATTATAACTTCTCTTTTGGACCGTAATAACGTTCCTGATAAATCATTAGATGCATAATGTAATAAATGAGTTACAGGAGGAACCACACACGATGTGACATCCACTAAAAATATAAAAAAAAATCAATTTATTTATAAAATGTAGTTTACAAAATCACACTGTTATCAAGACAGATCAGATAACTAGCATTACAGAACATTATTGATTTGGTAAAATCATACACACAAAGTAGTTTACCTTCCACATTCATAAACATAAAAAGTAAAAAGCATGTATTTTCTAAACATTTTATAATTTATATTCAAGAGAACATTTTAAGTAGCATAAAAGGCTGTACAAAAATTTGAATTTATATTTGCTTTATTTTTGTTTTGTTTTTATAAATATTAGTGAAAGAACATATAATTATCGTTACATGTTATTTACAAAACTAAAAATTTTGTTAGCATTAATATATAATGTCAATACATTTACATATAAAGGTCAAATATCTAATATAAAAATTATTTGTCCACAATGTTGTTACACAAATATAATTAATACAATAACTAATCTAAATAAAATTAAAAGAAGCAACTAATTATAATTATTTAATTATCAAATTGGCTTTCATCTCTTATTGTACCTTTTCAAGATATGAACTTCATATCTTGAAAAGATCTCACTAAGAAATGAAAGCCAGTTTAGTAATTAAATAATTATAATTAATTGCTTCTTTCAATCTTATTTAAATTCATTAATATGTCAATATATTTATCATGCTGTGGATTCTTATGTAAATTTATCAAAATTATATACACTATTCTGAAGCAAATTCTATATATTCTTATAGTGAATTACATACAAGATGATTTCAATTGCTTGAAGGAATAACTTACTTTCAATTCCTGCATCAAAAATTTTATTTATTCTATTTATTCTCCTCTAAAGTTACTGCTCATAATGTATCTTTTTTTTTTACTTCAATTGCATAAACAATGACATTATTCTTATATTGTTTGTTCTTTATCTTTTAAAATTATTTAATCCTTTTTTTTTCTTTTTTCATTATATTTTGTCCAGTGTATTATACTTCTTCTAATAAGAAAATGGTCACTTCATTTTTTTTTTTTATTAACTTTGTTTTTCTAAATCTCTTAAGTTACTATTTGCCTGAAGGCTTGTGGTGATGGTATATTAGATGCGATAATATCATCACATCTAATATACCATCATCACAAACCTTCATGCAAATACTAAGCACTCAGTGTGGATCCAATGCTATGTTGAAGTTGAGATGTTATGAATAGTCCAACATATTATCACATCTTGAGTTACTAATCTTATTTACTCAATTTATTTTCCTCATATTTCTCTATAACTACTACTCAAAAGTCTCTAATATTATTCTCTTTTTTGTCATATTTTAGAACATGGTCATTAAATTAAAATTACTTACCCATCTTACAAAATATATAATGCATTAATCTCATACACTATGTCAATTTTATTTACTGTATTAAGCTTTTTTTATTATCATTCTTTTTGATATCTTTAGTTTTATGAAATAATGTATCCATTAAAGAATAAAAAATAAATTACAGTTTTGCATCACTTGTTTTTTCCCTTTAGGCTTCATGTATTGAATGAAATGAGTGCTTCCATACAAGAATTCACTAAAAAGTTCAAAAGCTTTAACTAAAATTCAATTTTAAAAATTCACTAAAATATTTATATATTCAATCTCACAAAATCAATCCAACAAGTTGCACATACAACTGTAAAAAAAAAAAAATTCTCTAAACTATTTTGCTAAACACAAATAAAGAAGAATGAACTATTAAAATGCATTATTTTTGTATGGAATTTCTGTTGACTCAATATTTTTACCAATAGTTAAATTGTTTAAATATAAAAAAAAAAAAATTATAATTTAAATAGTTAAATTGTTTTTATATAAGACAAATAATGAGTTTGACCATCGCATTTTTCCTTGATTATAAGAAGTTCAAACAATGTTAAAGTTGTTAAAAGCATTTGGAAAATAAAAAATATCTTGATAATATGTTATCTATACTTAAACTAGCCATGGTCTGATTAACAGATAAGAGAGTTTCATATTTTTCTCTAAACTATTTTGTCAAATATAAAAAAGAAGAATGAACAATTCAAACTCATTATTTTTTGTATGGAATTTCTGTTAACTTTCAATTTTTTTACCAACAGTTGAACTGTTTTTATATAAAGCAAATAATAAGTTTGATCATCGCATTATTTGCATTATTCATTGATTATAAAAAGTTCAAATGATGTTATAACATAATTAATAGTCAAAACTTAAGAATGTTAAAAGCATTTAGAAAATAAAAATATCGATAAGAGAGTTCCAGATTTTTTTAGATGTATGTAATATGTATATATTAGTTTCAATACGCATAATGCAATGGTTATAATACATGCATTAAAAACAATATGGCTAATTAGATGTTCTTTGGTATTTGACAATAAATAATTCAACTGGCTGAGAAAGCTGGAGAGAGATTGAAGTGATTACTTTAACCTATGTTTAAAATATTGGCCAAAGAATACTATAGAATCGATGTGGGGAGGATCTGCTCTATTCACATGTGAAATATGGTAGGTAAACATCATTTCCAGTCTAAGAATGTATTAGTAAGGTAAAGAAAGAGAGCATTTAAATCACTGAGGAAAATACCCTGAGTATTATGACTGTATTTGAATAAATGTTGTTAGAGAAACTTAATATAACCTTAGTAATTATGTAAATTTCATTTGGTTTTAATAAAGAATATTACTTTAAATAAATAAAAAATTATTGCAGCAAGTAAAATAAAAACATTATAAAAAAAGAATATGTAGTGTGCTTCCATTTCTAATATATATGTGTGTGTGTGTGTTATAACAGTCCAGGATATAGGGATGTACAGAAGTAATAATCATTTTTAATCAGCACCTATTTGAATTGAATACAATAAGAGAAGAATAGGTATCAGCAGATAAATCAAAAGCTAATATAAGTAATAATAGCAATATATGTAATCAGTCTAGCACCAGCAATAAATAACCATAATTATCAACATTATTCTTTGTGACTTGATTTAAAAGAGGCATGCTATAAAATGTTAAACTAGTCATCATCATGCTTAATGCCAATTAAGAATTATAATATTATAAAAGAGCACTTATCAATATTTATTGTTGCATGTACGTACATAAGTGCTAAAATAACTATAAAACAAAAAGTATCTTAGATCCACACATTAATGCTGATTTGTCATCAAAACTCAGGGCCATCTGGTACCATGAGAATACAGAACATCAATAAATTAGTAGTCATCATGAAACAAAATAAAGTGCATGGATTTTACAGCTGAATTTATTACTTTAGTTGCAATCTCAGTAATTTTAAAGATAATTATGTAGATATCTACATACACATGTATTACAAAATTCTTATATGTCTAAGCTAACTTCTTAGATTGCACAAAACTCTGAAGACTAATTTAAATGGTCAAATTTCAATCTTAAAAAAAATTATCCATAATATTGTCTTCTTTTATAAAATTTAAAATAAGCAATCTAAAACAAAACTGAAATAGTCAACTAAATATAAATAAAAAATTTACTTAATACACCTAACCAAGCTTTATTCCTTACTGGAACCTTATCAAAATGGTTTTCTCTTTTATAATAACTCAATCCAATAGACATTATTTACATTTTAATATAATAACTCAATCCAATAGACATTATTTACATTTTAATATAATAAATATAATTTATAAAATACATACATTTCTAAAAATGAATAAATTCTGTAGAGGACATTAATATGCTAATACAAGAAAAAATTTCATTCTGTTAGGGGGTCACAAGCAATGCTCAGCAATTGTCAACAGAGTGTAATCTTTTCTTGTATTAGCATATTAACATTATTCATAAGAATTATATATTTATAATGATTCAAAAAATGTTAAACATTTTAACAACAAAACAGGTTTGAATTTATAATAAAGAAAATGTATTTAAAGCTGAGTACTTTCAATATTGAGTAGTATCATAATCATAACAGTGTATGACTAAAGGAAGTTGAGATCTAGACTTAAAATTACTTTTGAATATTAAATAATAGATTATCATAAAGTTGAATTTTTAAGAGTAGATTTACATATTAATGATGAATGTGGTCACAACAAGTGCCATTTTTTAAAAAGAGGGGTGCTAAAGTCCTTTTTATTGATGATGTGATGATTTTTAGCTATTGACCATGTCTCCTTTATCTTTCTCTTTGTCATTTCTCTCGGAACAAACGATGTCAGCCGTAGAGAGATTCAAGTTAAAGCCTGATTGCAACTCATGATTCAAGAAAATGGAAGAGTATTTATCGCTTTTCTTGGCCCTGTTGACAGATATTTATGCTAGACAAGTTTTATAGAGATGTTAGCTTGGGTTTCACTATAGTAACAGAAAAGAAGGAAAATTATAGTTACAAAAATGAATAAACTTATTACAATCCTTTATATATACACACACAAAACAATCTACAAATATAATATTTTAATTATAATTCCAAAATTTTCAGTAATCCAACAATGCCCATTTCTCCCTAATTGTGCTGTATCTTTAACTATGTTTACACATTTATTTAAATTTTCTTGAATTTACAAAGTTTCATAACATTTTCTTTCTTTATAATTTTTAACATGTTTTATTATTTAAATATTTTTTCACAATTTATTCTATGACCAGTAACCAGAAAATGTATATATGATCCTGATTTTACATCTTTTTCTATTAATTACCCAATTTCTCCTTACCCCTTTTTTAAATATGATCAGGTAACTTTTCTTTTATCAGTATTTTATATACATGCTCTGAATATAAAATTGAAAGCCATTTCCTATTTTTATGCACAGGCTTTACACTATTTTTTCTATTATTAATATTTTTATTATTGAAAATCTTTTTAATATCTTTTCTTTTATAACCCATATTAACATAATCATTCTCCACTTCCAATTTCTGTTCAAATGTTTCTTCTATGTTCAATGTTAGCCTATCATTTTTTAACTTGAATATTTTCATGGCTGCTATTTTCTGGACCATGCAATATGAATTTGGATCACTTATATCTCCTTTTTTTATCCTTAATATAATGTTTAATAAATATTTTACCATTAATTCCTTTTCTTAAAAAAATGTCTAAATACTTTAACCCTTCTCTTTTCCCATTGTAAACTTAATATTGCATTTATTATTGTCCAATTCTTTAAATGCATTAATAATACTTCTACTATTTCCTATTATAATTCTATTATCAATATTTCTATGATATTCTATAATTCCCTTATTTTTTATATATCAATTATATTTTCCTCTATATAGTCAATCATAATCGATGATAAAATCCCACTAATAGAGCAACTCATACCCCATTCCTTTGTTACATTCCAAAATTCTTTTTTTATATTTAAAATATAAATCATTTATCAGCAATAATACTTTTTTAATAACATATAACCATTCTTCTGAAATTACATTACTCAATTTTATTTTATCAATAAGTATTTTTATACTATTTTCCTTGTATTCTTTACATTTTTTCAATATTGAAATGAAATATTTACCCTGCCATATCTGTTTCATCTAGTTACATCCTACCTCCCACTCTGTCCCAGGTTTAAACCCCTAAAAATATCATAAAAGACATCTATAAAGTTATATACGTATGATCGCATATATATATATGATCATCGATGTCTGTAACCTAACAGTTATATATAGATTACAGAATATATTTATTTAAAAGTAATGTATAAGTTAAGATACAATTTAATTCAATTTATGTTTCATTTTTTAAATTGCATGTGTATATATGTATTATATGTACCACCGTCATACATATATAGCATCTTACCACCATCATACATATATAGCATCTTGTTATTTGGTTATTTACTATATTTTCTAAATTTATTTTTAAATAATCTAAATATAAAATCATGCAATGCAAATCTGTTTTAGGATGGTGCGATGATGAAATCTAAAATGTATTAAGACAATAAATGTTTGTAGAAAATGTATTTTATCTTGTAAATAAAATTCAACCAACCAGGTCAATTGCTAAAATCTTTGGGAAAGTAACATCCTGTTCAAGGAATAATACAAAAGATGAGTTATTTTTGGTAATTAAAAATATATAATTGCTTGTTACTGGAAGAAAATTTGTTATTGAAATTATAACTTAATGGAAGTGAGTATAATTAAGTTAAATTTTTCCATGTAAAATATATTTGGTAAAATCTTTAAACCATTTGCTAACCGAATCCATGCTGGTTTGATTTTTAGTATGGCTGAGTAGGACAGGCAGGAGTTGCTGTTCTCCATGCTTGAGGAATGGTGACTTCTGTCTCATTCTACATGATGAGTGTACCTAGCCATTATAGTAATGGAAGACATTACTGCTACAGACCTGCTGCAATAATGTTTCAACTGGAGAAATGCTGCCTATTTTAAGAATACTGCTGCTACTGTACCTAACACCAAGAAATGCCAACAGACAGGCTGCTACCAATAATTGTAGGTAAAATTCCACAGGCCACCACAAAGAGCTCTAAAGAACTTTAATTCCTAAATCTAAAGCTATAGCTACTATACAAATTTAAGACATTTATTTTTTATATAGCGTGATGTTTTTTATAATCTATAATATTAATAAGCCAATAAGCTTATTGGCTTATTAATATTATAGATTATAAAAAACATCGCGCTATATAAAAAATGACGTATCGTAAATTCTAGAAATTTCATTGGTGTCATTCATTTACATAGTAAAAAAGTAATTTATATTAATAAGCCAATAAGCTTATTGGCTTATTAATATTATAGATTATAAAAAACATCGCGCTATATAAAAAATGACGTATCGTAAATTCTAGAAATTTCATTGGTGTCATTCATTTACATAGTAAAAAAGTAATTTAAAGTGATCAATCAATTAATAACTTCACGCTCTTCATTTCAAACACTTCAGATTTGCCCATACATATATGGTTGGGTCAAAATATAGGTGGATTCATTCTATATTTTCTTAAAGACTTTATCTTGTGTTCGAAAAAGTGGGAGTATTCATTTATATAGTGACATCTGCAAAGCGCATGTGTATTAGCTTATTGGCTTATTAATATTATATATAAATTTAAATAAATGTTCAAAGTAAAGCTTAATTTCTAAAATTTTCATCTAAATTAAATTATAGTCATCTGTTAATACTTGCCTTATTCTATGTAATATTAAATCTGTAAAACCTGTAATATCACTTATGTTCGAGTATAAGACTAATAATCATTTGTTAATATAAATCTATCTTTTGCTTTTGTGTTTGTGGTGATGCCTATACTATTCTATAAATTTTATTTACTAAAATTTCCATTTTCTTATATATGTGATAATATTCCAAATGTATCTTGAAACAGTGAGCGTATTAATTTTAATAATTTTGTGCTGAAGATGTCTCTTTATTTTTATCTTCAAACTAATAAATATAGAATAATGTTTAGTTATCTAAACCTGACTTGTTGTTTCGAAATTAGATTAATTAATTATATTTGATAGCTTCACGATCTTTGTAATAATTCAGACAAACTTTAAATTTGATTTTTCATGCTTAATTATTATAGTTTGCAAATATAATAATTAGTGGAATTCTATCCATGCAGATATATTAAGATATATTTCATAGTTCATAATTAATTATAAACCCTAAATTATACCTCCCTCTATTTAGAATCTAATTAATGATGCAAGTTAATTGTTTATTAAACAGGATTATTAACATTAATTTAGCTCCTTTTATTATAACATTAGTTTTAGATGCTTAAGTTATGAATTGGCTTGCTAGCAGCACAAATATTAGCTACTATTTTGAGGCATAACTTAGTTATTTTAACATATTTGTTATTTTGCCTTTGTGCATTGTGGATCTGTATTTACGATATATGTATTGATATCTCCTTCCCTTTCTAATCTTCATGGGACAATGGCAGAGACCATCCCATTTTCTGGCTACCCACATCATGTTGGACATCAAGTCACATCCAGGAGGTCATACTGTTTGGATAGAGCATTACATATGAAACTGGGGTCAGGACCCAGAACCTTCAATTATGCCTATCCTAGTACTGAACTCATCATGTTCACATTTTAGTAATTAATTTATTAGCAAGCTCCTCAGTTACAAATGGACCACACATCTTATATATGGAAATAATTCTCATCCGCATCACCACCTCTTTAATAAAGTTTAATAACATTCCTATAGCAAATCATACATAATGCTAATTTAGCCTGTTCTCCCTTAGTAAAATATATTTGGTATTTATCCAAACCCATTATAATATCTGATTTGATGAATTCTGATTTGCATTATTCTCGAGCTTTATTATTGTGCTCAAAACTTATTTAGCTGAATGTATGCAGCCACATCATTAATGCTATAATAAATAATATATGTCTGGCTAGCATTGTTACTTTACCAATTAGCAAACTATGGCATAGAAAGAAATATTTTTGGCATATTAAATTACCATAAGCATAAATTACTCACTGGGCATGAAGCTAATTAACACATTCAAATGAAATCATACACTGTAATACTTGTAACTCATCTCATTTCATTGTACAATGCATGCATGCATTTAATTAATCATATTTTGATTTCTAGTTGAGTGTAATTTATTTTATTTTTTCATTATTATTAATTATAATAAACTTATTTAAATTTACCTCATCTTCATTACCATTTCACTGTATCTCCCATTTCCAATTAAATGTTTGATATGCATTATAGTCAAGATATTAATATTGCCTTAAGTTTCACTTCTTATTAGCTTATTAATCCAGTTTTGTGTTGCATGTAATTGTATTTTGAATCTCATTCCTCTCCCTATTTGGAGATGCCTCATGAATTAAAATAAGACCTGTGTGTAACCTCAGAAATGTCATTCATAAGGTGTTAAACCACAGAGCACTAGTGAATAGGTTGAAGCTTGGTTGTACCTGGGACTTCATATCCCATCTCCATCAGGTTTAGAATATTTTACCTGGATTCTGGATTTTATTATGTGAATATGCAAGTCTAACCATTATATATGTCCCCCATCCCCCCAATTATGGCATGCCAACATGTGGGCTGAACTATTCCTCACACTACCCTGAGCAGTGTTTTTTTTATTTTCCTGCTTCTGGTGCACCAACATTAGGACTTGATCTTTCATACACGACTCTGAATAAATTTTTCTCCCAATTCTATACACCAATGTGAGACTTCAATTTGTTTTCTTAAACTTTTTCCTAGTTTCACATGCAAATTTTCTTTTGGGTTATATATATAAGTGTATAATAATTTAAACAGGATGCTTAAGTAAATTTGTTGGCATCTGATGCTATATTTAATGCATATTATTTTAATATTAGGATATTGGGATTTATATTATATAATTTCCTGCTTACTGATGACTAATGCCTGAAGATGATTTGAATAGGACAAGAGTTATCTTCATTACAAATATGTCATCAGGAATAGGGAAAAATTTAAAGGGGGGACCTGTTCAATGCAAATTTCATATGGGGTAGTGGTGAATAGGTTGAAGCTTGGTTGTACCTGGGATCTCCATATCCCTTCTCTATCAGGTTTAGGGTATTTTATCTGGTCTTTGTGTTTTGTTACATGTATGTACAAATCTGACCATTACAACATCAAATGAAATAATTCCATTTTTATTTAATTTTATTTTATTTAATTTATCTATAATTTCTGAATTCTCAATACAATATTTTCCAAATCCTATTGCAGTCACAATCTTTTTATATATTATATCACGATTTGAACACAGACTTTCAAGCACCCTTCAACTATCCACTCTATCTCATACCACTGATACAAATGACCATACACATGTAGAAAAAATAAATAATCACCAATATATGTATTTTGTGCTGAACCAGGACTCATCAGTTGGTCCAGATTATCATCTCCACCCATAATCAATGCTCAGTTTATATTAAGATAGCCAATCTTCATGCTTTAATGGACAGGCTTCAATCTGTTCCAACATACAACTCTTCAGCCACCCATATCATTGAAAATCTGAAGGTGGAACACCCAAACCCCATGCTGATGCCAATATCATTGTTATGCTCATGTTGACCTCAAATCACTCTGACCCTCATGTATAGGACCTTATCCATTTAAATACATAGAAGAAGGATAGGCATGATATAGGCTTAATGTGTAATATTTGAAATACAGACATTATTCATATACCTGAAGCTTAATTGTAAATATAGAGATTTGAAACACAAACTTTCAAGCACCTTTCAACTATCCACACTGTCTCATACCATTCACACAAATGACCACACACATGTAGAAAAGATTAATAATCACCAATATGTATATTTCATGTTGAACCAGCACTCATAAGTTGGTCCAGATTATCATCTCCCATAGATATATATAATCAATGCTCAGTTTATATTAAGATAGAAAATCTTCATACTTTAATGGACAGGCTTCAATATACTCCAACCTCCAACTCTTCAACCTGCATCCTGCCCATCCCTCTTCTATGTATTTAAATGGATAAGGTCCTACACATGAGGGGTCAGAGTGACTTGAGGTCAACATGGGCATAACAGTAATATTGGTATCAGCATGGGATTTGGGCTTTCCATCTTCAGATTTTCAATGGTATGGATGGCTGAAGAGTTGGAGATTGGAGTAGACTGAAGCCTGTCCATTAATGTATGAAGAGTTGCCATCTTAATATAAACTAAGCACTGATTATATACATGTGTGTGGGAGATGACAATCTTGGACCAAATGATGAGTGCTGGTTCAGCAGAAAATACATATATTGGTAATTATTTATACTTTCTACAGGTATGTGGTCATTTGTATCAGTGGTATAAGATAGTGTGAATAGTTGAAGGGTGCTTGAAAGTCTGTGTTCAAATCTCCGATATTTACAATTAAGCTCCAGGTATATGAAGAATGCCTGTATTTCAAATATTATATATTACATAAGTCTTTAAGAATATAATTATTAAAGTCTAATATTACTCTTACTAGCATATTATCCTTCCTTATTTATTTTAACCTTTCCCAAATATACATGGATGTTCAAAAGCTGTAGGATATAAAAATCTATATTCCTTTTTATTAATTAATTGTTTAATTTTCATTCAGTTTTTAGTGCATCCCTAATCAATTTAAAGAAAAATAAAATATATTTTGTTTTAATTCTATTTCTAGGATCTTTATTTAACTTTTGGTATGTCTGCTTTACAAGTATCTTTTTTTATTATCCTATTATATCCATTTCATTTAAAACAACAAACCTTGGTCTTTTATCTTCACTTATTAATTATTAAATCTTCATTATTTATCAATTTTGTTTAAGATTGATTATTTTAATTTTTTTAAAACTCTAAAGTTATGTGAACAAGAGTAAAATCATACAATACTTAATCTAGTATTTAATAACATCACTATAATAACAAAATAATAATTAATAAAATTTTTAATTAATAATAATAAATGAAATTAAGGGCCTAATCAAATTTCTCCACTAGTGATACAAACAAATCATTTATAACTTTAACTTATCCATAGACAGATATTAAATATTTCCATAGGTCAATAAATGTAACATAAATGACACATATATAAGTGAAGACATTCATCAGGTAATAGAAAATATTTCAAGCATTAATTATTATTTCCTTTCATTCAATAATATAAAACTAATAAATGGACTTAAAGGTATATACATATATATGTGAGCAAATACACATATTGTATGTTTTAAAAATAAAATAATCAATATTTAAATTCTTAATTATTTTGTTTTTAAAATATATAAAATTATATTATTCTGACATTTATATAAAAGATAATAACGATTAATATTAATTTACTTTTAAAATTATTTTCAACAAAATCTTACAACCATATTGACTCAATTTAAATTCTAGATTTTCAACTGTCACTAACACATTCAAAAAAAAAAAAACTTTTGACAAATTCTATTATATTTTCTAATTCTTTTAAAACCAATCAAGCAAGTCTTTTAGGAAAACCCAAACAAAATTTAAGATTCTTTATCAAGAAACTTTTTTCCTTTGAGACTTAAAATTTTCAGTTTCTTACTAGAAATCTTTTTACTTGTTTCCATTAAGATGCACCTATTAATTTATCCAAAAATTGTTTACTTCTCTTGTTTTAACAACAGGTGAAATTTAAATATTTTTTCAGTTTCATACTATAAAAAATTAATTTTTGCTTTATTCATTAGCACAGAAATTAATGTGAACAGCATATATGTAGATTTTATAAATCTTTTTTTTCAATACCGAGTTTCTTTTTTTCCTCTGTTGTAGATTTCTTACACCTGCAAATACATTATAAACAGGGCTACCACATGCAGGTATGCAGGGGTCAAAGGCGCTTCATCACTGGGGGGCACCAAATTATTGTGATAATTAATAAAATTTATAAGTAAATAAAAATGTTTAAATTTGCGAATCACTCCATTGTTAAAAACATGTTTTGATTGCAAATATTTTTTATTTAAATATGAGGATTACTTTGTCTTGTGAATATTGTTCGAAATATACTAAATATTATGTAGTCTACCATTGTACTAAATCAAAGTCACCATAATTAATAAAACTTAAATGTACATGAAAATATTTAGATTTTAAATCACTTTTACTTAAATATACGAATTTTTTAAAAATGACACATTATTATTAATTTATTAAAAAATAAACTTATTTTAAAAACTATTGTCTCATAATAATTACAATATTCTGCAGACATATAGTAGATGTCATTTATCAGTTATATTTCAGAAGTAACAGTATAGATTGTTTGGTATCTGCACGTGCAATATCAGATACTGGGATTGATTCTGATAGTAAGTGAAAATTTTTCTTTCCCCTTCTATTATTAAGATCATCTGCACAGAGAAGTATGATCATAAGAGAAAGTTCAAGGAGACATTGGTTATTGCAGAAGACCTGAATTCAATCAACAAGAAGGAGACTTGCATTCCTTTGTCAAAAAATGGAACATCTGGCTTTTATAATTTATATTTCTCATTGAAATAATTTGCATATTTTACAAACTATATAGTCAACCTGCTTCCGATACTGTTAATTAATTAATTTTGCACTATGATTCTGGCAAGATGTTGCCGAAAGTTAATTTAGAGTTAATATATATATATTTGGTTTAAAAATACCTTTTCATAGTGGCTTGACTCAGCTTAAGTTTTTGGAGTATTTTATTTTTAAAACTGATATATATTTTAATAATAATAATAATAATAATAATATTATTATTATACATGTTTTACTCATGTACTGATCCTTAAATTTGGGCTTGTGGGGTTTGTTATCTATCTAAAAACTCATAACTGATCTATAATATTACCCAAATACATATAAAATTGTTTCTGATTGTGGATCTGATACCTGTTTTAGCTACATGACAGTTCAAATTCAAGGAAGATGGAATTAGTAAAAAAAATATATATAATTTTAAAAAAAGATATATGCTAAAATATTTAATTCTTAAATTTATTTATATAGATATTTTAATACCACTCCGTTAAATGTAACAACCATATAACATCATATGAAAACTCTTCTAAATGTCATTTTATTGGAAAGTGCCTAAAACAAACCAAGCGCTTGGTTGTTGTTTTTTGTTACCCAACATAATATAACATTAAAATAAAATGCAAATTTGTACTAATGGCTTTTAAAAATTTATTGAATAAACAATGTAAGTATAAAAATCTAAAATATTGCACTATATATAATAAAATATACTTCATAATAGTGGAATAACATACATAAAAAATTGAATAGTATAAATATTTTGTTATTGAAAAAATATAATTTAGTTAATAAAAAACATAAATAAGTTTATGCATGAGAGATTCTGAATGGGTTTTCAAACAATTAAAAATTATTTTTTAATAAATAAGCAACATACTGGTTAAAGTTGATCTAAATATTGGTAAAAAAGTCTAAGAGTTACATGAGCTTTATTATAACTATTGTACTGCAGAAAAGATCATGAAGACAAGCCATTATATAAGGAAGAAATTGGACTCTCTTTCCTCCTTGCTATGCAGGATAGAACTGCAAAATTGTCCAGACTTCAGACATGAGAATATTTTTAATAATCAGGTAAATAAACTAGAAGTAGTATTACTTTTATAATATCAGATCCAGCCCAAGAAAAGATGGGAGAGGGGTGCAATATTTTCATGTGTGTGTGTGTGGAGAGGGGCATTAAACATGATAAAAAACACTTAGATATTTCAAAAATTATCTTATTTGCAGATATTTCCTATCTCTACTAGCAATTTTGCAGAATTATTCAAAAAATAATATAAAAACTTTTTGAAAAAAAATATAAAAAAAATTTCAAATTTCAAATTCAATAAATTTCTACTTATGTTTTTAAATAAATATTTTTGTTCCCCAAATTATTTTTTTAAATATTTTTTAAACATTAATTTGTTTTATTTTAATGTGTGTTTTAATCTCTAATTATATTTCATAGAAATAAATGAATAAAAGACATTACGTATTTACCAATCACATTAAATGAATAAAGCCATATTTTCAAGTTTTTCTTATGAAAGCACTGGGGAAAAATGTCTTTTAATATACAAGTTTTATTTCATGGGATGGAGAGGCACTAAAATTTGCTTGTACAAAGGTGCCTATTACCCACACAGTGGCCTTTCTATAAACATATACTAAATCAATTTTGTGTTTTTATACATATAAATAATATCTTAAGGTACATGCTGGTATATCCCTACATTAGGTTTTCTTCATCTATTCATATACACCTGGGTCTTATTTTACGCAATAGATAGGTTCCTCAGAAAACACGCACAAACGAAACCACGCAAAAGTAGATGTAACTTACCTTGAAAAAGGGGGGATACAGACTGAGATTTTTCAAAAGTCATGTAAAAGCAAAGCACCAACGTAAAATTACTTTAAAATTCATGCAAAAAAAAAAAAGAAAATAAAATATGACTAATAAAAATTTTCAAATTTGAAAAAAATTGATACAAGACAAACTTTTTTTAACTATAATATTTAATTTTATTCAAAACAATATATTTTTATGCATAATTTACAGTAATTTACATTTTTTTATACACATTTTAATTATTATCGCGATTTGCCGATAAACAGGTTCGTTTGCAAACTCGTAAAAAAATCAGATTCTTCACATGAGAAAATACAACTAGCGCCAATGTCACTCTCATGTTGTTAATGGTTTTCTGGTGACAACGTAATTAGTAATTAATCTAACAACTAAAAATTAAATTCTTATTTTGTCTTTAATTTTTTAATTTTCAATTTTAATTGTGCTCACTGCTATTACTGATTAAAAATAAACTTGCTGACACTAAATGATTAATAATTGATTATGTTCTTTTTTAAAAAGTAAAAACAGAATGTGATTTAAAATGCAAAATTAACACGCACAATGCTTGAACAAATTTACATTATAATCTTGTAAAATTTAATGTGTGTATACATAAAATGTGGAAATCATGATTTTAATTTCATTATTGCATAAAATCTTACTATTATAAAGCACTGAAAATATTGAAATTACTAAGATGAAAGTCGAATTCCAATAATGTGCTATTACTTTCAATATACGTGAAAATTATTATTTAAAGTAATAGCGCATTATCGGAGTTCGACTTCTGGTGAAACATGGAATTGTGTAACTTCAAAATCATGTTAAATAAGTCCATATAAAAAGAGACCCAGGTGTATAAAAATAATTCAGTTTTCTAAATAGATTTCTAGAATGAATCCTGGTTAGCAGATAGTCATGGTAATGCTAGTTCTCCTTGATTCAGATTCAGCTTCAGGTATAGCAAATAATATCTGGTACTCATATATTAGACTAGAAAATACCATAGAGAATGCATATTTCTCTAGAAATCCTCACTTAATTGGTGCAGAGATTAGTAGCAACTGCTCTTTTTTGAAGTTGTCTATCTATCTGCTTAATCTGATCTAGTATTTACATTGATACTATGGAATGTACAAAAATTGATAAGCAAGAGAATTGAGTATTTTTTCTTCTTAATTAATAAAAACAAAATTATAACTATAAGAACTGTTATTTTTTAATTTACATTCATCAAAATTAAATAGATTTAAAAATAGTTATTTAAAGTTTTGTCCTTATTATCTTATGTATAAACTAGACTGGAATGTTATAATTACATGTAACATATTCATTCAAATAAACTCTTTTCTTTTAAATAAAGATAGTTTTCTTTTCTTTTATTATATTAAAAATTTAATTTTTTGCCAAAATCAGAAATAAATCAAATAATAATGTGCTTGTATTTATGTCTTTTTACATAATTTTAAATATTTTATAGCATCTCAAAATATCAAGAAATATTATAAATTAATTAATCAATATTTAAGTTATTCTAGATTTATTTTAAATATTTACATATGTAAATTTTATTTATTCTTTTTTTTTTCTTTCAACTTTAAATATATATGCATATACACACTAGCAAGATTACACATTTATTGTGTTGAATGCTATAAGACTAATCCATCTCATGTTTATAAATAAGTTCTCTACCCAAAGATAGATAGAATAATTAGGCAACAGAATACTTTGACCAAATGACAACATTTGATCATTGGAAATAATTTCCATTTTCTTAGTAATTTATTAAATATTTATATTTTACTTAGAAATTCTGTTTGTCTATTTTTTCATTTGGATCTAATGATGTAACTAATTTTTAACATGTATCTAATATGTATTTTTTCTAATCTTGTGCATAATAAGTAACAGTAATGTAATATTCCAGAGTTGTCCAATCTATTATCATTGGTGGGCTAACTTTCAAACTGTGTTGGTATCAATTTAGTAAACTTTTTACTGACTGCAAACAGATAGCAGTATATTTTTTAAAAATATGTTTTCATTGAATTTCATGACTAATTCATTAAAAAGTGTTTATGGTTAATTAAAACAAAAAGAAAAAAATAAATTATGAAATCTTAATTTCCTTTTGATTGTTTAACTAAAATTTACTTTTTTAAAATGCTGTTTTCACAAATACAAAAATCTTGTAAATAATTTGTAATGTATGCTAATTTGCTTACATTATTATTTTTTAAATTTGAATATGAATAGTTACAAAAAATTTATTACAAAATATCTGAATACTAAGAAATAAAATATAATATATAAAATATATTTTATAAAAAATGTTTTTATTTAATTTGATAAATAATGCAGTAAAAAACAAAAAAAAAATCATTTTTTTTAGTTTGAAATAAAAACATGGAATTCCATAAATTAATCAATTCAATCATTAAATTAGAGATTGAATTTGATACGTTGGACTATTTCCATCATCTATCACATCTAAAATACCATCATCACAAACCTTCAGGCAAATACTAATGACTAAATTATATTAATTTATGGAACCTTACATTTTTATTTTAAATTAAGAATTAACTCATCATATTAAATAAAAACTTTTTTATAAAATATTTTTTATAAATATTATTCTAGAATTTTAATTATATAACTACAGCTGAATGATTTATTGCTCAGAAATTTATAATAAATTTGAGAACTGGAACAGATACAGCTAGGCAGTGATCCGTGAACTTTGACTCCAGAATCTACCACTCCATCTTTTAAAAAAATTACTTAATGCAGGTCCTATTAATGAAAAAGGCAATAAAATTTACTTGTTAATTCCTTGATTATTTGTTTTGTTTTTGCTATCTCTTTTTTTTTAAATTTTTTGAACAATTTACCTTTATTTAAATTTTCCTGCAAAATTATAAATGATAAGATTAAGTATTACAAAATTTTATCATCAATATCATAAACTAATACATATAAACTATAGCATTGGTGAGAGGATGGCTCTTTGCACATCAGTTGTTATATTATAATTAGTTTTTTGTTGGTGTTCTTACAGTCAGTACATCTATACTCATTTGATTAACATATGACCTCAATCCTATAATAATGAATGATTAGCTGGACTAGCTATAAGTCATTAACTGTCTGAAATAAAATCCTGTTTGCTTATGTCTAAAATAACTTTTAAAGTTTGCCTAACCAAATTTAAACTTCAAGTTATGGTAATGGTCAGTATGTGCATCAAATACTACACCATGAGGTTTATTTTTAAAAGATGTAGTTGATAATATATTTTATATTTTAAAAAATTTAACTGATTATATTTTTAATTATGATCAAATGGCAATATTACTAAATGTAGATATTATAAGTTTTAAGCTAAACTAGCCAATTAAATAATTAAAATACCCCAATTTCAAAATTAAGCAAGATAAGCCAAAAAAAAAAAAAACAACAACTCTAAAACACAACAATTAGGTTCCCTGCCAAAAGCAGACTTCAAGTGCAAAGGACTAAAAACATATCAACAAATATATACTATTGCTAAATTATATATATATCATTAAAAACTAGTCAACATCTAGATAATCCTAATATCAATAATAATCACCAATTTCAAATTGTCACCAAGGCAACCTCCTTTTAACAATAAAAGTGAAATCCCACTTTTATTAATGGTCTAATACACTTATATAGACACTAAAGAACACAATTTGACCACAGAGATTGAAATTATTCATACAAAGAGGTTTAAACAAACCTCTTTAAATGGATAAATATAACTGATTCTGAATGCAGACTAATAAATAATCAATTATAACATTAAAAAATGCAATTATAAATTTCAAAGTGCACCCAAAGTATTACTTAAATGATAAGTGAAATAATGTTCAAGGCTAAATGCGTTTGTAAGTAATTATTAAAAAACAGTCAGCACATAGACAATCCCATAAATTCCATTTACTATTTATTGCCCCATTTAATTAAAATAGTAAGAGTGCCTCTGTGCTGCAATATTTTGATATGAATATGCAATCCAATTCTATTCATATTTTCATTTAGTTTCTTTCATACTCAAAAACAATTCAAAGCACATACTTAATTTACTCTCAGAAAATCCCACATTTCCTTTCATTTCTGTCTCCATATTCAAATTTGTCCATTACAATTGTTTTTTGTTTTTTTTTCGTTCTTCATTGTTTGATATTTAATTGTATTTGCTTTTGTAGTTGTATAATTGTCCATCTCAATTTTTAATTTTTCATCACTGTTCCCTATGGCAATATATACTTGTTTGATATTTAATTGTATTTGTTTTTGTAGTTGTATAATTGTCCATCTCAATTTTTAATTTTTCATCACTGTTCCCTATGGCAATATATACTATGTGTATATTGATTTTTAATTGGTTAATCTCATTTTTACTTAAATACATGCTTTCTAATATATTACTTTTTGTGATTAAATATTTTAAACTTTATATTATTATATACTAAAATACTTGCCATTATTTTTCTGCTTTTATATTCTATGTTATCTTCTTATTTGTCTTTATATTATATTGTTGTTCAGTCTCTGACAAATAAAAGTCTTATTTTTAAATATTTTCATCTTTTTTCCATTTTATTAAACTGTGAAATGTTACTCAATTCTGAAGTGTTGATATACATATTCTAATGTAAAATTGACATTGGACATTATATTTGTATTTTTTTGTCATTTTCTTTTTATAGTTTGTTTCTTTTTTTATGTTAAATGTTTGTATTTGTAATATTTTTAATCTTAGTCTTACATATCTGTTATTGCCTTTAATTTTTTTCAGCTATCTCATCATTATTTTATTGTATTCTCTGACTATTCAAGATTTTATTTCATAATATCAATTAATTATTTTTATTGATTTCTTCTTATTCTGGATTTACATACTCAAGAATTAAATCAAAGATCTTGATGAAAATATAAAAATCTTAGACAGTTGAGTGAAATTGTTGTGTTCAACCTATCTCTTTGATGCTCAAATGTCACGACTTCCTGAACCACAGACCAAACAATTATTTAGTTACTGTTTCCTTATATGAAATTTGATTTGTTTTCCAATAGCCTTACTTTGAATATGGTTTAATGTTTTATATGAATATTGATTTTTTTTTTTAAGATTTTCTATTTTTTTTTACTAACCCCTAAATGTGAATTTTTATACAGATACTCTTACCACTTTCTAGAACTATTCTTTTTTTTTCTCTCTCTCTCTCCTTATTTAGTTTTAAATAATTTAATAGTCTTCTCTTCCAAAGTTTTTCTTAAATTCATAATTTTTTCCTTTAATACAGCATAGATAATTGCTAAAGTTGTCCTCATCCTAAAAGAGTTTGACTATCAATTAATTTATGTTATTTTACTGTGTTTTATTGCTTGTTTTCTTCCCAAGCTCTCAATTTCTTCCAAAAAAAATGTGATAATACTCTTATTATTTAGAATTATTTTATGTTTGATAATTGTGACTTGATGTTATTTTGATTCTAATCTTCAAATTATCTAGTTAAATTGTGATTGGTTAAATGATAAGCAAAATGGTAGATATTTGATCTGAAAGCCTTTCCATTAATTAACAAAAACTAATTTTACTATTATTTTAACTCAATAAATCATATTAGATATATATATATTATTTAACAGCCTTAATTTTTTTTAAAAAAATAAATAGCATTCATGCATTATTAAATTATTAAAAGTAAAATAAAGAATTTTTTTAATTGAAAATATTTTATACAATAAGCAATAATTTTCAGTAGTAATACAACTTAATTTATAAAAATATATAAAACTAAAAGTATAAAGATGCTCATATAAACATTTTAACTGCACCAAGCAGTAGTAAAAGCTGTATTATTTCCAACCATATTTTGAGAATCAGCACAATACTTATCTGACAACCCAAATTAATCTAAGATTTATCATCATTATTCATTATCTACCTATGCTGTGTGGGAACAGGCTGGAAACCTGGAAGAAATGTTTTAAGCTGCTCATGATTAAAAAAAAGAGATTTACCAGATATTGCTTAATTTATGGTTTATTTAAGAAGAATATAAAAGTAACATGATAGCAGCAGAATATCCTATTAGATTTTTTATACACAAATGGAAAAACATAATTTAAATATCTCAATGTAAAGTTAAGATCTCTGCAATCAATTTTACAAAGAAATAGTGAAAAGAAGCATGAATCACCAATCACATCATTTGCAGATAGAAAGGTTTAATTATTTTCCATTGGCTACAGGATTAGATATGGACTACTTACCATAAAAGGGTATGTTTCTTTTAGGAACAGTAATTTGTCTATTTACTCTACTTCATACCCATTTATTGTAAATTTCAATAATCACAAGCACTAAATGATAATGTTATATTCAAATCCCCAGACTACTTTCTATCTATTGGACTTCTTTTGGTAGTTTAGCTAGAGTATTTAGCATTCAGTACCTACTAATTATTCAAATTCTCAACAAATGGCTCTAGAATAGAATAAATGAAGTATATTACTGATGCTGGTGGAATCAGTAAGAGTAAGCAAATAAGTATTCTAATACATTATTTGGTATAAGTCCTTATGATATAACTGAGGTCACTAATATTATAATTAGTGAATTAGTTTTTAATATATATAGCTAGAACATCAAGATTCTTTTTAAAAATGGCAAAACTCTCTCCATACAGTAGTGCCGCTCAAAGCAAGACAGAGTAATCAATGGATGCCAGAAGGCTTGGGCATAAAATCCCTATCTAGTGCCTACTTATCCAATATCCCCAAACTAGACTCTGGCTTGTGGCCTTCATAAGTGAGGGGCCTTGGATCTGAGAGCACTGCAACTAGATCTTACAATCTCTCACTGACGAAGGTCACAAGCCAGAAACTAGTTTGGGGATATTAGATGAGTAGGCACTAGATAGGGTAGGGATTTTAAGCACAAGCCTTCTGCGCATCCATTGATTACTCTGTCTTGCTTTGAGTGGCACTACTGTATGGAGAAAGTTTTGCCTATTTTAACAAGTTATGAGCAAGCATGGGAGATAGTGATCATGTGATGTTTAAAGATTTGTTTTTTGTTATTAGTTTTACTACCATGAATATATAAATAGATGATCCACAACATTATCTTTCACCTGAATAAAATTGGTTAAGCAAAATGAACCTTATATGAATTAGTTTCTAATATATATATATGTTTATCTGTTTACATAAAGTCGGATACTTTAAATCTTATAAAAGCACTGCCAGGAAGAAATAGCACATATATTAAACACAAGAAAGTATTAATAATATTAAATTGTATTTAATTAAAAAGAAAGTCAAAAGGTTGCAATTAATATGTTTTTTTTTGTTTGTTAATATATATTATGCTTTAACGTGCATAGGCGCACACAGCCACGTAAGTTTATGATCAAAATGTGGTGCCTTACGATGAGTACCTTTGGGAATTACTTCAGTGTAACCCTATGTATGCATTTCAATCAGTCATAAATAAGTTGGTGGTATTTATAATTGTGCTGCAAATATGCACGTTTAAACCCATTATTTCTTAAAACATATTTATCTCAATGCAACCTTCTTTAAATAAATAATTTATAAAATTTGCTTGTCATGCCGTGTGTAAAAATAAAATGGATAAAAAATTAGAAACTCTTGTGGGGAGGAGGTGAACGTAAATGGTCCTTAGGAAAACTATAGTCAACATTTTTTTTTTTTTATATATAGTCTTTATACTAACCGAATGTTTTGTAAATTTTGTTAATCGTGCACCGTAATTACTAACCCTAAGTAAAAATTTTTTTTTTGTTTATTTTTTTTTTAAGCAAGTTTACTGATATGTAACGGGCACATACGTACATTACATTGTTTTTTATTATTAAACATGAAAAGAATAAAAGTTCGCAAATAAAAACTTCTTTTTTAAGAATTAAAAATTGAAAATTAAAAAATCATCTTAAACTCGTATATATATAAAATCGCACAGATAAAAAAAAATTATTAAAATAAAACTTTATTAAAAATAGAAAAACTAAATCTTTCAACAAAAAGATTTAGAGATAAAAATATATCTTTAAGTTTGGAAAACACATTAATTAATCAGAAATGGAAATGATTATTTTAATTAGTCAAAGTGAACTAGCCTTTGGGCATTTAAATGTATAAGCAATGGTCAGATAGGAAAACAATAGAAACTAATAGTAAATGAGAGAAATCCATCGGGAAATCGGACCTCAATGGAAGGATCATCATCAACGAAGATGTAATGTCCATTGGATCCTTAAAATTAATATAAAAGGAAAACTTTGGAAATTATTAGTTAGTTATTACGATGTGACTATAGGTGTTAGTGCGGAGTTGAAGAAGAAGGGATTGAAAGATGCACTTTCAATTCCTTCAGTTGTTAAAAAAAAAATGAAACATCGTTTTCCGATATTGTGGGCCACAGGATATCAAGGCCCGGAAAAATACCATCAACCATAAAGGACCAGCGATTAACTGCACACCGATCTCCTTATGACTTCGTGGGATTAATACCTTCCATTACAAGAAATCAGAGAAAATGGACATTTTTCAAAACAGTAAGAAATATATAATTTATGAACATTTCTAAACAAAAGAACTCTAAATACTAAACTTTTCAATATTTATAAATATAAGAATTTCCTATCTGACTATAGTAGTTAAAATGTTATTTGATGTATTTCTTTTGTAAAATCATTTCCATTTATATTTTTTTTTGTTCTTTAAGTTTTATTATGATTTCTGTTTTCCAATAAATTAAAATATATCAATGATAAACTTAAGTCGGGCGTGAATGGCTGTATAGATTTGTAAAGTTATATTAGGGGAGGGTAATCTTAGGTTATTCATGTCGTTGTTGAATTGGGTCAATGGATTGGATAAATTGATGTAGTTAGTAGATGTAATGCAAGATTCGCTATGGGCAAAATCGCTTGTATACGCCGCACACTTCCTCTTGCCTAGGGAATGCAATCGTAAGTCCGCAAAATGACCACAGTCCATTTCTATGGAGTTTTTTTTATTGTTCTTCTTGTTAGATAGATGTAATATTCCTATATGATGAGAGTCAATGTCTTATCTTAACCTATTTTGTGTTGCCGTATTCGTATTACATTGAATACATCGATATATCAGATGGATTGACACCAGGTTGACTGCGAACTTTTAGCCTAAGGTTAAATGGGAATAGATTGTTTTATCTTCAAATGCAAATCTATGTAGTCTATTCATACTCGACACTAAATAAAAATGCATTAAATTTAAGTTGTTTATAGACGCTTGCATGGTTTCGTTATCGGTTAATTATGTTTTGGGTTTTCATATTGGATCAAAACATATAGACATTTGATAAATAATGATACCTTATGGTGAGTATCTAAAATGTATTTATTCGGATGTCTTTTAAGTTATTGGTGTTAATGCAAGCATCTTATGGTGAATGCTATTGGGTTACTTATAAATTTCCCTCTGCAATTGACGGTATCAATCACTTTGTATTTTGATCGTTTATGTTTATTTTGAAATGTTTTTAACCGTGTAATCTATGTAACAGATCTATACTCAACATTATAAAACAAACTTTTATAAACCCATCTGTGCAAACTTATAAAAAATTAAAATGTAAAATTATAATATTATAAAAATTAAAATGTAAATTTAAATTCTAAAATCAAATTAAAATCTAAAATAAACATACTAAAATAAAAATGTTAAATTTTATATATATATGCGTAAATAAATGTTTGTATGTTAATTACTGGCAGTGGCTTATTTTATTCTTAGATAAGAATTTATTAAATATAAATCTCTGCTACTCCCTGAGCTAGTGACAATGGGGTAATGACCGGATATCAAAATATTTAAATAAAAAAAATTATTTTTTTTTGAACTTACATATCTGCCTACTTTATAAATTTTTCTAGGTTCAAATGCCTAGATGGCACCCTGTAGTGCAGATGACGTAAAGTTAAGCTCTTCTCTGGATCGTTACAATATATATATTGTGCCCTTTTCTATAGGTCGGAATTGGTTCACCACAGCAAATTATTAAAAAAATTTAAATTTAGAATATGTTCTCATTATGAGTTTATGTTCGATTGATAATATCTTAAAAGTACAATTTAAAGCTAAATAAATAGTTAAGTAAAGCTAAAAATATTATTACATATGGTTGCAAAAGCTGACCATAATAAATAATGCAGCTATAAATGTTTAAAATATGTTTAAAAAGTTACATTGTAATAGTCTAAAACTTATAGTTAAATAAAAGTTATATTTATTTTTATAAGTTATATTTAATAATTATAATTAATATCATATATTTTTAAAAGTAAGTTTTATGGTAGTGAAAGTTATATTTAATTCTATACTTTCTAAATTATTCTTCCAAATTTTGTATTATTGTATTATTTTATTTAATATGACAAGTGTTGCAATTTATTATTTATTCCCAGACAGAAAATCGGATACAGTCTGTCTTTGTTACATCAGTCATGTGATTTGTATAATATATGTTTATACACACATGCTTGTTAGTATTTACATTAGTAAAGTTTTAAATATTGTAAAATTGCATTATAGAATTGAATGTATTTATTTGCCTATCATAAGGGAAAATATTTAAGTTAACTATCGTATAACATGTTTTAAATAATGTAATAAAGACGAATACAGCTAATAGGGATTAAATATTTTGTTTTAAAATAAAATAGATAAATTAAATATGAAAGGTAGTATAAACTTATTAAATATTGTTTTTAAAAGTCATTTTAAATATGTAATTAATTTAGTAAAGTAATAATTGATTTAAAATTAATATTTTATATAATATTTTAAAGTTATAATATGTCATATTTTATTTTTTGAAATTTAATTGTGTAAGAATGTAACATTATGAAAATTTGGTATCAAATGAAAAGTAAGAATCAACCAATAGGATAAGGTATTTTACAGGGTATAAATACTATAGCAACAGGAGAAGTCAAGGGTGATTAAAGTTAGGGTGATCAAAGTTGGTGATCGATGTAAAAAGTAATTTTTAAATTTAATTATTTTAGTCAATTTTTAGCGCTCTCGTACAATTTATTTGCAAAACTAATAGGACATTTATTTAAAAGTATTTGCAAAGAGAGTGTAAAATAAATATATTTTAATAACTTCATTTTAATATGCACTGCTAATTTTAAAGTTCTTTTGCCAGGAGTATTCGTCAAAGCTTAACATAACTTTGCAGTAAAAATATGGAAATGCCAATAAGTAAAACGTATTTAATTAATATTTTAAAAAACAGTATAATAATTGTGAATATAATGTTAATATTATTGTCTGAGAGAACTATTCCAGCAAGTAAAGTATTAGTTTGGACATTGTACAGAAAGCTTAGCAGAAAGGCTAATTGCAGATAAAAAAAATGAAATACGCATTTTTATATGATAGCGAGATTGTCATATTGAAGTCCAACAAGTAATAAGACAAGTTTTTTTATATTAATTTATGGAAATATAATGATATGAAGATAAATGTTTTATCCTTTTTGAAGGAAAACATTATAAACATTTCAAGAAATTATCTTAAGTAAAGAATAATGAAAATATTTACGAAAGCATATGTAATGAAAACCTGAGGTATATAGGGTATACGCGTTTATAAAAAATTGTTTAAAAAACTGAATTTTAAGACAAGAATGAAACCGCTAAAAATAGGTAATAAATAGCAATAAATTTTCCTAAAGAAGAAACCTACAAAGAAAAGGAATACATGAGTAAATAAAGTATGGAATTATGGAAAATATTTTATATTGCGCAAAAAGTTTATCCGGATAGTTCAAGCTAAGCCAAAGGGACCTGCTGCATCATTATGCCGATACGGAATATTCTAGAATAGAAGTTTCAAAGGATTATTTCAAATGTTATGATTTTATTATGATTTCAATAATCATCATTCTGGACAATAGAAACCATAAACTATTATTCTATGAACTTTTCCAGAACGGATTGATGATTATTTTTATTACTTTTCCAAGATTATTTAGACGTCGCTTATTTTTTTTATATATTCATTTTTAAACCTTGATCACCACTGGAAACAGTTTTGTCTTGTTCATCATTATTAGCAATGGGGGAGTTGTAAAAATTGCTCTTAGGAGAATAATTATAAAAAAACTGTCGAGAAAGAAAATAGAAAATTTGAACTTATGAAAAACATAGCTGAAGGTTTACGTAAATATAGTTTTTGACTTATTTATTATTTTTAAAATGTAATTTTTGATTTATAAGAGTAGGAACATGAATATTAATTTATTGATAATATTATAATCTTATAGTAGAATAATTTAATAATTTAAATAAGAACATTTAAATAAAAGTATAGATTGTATTTCATGTATGCAATGTTGTATCTAATTGTGGGAAAAAGAAGACTGCAAAAGTGATGACAAGTCAATATCACTTGGTAATAGTTAATGAATATTGATATATTTTATGATGTATATTTTTGTTTTTCCTTTTTTGCAGATTGCCTATAAATTATAATGTATGGAAGTATAAATGTTGAATTATATGCAAACGCTTTTGTACAACACATTTAAATTATGAGGTTAGGATTTATTTTGGGAATATGCATACTTTAATTTTATATTAGTAATATAACACAACAGGATGATGAATATTTACGTGATTTTTTTAAAAACTTTCATATTATTGGATGTTCAAAGTATTTATATGACTAGTTTGTATATGTTTTAATAAGAAAGTAAAGCAGACTTTTCTTGTAGAGTAATCACATCATTTTAAGTACAAGTGAATCTTGTTTATTATTTTGAATATGTGAATTAGTTATTTGTCGATGTAAGATTTGATAAATCTTTTAGGAAATAATGATACGATAGTGAATTGGTTGTAATAGTATGAACATGAACCCAAGAGATGATATTAAGGTAGAATGTAATAAGGGAATATGAATAATATTTAGTAATCTTAGTAGATATGCAATACAGTTAACAAAGCCCTGTAGGTGTATATTTATTTGTGGGCAGTGTCTATTTTAAGTATTGATGTTTCAATAAAGCTGAAGGAATAACTTTGACATCATTGGTAGTATTGGAGGACATTAGACAGAATAGGTCATGCCTCTATTTCTGATAGATACACTGTGCCATGGTATTTTTCTTCGATATGTGCTATGAGTTATACTCTAGTTTTTCTTCCCTCGGCCTACACATCTATTCACTATCTAGATTTCCAAAGTAACAACATCGCACAGTATGGTATATTTTAAAAGAAATAATAGATAATTTAGAGTTTAAGATATGCTATTGTCTGAATAAGATAAGTTCATTGACTTGTAAGAAGAAGTATAGTTTGTGCAAATTGGAATTGAAAATCCAACGGATCCAAAAGGAAAAAGAATCATAAAATATGTTTTTAGATTTTATTTTGGAAAATAAAATAAATTTCAGGAATGAAATATGTAAAGCAAAGTTGTTTTTGAAATATTAAATAACTTTTAAATATTTTATTTCATTTTTTAATGAGTATTGCATATTTTTAAAATATAATGTTATAAAGTAAAACGATATAAACAATAAGCATAAGTACAAATTTTATATTATTAAATAATAGGGAATATATCAGTGATTACAATATAGTATTAGAGTAATATTAAATGGGATGTACTATATTTAATAATCATAGTGTAGTGAACAACGATATCCACACAATCTAGTAATAAATTATCAGTAGATATTTTATATGATATCTTTTAACATTGCAAAATGAAATTGTCTAGTGAAAAATATCCATGCTCAATTATTGTTATTATTTTGTTTTTACGTACTATGTTTCAATAGATGTTTTAAAATAAATAAAAAAAGACGCATAGTTAAATATTAGTTAAAGATATGATATGTTTTAAATAAGTATAAATAAATGTAATTTTATCATAAAATTGATCACAAAGAGGTCAATAAAATTGTGTTGTTTATTATTATTACTTTAAGTCAGATTGAAGACTTAACTAGGTTCTAAATAAAAATGTAGAACGGTGCAACTTGAGGATATCCAGTGTAAATATTGTAAATAAATTTTTATTTATTTTAGTGTTGTAATAAAACTTTGTTAAAATTGTTTTTTTTTTCAAAAATTTGTGTGTTCTGGTTGTTTCTTTTTCCCATCATGATGCATCTAAAACACAGAGTCATTGAAATAAAAATAATATTTTGCACAGAGATAAATAAAGAATTATTTTAAGAATTCGAAT
Source organism: Epiperipatus broadwayi (assembly GCA_028023455.1). Classification (NCBI taxonomy): domain Eukaryota; kingdom Metazoa; phylum Onychophora; class Udeonychophora; order Euonychophora; family Peripatidae; genus Epiperipatus; species Epiperipatus broadwayi. The sequence continues at coordinate 399,503 of JAQFVV010006206.1, forward strand.
ATTTTCTTGGAATTTATTTATTTAAGAAATCACATTTTTACATTATCTTATGGTCATAAATTGATTATATAACAGTACATCAAATTATATGCTATCTCTTGCCACACATATATTTTTCAGATTGTCAAATACTACCACATTTTTCTTACATTATTATATGAAGATAAAAGATTATAGTATAGTATTTTATTATTTTATTATAGTAATAAATTATAGGAAAGAAAAGATACATAAAAGTTAATCCATCCAATGAAGAATATTATTATTATTTAGTATTATTATTATTAGTTATGACATAAAAATCCCTTATCATGTTTTACTACCATGATTTTAATTAACTTAGAATAGTTTTATGAACCTGAGATTTTATTGAGCTAAATAATTATAAATAAAAGATTAAGATTTAATTATTAGTTTAATCTTAATGAGTAGGATTTATTAAAGTTGTAAGAATACTATAAGTTTATTTATGTGAGATAGTAATAGGGGGATAGTGTTCTTATGCCATTGAGGTAGTATCCTATGGGATATTGGCTCGATGTAATCTTTCTTGTCACCTGTATTTCACTTCCAAGTCTCATGATATAATAAATATTTATTTATTTATTTTATAAATTGAACCTTTTCATTATTTTGTTAGTAGAGTGTTTTAATATAATACAGGATATTTTATTTATCAATTATTAGTATTTAACCAAACATAATCTTTAACTGAGCTAACCCATTTTATTTAATATTTATATTGCCCAGAAGTGATGTGCAAACAGCAAGGTTAGAATATATATATATAACTAGAACAGCAAGATTTCTTTTATTATTAATTTAAGTATCATGAATATGTAAATAGATTATCCACAACATTATATGAATAAAGATAGGTAAAGCAAAATGAACCTATAAGGTTACAATCTCTTGAATTATTGTCTTCTTGCATAATTCTGAATATGAATTTTTAGTTGCTGTAGTTTTATAATTAAACCACACATTTTTATCTGTGTTTTTATAGTACACACATATATATTATTGAACAGTCTGAATAAAATAAAAGCTTTTAGTTAAGATCATTACCCTCTAATGATGCAATTTTGGGTGTGACCTACTCTTCACTTTTTTTTTCTATTCATAGATTAAGATTATTATGTGAACATTTTAGTAATGTTTTACTGTTTTTCTATTACCACTTTATTTTAATTTCCTCTAATAATAAGAATGAATGTTGTAAGTTTTTAAACAGAACTTTTATTATAAACGAAATAAAAAAATGTTTTACTTATATATCAATTTTTAACATTAAATGTATACAAATAAATATACCCTATAAAAAGGTAACATGGGCTTTTTCAATAATTAGTGCATACTGGGCAAAGGCCTTTTCAATATACCTCTTTTAGAGGAACAGTGAAGAAAAAAGCAATATTTAGTGGGTTTGCCAACTATCATCTGGTGAGAATTAAATATTGCACTTGTTTTATATTTTAATTAAGTACAGCTAGATATTTATTTACTGACCAATCTTGGAGAGTTATCTGGGTTGGTTTTTGGGCCAGCTACTTAACAGAAAAATACTAAGCTTCTTGAAAATAATTTTATTTGGCCTAAGTTTGAATCTCAGGGCACAGGTATAACAGATGAATGTGCTATCTCTGCACCATGAGATTCTTCAAATATACAGTATTTAAATATATATTCTAATACTAAACAAGTCATGTCATGGTGGTATCATATTAGTTTACAATGCCTACAACCTGGAATTTAATCTGACTAGTAAAATATTATTCTTAAGATATAGAGTAAAAAAAATAAGACAGAAAAAAAATGCATATCTAATGCCTTCTTCATTCTTTGCTATAAAGAAATGCTGGGGAGAATATTGATCTATAGTAGACTATAAATCTATGACTATGGTAATAAAATTAAAGGACTTTATAAGTCATTAGTCAATCTATCTTCTGATTAGAATTTTTATTTCATTAATAATTGAGCAGTCTTAAAAATATTCTTACATTAGATAAAATAATAATCAATGTCTTTTTAAAATACACTCAGGTCTCGTTTTATGCGGTAAATAAGTTCCACAAAAAACACGCATTAAAAAAATCACACAAAAATAGACTTACCTTGAAAAATGGAGGATACATTCTGTAATTTTCAGAAATTGCATAAAAGCAAGGTAACAAGAAAAAATTACTTTAAAATTCACATAAAAAAATAAGGAAATAAAATATGACTAATAAAAAATTTCAAATAATTGAAAAAAATTGATACAAACAAACTTTTTTTATTAACTACAGTATTTAATTTTATATTTTTTCATACATATTTTAATCATTATCGCTATTTGACAATATGCAGTTTGTTTGTAAACAGCTAAGAAATCAGATTCATCACAAAAGGAAGTACAACTAGCACCATTGTCAGTCTTGTGCTGTATTAATGTTTTTCTGTCAACAATGTAATTGGTAATTAAACTTTGAGACAATGATTTCACTAATTGTTTATAAAGCTTGTGATATCCAGACATACAACTATTTAACTCTTGTTGGAATTTAAAAGGTTGTTCATTGCAGCAAACTCTCAGATTTCAGTATTTTCTGACATTTTTCTTTGTCTCATGCATCAACATAAAATCTATGATTAAATGATTTTTACTTATCAGAAAATAATAAATTTGTCTTCATTTGATAGATATTTTTGTTTACTACTGAAATAAATTTTAAATGTTCATATTTTGTTTCTATATTTAAAAAAATGAGATCGCAATCAAAACAAAAAGATTTATACATTATCATTTCTAGAAAGATTATTTTCAGTTTACAAAATCTTTGTTATGTCTGATTATTTTTAAAAATTTAAAAGAGTGTTTATTTCTGTTATATCTAACAAAATATGTTTTAAACATTTAAAATTTTTGAATATTTATTGCAATATTTTTATATTTGTAAGTATAAATCTATTATTATTATTTATTCATAAGTAAGATTCTAAATAGTTTCAGGTCATATTCTCCATAGCTGCTAATATAATGTTATATTTTTGAGAAAAGAAAGTATTTCAAGTCAAAATAAGTTATTAATAATTTAAATTTCTCAATATCTAATAAATATAGTGAAATATGAACTTCTTTATCACATAAAAGGATATTAAGAAGAAACATGAATCACATAACTTCAAAATCGCATTAAAAAAATCTGCATAAAATGAGACCCAGATGTGGACTTTCAATGTTTTCTATATAGATATCTGCTACTGAAATACTTATTCCAACAAATTTACTTTCATATCTTTTAATTCTTTTAAGGCTAAAATATTATTTGAATATTTTTTTGAAAAGCTCCTTTACATTTTCACTATTTTTTAATTTCTAGAATATATGCTAATGTAAACTTTTTTCGCTTATGTTATTACTTTTATATTATAAAATGATATACACCTGGGTATCGTTTTATGTGGGGTTTTTTAAGGCAATTTTGAAGTTATGCGATTCATATTTCTTAACATCTTTTTATGTGAGTTTTCTTTTATGTGATAAAGAAATTCATATTTCACTATATTTATTAGATATTATGAAATTTAAATTATTAATAACTTATTTTGACTTGAAATACTTTTCTTTTCAAAAATATAATGTTAAATTAGCAGCTAACTTGAATATAGCCTGAAGCTATAATAATAATAATAGATTTATACTTATGAGTATAAAAATATCGCAATAAATATTCAAAAATTTTCAAATTTTAAAACATATTTTGTTAGATATAACAGAAATAAATATTCTTTTAGATTTTTAAAAATAATCAGAAATAATGAAGATTTTGTTAATTTCGCTAACTGAAAATAATGTTTCTAATGATAATGTATAATCTTTTTGTTTTGATTGCAATCTCATTTTTTTAACATAGAAACAAAATGTAAACATTTAATTTTTATTTCAGTAGTAAACAAAAATATCTATCAAAGGAAGACAAATGTATTATTTTCTGATAAGTAATAATCATTTAATCATAGATTTTATGTTGAGGTGTGAGACAAAGAAAAACAACAGAAAATGCTGAAATCTGAGTTTGCTGCAATGAACAACTTCTTAAATTCCAACCGGAAAACTAAAAAGTTGTATGTCTGGATATCATGAGCTTTATAAACAATTAGCAAAATTGTATCAAAGTTTAATCACCAATTACATTGTCATCAGAAAACTATTAACACAGCATAAGAATGAAGATGGTGCTAGTTGCATTTCCTCTTGGGATGAATCTGATTTCCTATCAGTTCACAAACAAACCGCATATTGTCAAATAGTGATAATGATTAAAATATGTATGAAAAAATGGAAAACTAAACACTATAGTTAATAAAAAAAGTTTGTCTTGTATCAATTTTGTTCAAATATTTGAAATTTTTTATTAGTCATACTTTATTTCCTTGTTTTTTTTTTATGCGAATTTTAAAGTATTTTTTTCTTGTTGCTCTGCTTTTATGCAATTTCTAAAAATTACAGAATGTATCCTCCATTTTTGAAGGTAAGTTAAGTCTATTTTTGTGTGATTTTTTTTAATGCGAGTTTTCTGCAGAACCTATCTACCACATAAAACAAGACCCAGGTGTATATTTGTTTTAGCATTTTATGTGATATACTGGCACTTTCTTCCTTTTAAATACATCTATCATTGATTTAGATATATTTTGTTGGAAATTCTCTTTTCCTTTAAAAGATTATAATGGAATTCATTATTCAATAATGTATTTTCTGCATGCATAACTTTCCTTTTTCTAAAAAAACATTTATTGTTACACAAATGACTATTTTTCCCACCATTTCTTTTCTAGAACAATATTGGTAGATTTGTTTATTTCCAAAAAAAAAGTTAAATTTCCCTGCATTTTAATTATTAATACAACTATTAATAAAGTAATATGACTTAAAAGTTGAAACAAAATTTTTAAAATAAGAAATTAATTCAAAATTTTTATGTTCTTTTGACTGTAATCTTTTTAGACAGTTTTTTTCTGACTAAAAAGTAAAAACCTTCTTTTAAAAAAAATCCTGATATAATTACTTTTCTTTTTTTCAGTTAATTAAATATGTAGTAATTGTAGTTTGATTTTTCTATTATATTTTAAAGAGAGGAAGGGCAATATTTGGTAAAAAAATTGAATCATTTACATTTTATAGTCTGCACACATAACCCTTTAATCTCCTATACACACACATGAAGGATATGTATACTGTTAACAGATAAAAGCTAAATAAATATGGGTCATAGTCTAAAAAAGTAAATAAATATTAGTTTTGGTAAATCAACTATTATAAAGTGTTAATATGACTGTGGATTTAACACATGAGTATGCAATTATTTTGCCTTACTTTTCATAATATGTAGATATATAATCATCAACTTCACACATATGCATTCTATGCTAATATGTATATTAAGAAATTGAATAACATTTTATCAAATTAATAAATATGTATCTGAATATTAATTCTAAGACAGTAAGTAAATTGCTTTTACTGAATGTTTTTTATATATGTAATTAGAGGAATTTGAACTGATGAGTGCTGGTTCTGCATGAAATCCTTATACTGGGGATCATCTATCTTTTTTGTCTCAACTTGTCACTTCTAGTGCTAAAGTGTTTGATGACTCTAAACTAAAGCAATTAACCATTATATTATTGTTATTATTATTAAAAAAAAAAAGAGTTCTGCTCAAAAGTAATTTTCATATTTAGGCAGATGATAATTAATAATATCATTACTTATATAGTTTATAGTGACTTTTATCTTTTTTAATTGTCTCAGGTATCGTTGAAATCTAATAGCAAAAACTTAATGAATAAATAAAAATGTAGACACTATATATTATAATTAACCACACGTTTCAATCAAGAGTGTGAATAATATATAAATCACATATCTTGAAATGTTCTATATAAATTACAATAAGGAAGAAAACTTAACAAAAGCACAATCCTCTCCTTTTTCTTTCCAAAAACTTTATTTTCTTATATTAATAATGAACATATATATTATACAAACTCCAACGTTTCAACAGTTTTATATCCTTACAGTCATTTTCAAGGATTTACAACAACAACAAAAAAAAATACATATTTATAAATAATATCTTAATCACATAAAACTTTCTTCTTATATCAACATAAACATTAAAAACCATATTAATTATACATAATTATATTTTACTTACTTCTCCTTCCTCTACTTTTTATTATTACTATTCCTTCTTTACATTATTTAATTACAAATCTTATAACGTTATAAAAACATCTAAGAAACTTTTTATACCAATTTTAAACCAACCCTAATTGCAACCAACCCTAATTGCAAATTATAAAACAGTTGAAACGTTGGAGTTTGTATAATATATAAATATGTTCATTATTAATATAAGAAAATAAAGTTTTTGGAAAGAAAAAAGGAGAGGATTGTGCATTTATTAATATTATTGGAGAACATATATATTTTAAAAGAAAAAATAATTGTATATTTATTGTGTAATAATATATGGAAGAAAACTTAAGACTCTTTTATAAATTAAATAATAGTTTAGTTAAGCAGTTTAATTAATTAAGCTCCTGATATTTAATAAATTTAAATTTTTGATTATATTTTTAAAAAGTAATCTATTTAAAATATCGACTGAAATAAATTTTGTTTCAACAGATGTGGTGACGATTTAAGAGAATTTCTTTAAGATTTTTTTTTTCACAAATTTCAACTATAATTTAATCATGGCAACAAACTAATTAAAAATTGACACTTCAAACTGATATCATATCAACTAGTATTTGTCTTAACTATTTATAAATCAAATCTGGAATCACTTTTACACTATTATCCTAATTTATAAAGGATTGTAGATCAGACCAGTATTTTATATGAATAAAAAATGTAGTACTACAACTTTATAAATATTTTTACAAAAAAATACTGTCTCATAAAGAGTTATATATTAAATTAGATTTCACTGACTTTTCGATGAAAATGTTAATGTGATTCATTTACATTATTTGTTTACTAGCTATATATCAATATATATATATTACTAAAACATGTGATGTGATATGATGCATAGTGACTTCTTCTTAGATGAAGTCAGGAATCTCTCAGCAGCTATGCCCAGAGAAACCTGTTAGCCACTGTACCTTCTCTTTCCATTCCTCACCCTAAGTTTTCCCATTATCTGATTCATCCCATTTCCACAACATAATCTTTGTCAACTCTATGGCCTTTATATCTAAATCCCCTTTATCTTTTCCCAAATCCAGCATAAAAACCAATAACCCATTTTCTGTATAATCACTTTGTTCATATTTATTCTTCCATAACTTCATTATTTGTACCCTTTCTGCTTTCAAGCATTTACATTCAATTAACAGATGCCTAATATTTTCTATGCCTTCCTTACACAATTTGCAGACTAAATCATTCCATTTACATGTATATTCTCTTGTTGCTAAAGATCTTGTTCGAGCCTTAAACAATAAACCACTTTCCTTACTATTATCATAAATTAACTTGCACCCAATGTTCTATTTACTTCTATATATATTTAAACTCTTTTTACTCTCCACACTAGTTCTCCATCTCTCCAACTCCCTATTCATTATTAATGCATCTATTATTTTATCCCATTCTTATTACTATAACACTCAACAATCCTCCTAACACAATCATCCCACCTTTTGTACAAGTATACTGATATAAATTCTTTATCCAAATCTTTTGCATACCGCATTACCTTTCTCACCCATCTTGTTGCCTGCCCTTTACTCCTAACCCAATTAAATACTATTTTGGCTATTCTTTTATTGTCCATAAACATTTTCATTTTACTTTTTGCATTTCTCATATAAAAACTCCTTGAATTGCCTCCTTTGATATACACACATCTGTATCTAATACATGTCTTCCTACTTCCCTTTGTACTTTTTCTAAGTAACCTAATACCCCTTTACTAACACATAATGCATCATTACCATATGTTAACCATGCTACTGCAACTCCCTTCCATACAATTCTAGCTACATCATATTTATTATATGAAAACACTGTCAACTTCTTTAACAATCCCTTTCTTTTCTTTGCTTCATTTATCAATTTTTTCTCCCATTCATCCAAACAATTTTTCTGATTCCTTACAATAGCAACTCTATACAATAGTGCTATCTAGTGTAGGACATAGTAATGAATGGATGCTAGGTCTGTGCATCAACATCTTTATCCTATGCCTACTCATCCAATATTCCCAAATTAGTTTTTAACTTATGGCTTTCATTAGTGAAGAGGCTTGGATCTGAGAGTAATGCACCTAGATCATGTGATGTTTTAGTATGTATTATTAAACATTAAATATTTTACGACTTAGCATATATAGTAAAGTTAACTTTAAAATGAGTCTTAAACGCCCTCTCACTCCACTGTTTAATTTTCTATAGGCCATTTTAAAAAATATGTGATTAAATATTATTCAAATTCTTGCTTTAACAGTGCATGAGTATTTGGAATATTAATATTAAATCGCAATTTTTATCATTGAGTTATAGTTATTAGACACAGGGCAACTGAGATAATTTTGGTTCAGACCTAATAGTATTGTATTGAAATGGGTAGATTGTTCAGCTTTCCATATGTAATGTAAAATAAAAATTAAATTTTATTCTACATATGTTGAATTGCATGATTAACCATTCATTTATTATATATCATTATCATCATTATATGTATTCACTTTTAAAAAATGTCTCATGCATTATAAAAACCATCTTTTTCATTTTTTCTATTCCTTACTCCCATATTCAAATCAAAGCTAAGACTTTTTTTTTTTTTCATTTTTGCTGTTATCATAAAATTTTTGAAGTTATTTCCTTCATTTTTTTTTAATCTATGCAAATAAATATGGAATTAAATAGATGTGTACTTAACATACAAGTATGTGTGTGCACATATATATAGTTCAAATAAAATATAAAACAGAAGAAAAAAACACTCCTATATGATATTAACTCGATTTTGAATTATCACTTAGTTAAAACATATATGTTATTGAATTCTAATATTATAAACTCAAAAATATTTTTTTTTACTTTAGATTTTCAGAAAGCATTATCCTAATATCAAAATCATAGAAATTCCTCTTTTGCTAAGGTCAACATATTCTTTTTCTAGCTCTCTTTTTTCAAGAAACTGCTAACAAACTTCTTGACCATATTTTTAAAAATAAAATAATCTTACCATAACTCATCTGCCAGATTATTTAGATTTAATAATAAAAGTCTTCATGCCTGATGTAAGCATTTTAGATCCATCTCCATTCATAATATCAATTCAAAGATCTGAGGAAAAAAATCCTATTTGAATTTTTAGTTTCGATGGATACTTTCTATTAGAATTTTATCTCAACATCCATTCAGAAAAATACTTATACTACATAATCTAATTTATTTTATTTATGACATTTTTCCTTTTCTATTAACATCCTTATTATCTATGCATCTTTATAATGCTCATCTTTTTCAGTAGGTTATTTTCAAAGCTTTCAATGCTACCTTTTTTTTTTCTTGTCTTTTGGTTATTTCTGTATGGAGACTTAATAATTCATGTTCAAGTATATTTTCATATATATATTAAAGTGTTTTTATAAAAATATTATAAATAATGAACCAGTTATCATGATGGGCATGTTGACTTAGATATTATCTATGATTTAGTCAATCATTTTTATCTTACAAATTTGGAACTGTTTACCCATTTTTAATTCATTCTTAGTTGTTAAAACTATATCAAAAATCTATAGCATATTGTTTGTCATATAAAAAGATTAATATTTGCAAGATTTATCCCAAAAATTCATCTCTACCATCCATCTCAAATGGTATAGAGCTATTATATCATTGTTAAATTTTAGCTATATACTAATTTAAATATATAAAGATTTATTCGCATTTGCATATTTTATAGTAAATATGAGATCAATGGCATAATATACTTGACATCATTTCACTTTAGAGAAATATATGTAAGCATGAATAATTGATGAATGTTAAATTGCAGTACCAAAGGATCATTAGATAGCTTCTGGCTATTGGAATTGCAAATATATTTTCAGAAGTTATTTTTATTATACTATTTGAGCTAATGACACAAGAATGTAAACAGCCTAAAAGTTTGGGTAAGCTGTCTAAGTCTATCATTAAATTAGTAAATATATATTCAATATCTTCAGTGATAAACTGTTGATATCTTTGACTTTTTGTAAAAGGATATTTGTCTAAGCAAATCAACACATGACTCTTCTACTTTATAATTAGAATAAATAAATGAAAAAATCATATTTATGTCAATTGGTGTAAGCTTTAGAGTCAATGGATATTAGATATTAGTATTTAATAAATCCCTATCCAATATCTCCAGATATGTTTCTAGCTTATAGTTTATCAGTGAGAAGTTTTGGATCTAAGAACAGTGCATCTGCATCTTTTAAATCTAACACATTTTTATTATATTAGTCATCTTTTACTTCTTCATTATGCTCATGTGCATTAGCTTAAAAAAAAGGCTGATTATTGGTTTATTACAATTCAAAAACATCACGCTATATAAAATAAATATCTCATTTACAAAATCATAATCAGAAAACAAGAATTTGCTATTCAACAGCAATGTGTAAGCTGAAGTCATGTGATATTTTATAGATTTTAAGGTAATATGAATTGAGCCTAAAACTTTCAAAAAGCTTATTGATAACTTAAAAACAACAGGCTTTAAAAGATATTTAAAAATGTGTATTTTATACTTTCTTGCTACTGCAAAGTATTTGTTATTATGTGATGATTATTCATGGACATCCCTGGCTTTAAGCAAAATGAATGTATGGGTTCATGTATGTACAATATTTCTTTATTAAACCATTAAACAACACATGATCATTGATTACTCTGGCTTGTACTGAGTGGCACTACTGTATGCAGAGTTTTGCCTGTTTTATTTCTTTATTCATATAATAAGGAACAAAGTTAAATTATGACTCATATTTCTTGGAGACTTTTAAAATCATTATGCAAGATCATGGCAATGCAGATAAATGTAAGAGAATGATTTATAATTTAAATTAATCATATATATATAAAATAAATAAAAATATCCGTTAATTAAAAATAATATTGTAATTATAATTGAAATAATATTTTTAAAGATTGTTTGAATTGTTTATAAACCGTTTAAAAATATTATTTCAATTATAATATATATATATAGCACAGTACTGTTAACTATGTATTACATATATTATCTAAATAATAATTAGTAATAATAGTAAACAGTCACTCAAAAGTGAATATAGCCAATCCAATTCCAAAAAAAAAAAGAACAGAAATACAAAGAGAGAATAAAAAACTATCACTGTTATAGATTCTAGATCAGCGATTCTCAACCTGTGGGTTGCAACCCCTTTGACGGTCAAACAACCTTTCATGGGGGTCACCTAACCATTGGAAAACATATTTTCCATTCATAACAGTAGCAAAATTACAGGTTGGGAGTCACCACAACATAGGAAACTGTGTTAAAGGGTCATAGCATTAAAAAGGTTGAGAGCTACTGTTCTAGATCATCTACAATTCTGTGTAAAACTATAATGAGTGAATCTGACATCTTGCTAATAGCTGTCAGTTTAAAAATTCAAAATGACAAACCATACCATTAAACAATAACAGGACTATATAATTATACCAGAAAAATTTGCTATTTGACTGTCACTAATTAAACATATCTTTTCATATAGTGAAGCCACATGGTAATATAATAGCACTATAACAATTAAGTTCATTACAACATTATGTTATGCACAATACCTTTACTCATGGCAATACTAATGAAGTGTAATTTGAGAGAGCAAGCCAAATTTAATGATATAGTATCTCTATGTATTATCTGTTTATTGTAAAAGAAAAAAATTGAATGTTTTATTGCTGGGAAATTCATAAGAAATTTGAAAGAGAACTGGGCAATGCATAGTTTGATTCACTTCAAATATTTCAGCAACAGTTTTGAAACAAAATTTAATGTTAGCGACTTTGCAATAAATGTCATATTTCTATTTTAAAAAACAAAAACAAAAAAAATTAATTATTAATAGGTTGGCAAATTTTCTAATAGGTTAAAACATCAGTTGAGCATAATATTATGTATTGAATAAAAAAAATTGAATTAAATACATTGTTTTTTAGAGAACACTCATCTCTAACTAGTAGAAACTAAAATGAAGTGTAATGTTAAATCGTTTATGCTCTTTATTATTATTTTACATTGCTTTAATTACAACCCAATATGATAGTTTCAATTATCCCAGCAATCTTCTTATTCAGATAAGACTTAACTCAAGTCTTATTTTCAATAGTATTTATCAATACTGGGGAAGATAGGACAGAAAAACAAATAAATTTCTTTTATAAAAATTAAAAAAATTCACATTATTAGTAGAGACATTTTTGCTGGGAACGAGGGAATCCATTTAACTTTGAAATAAAATCATGGGGGAGGGGGAATCCAGCAATTAATTAAGTCAACCTTTTGTTATAAAAAATAGGAATTGATTTAATTAAATTCTATACACCCCCCTCTCCATGTTTTTGTTTCAAGTTAAATGTAAAAATCCCAATTGTCATTGAAGAAATTTTTTTTTCTTTTTAGTGAATGATAAATAAAAGCATTTAATATATAAAAAAATTATCTTTAAATAAAAATGAAAATCTATATAGTACTTTAACTTGATTGAAACCTTATAGTTAACATATATATATATGTCACTTGTTGTTCCATTATGGGCTAATGTACATAGATCCAGAGATGGCATTGCAAGCAACTTGGAAAGAGAACTACTTTTCTTTGAGACATGCTGTATATATAAAGGTTAAAACTATCACAATTTTATTGCTTTTTATATGTATATATACATTTTGAAAGATTTTGAAAGTCATAGAAATAAGAGCATAAAAAGTAGGAGAAATCTTATTGTGTCTCATTATTTATTTAAAGAATTCGACATTCTTAATTTTTACAATAACTTTGCTATGGATACAGGCAATATTGTCAAAAGAAATAACTTCTATAATGCTAATATGAATCTTGTTATAAGATGTGATTTACTATTTCAATTCAAAATTAGCTAGGTAACCATTTACAGTTTATAATTTCCAAAATATCATAACTTTAGATTCCTGTAGTTGGTTAAAATATTGTTCCAAAATGCCAATATACCAGTGAAAAACAATTAAACTTTCTAAGTATTTTAGTTCTTATTAGTAATAGTAATATTCTATGGATTTTAATTATTCACTTTTTAATGTACAATTTCATAGTCATCACGTAAATAGTAAAATTTTATATTTATATTATTATCTTATTAAAGTTAGTTTGTTACATTTTTCTTTACCCCCACCCCCTTCTTGCTTTATACTTTTTATTTGCATCACTATGATCTACATCATGTATCTTCACAAACCAGAATGAAAACGGAAGTGCTTTTAAGAAAAGAAAAATGATATCAGAATTTTGATTTCCAGATTACTCATTTGAAAGCCAGTTATAATAAAAAAATGATAATTATATAATTAACAGCCACATATATTGATGTTTAATGTATCATCAGAATTAAGGCCTAATCTATTAATTCAATGCATAATTGTCAATTGATATGTGAAAAAATATCAATCCAGATATTGCTATAATATCTAAATATATACTATCCATCAGATTATTTATTCCATTACCATATAGAAAATCGTTCATTATAAATCATAACTTATAATCTCTTAAAAATAAAATTAAAATGGAAATTCATTGTAAACTCCCAGAGAGCTACATATAAACTAATAATAATAATAATATAGCTATCACTATTAATATTTAAATCTCTTAACATAGTACTTTTTATTTTAATTTCAGTAAAACAAAGATTGAAACTTGTGTTCACAACAATGCTATAGACCTTTTACAGATAAAACATAGCATTCAGAAATAAATTACTAAGAAATTTCACAATATTAAAATTCCATATGTGAAACTACATGTCTGTATAATTTCAATTACAAAAATCATTTAACACCATTACATTTATATATCCAGTGTAACATAAAAAAATATTCAATTCTGAATAAGAAAAAATTAAATTATGTGACTAATGATAGATCAAAAGGCATTAAATAATTTTGCTTATATTTTATGAATCAACAATAATAAATATATGAAAATGTGCAATAGTTTAGATTAGTTAATTTTATTTAAATAGCAAGTTTAACATAACATAATTTGTAAAGTGTTTAATTCAGAAGCACTATTTTATAGGATTTGCCACAACTAAGTTCAGCCAGGAATAGCAAAAGACTTATCACATTCATTTGCTGGATGCTTAATTAGTGGATTGACCCTATATTCTGTTTCAGTTACGTTGTATCACGATATTCATTTACAGCATTTGCTTGTTATATTTTACACTTTTTCTATATATATATATAACTATTACTGTTTTGTTTTACAGTGCCAAGATATATGTGGATTATTTTAAGACATGGAAACAATTGTCTTAGATATGTAATTTATACATTAAGAGACTGCAGACTTCCATTCAAAATGGACTGTATATCCTTTGTTTATTTTACTGGCTGCAGAACTTCAGTTATCATAATAAATTTAAGCCCAAAAAATATGCATAATAAATAAAAATTCAATTATTCATTAAAAACAAATAAATAAAATAGTATCATACAATAATATATATATTCATCAAAAGTCAGTTTTTTTTAAGAAAAAAAAATATTTAAAATATCTTATTGTTAAAATGATTTGTCTAACACTCAGTATAAAAATAACAAACAACTGCCAAAGAGGAGTAAGACTGTCAATTGGAGTTAATTAGGCAGAATTGTTGAATCTCAGTTGTTGATTGATACTAGCTAAACTCAAAAGCAATCTTGTAAATATCTTTCTAATAAAAACACTACTAAATAACATTTCCTAAAATAGTTTAACTACAACTGCAATATATATGAATGTTTGTAATTGATGGCTAATGATATCAAAACCAGATGAGATTTTAAAATGCAGTTCCATTTCTAGGAGAAAAAAAACTGACAATCAAGTTTGAATTAAAATAGAAAGGTGATGAAAAAAGACTTGAGAAATTACAGACCTAATAGTCTTCTATAAATTCTATATAAAATCTTTAGAAAGATAATTACATTTGTTACATCAATCTTTGGATGCTAACTTAATCAAAAGAATAAGTTGGTTTTAAAATATCCAAGTATTGAGACAAGTTATAGAAAGTATAAAAATATATAAGTTGTCATTATGCTTTGGATTTGTAGATTATGAAAAGGCATTTGAATCTATAAGTATGTCTACAGTGATTAAAGTATTGAATCAATAAAATATAGATCCAGGGTATTGTTATATGATCAACAATATTTATCAAAATGCAGCAATGAGAAAGAGCGATTGGTTCTATATCTCCAAAAAATTTTGCAGCAGTGCCACAAGAAGTATTTTGTGGGTTAAAATGAAAAGCTAAGAAAGTAAATGAATATTATTTATATCATCTAGATTTTGAAAATGTTGTAGTTGTTTTTTTAAATAAAAAAAATGCTTCAGGGCTTCAGGAAATGTTGCAAGAATTGTCATATGAAAGTAAGAAAATAGGATTAAGGATAAATGCTAAAACGATTTAAATAATATTATTCTATGAATATAGTATGGAGAGTGGTGGGTCATGTGAAAGTCTGTGCTCGTACCCTGTCTATTACATATATAGACACAGGTATATATAAGCCTGTGTATTTCATCTATTACATATTAGAGATGTCTGCCTATCCCTTGTATATGTATTTAATGGATTATGTCCTGTACATGAGGGGTCAGATTGACCTTTAGGTCAACATGGGTGTTACAACAATCTCGGCCTAAGGGTGGCCTTTGAGTGTTCCATCATCATATTTTCAATTGGATGGACAGTTGAAAAGTTGGAGTGTGGAGTACATTGAAGCCTGTCCATTAAAGTAGGAGGATTTGCTATCTTAATATATATCTGAGCACTTGTAGCATATATGTGTAGAGATGGTAATCTGGACCAACTGATGATTGCTGGTTTAGCATGAAATACGTATATTGGTGATTATTTATCTTTTCGACATATGTGTGTTCAGGTGTATCAGTGTTATGAGATAGTATGGAGAGTGGTGGGTCATGTGAAAGTCTGTGCTCGTACCCTGTCTATTACATATATAGACACAGGTATATATAAGCCTGTGTATTTCATCTATTATTCTATGAAGAAAATAAAGATTGATCATCATGAATTAGAAGAAGCTAACAATTACAAATACATTGGCCACAATATTAACAGAAACATAAATATAAAAATATTAAGTATACAATTAAACTTGGATAGATTGCTTTTGGTGGATATAAGGATATAATATTATAAGGAAATATGCTCATGGGTTTGTAGAGGAAAGTTTTTAATAGACATGTTTTATTCACTGATATCATTGAAAGAATTACAATGAAATGGAGGCTGTGCTGGATGTAGAAGAGATGATGATAGATGGACAATTGATGTTTTAAATTGAATCCCATGAAATTGTAAAAGACTTATAAAAGAGTCACATGTGAAATGAATAGATGAAGTAAGGAAGTTTGCAGTATTGTTAAGAAAAGAAACTAGAAATTGAAGCAACTGAATTAAACTTTGAGATCTTCATGATAAATTGAAAATGATGATGATGATTCTTATATCTCCTACTACAATTTTGTAATATGTGAAATGAAATCAACACAATGAAACTATATCATCAGCAAAACATTAATTCATAAAATTACATAATGCCTTGCAAAACTGATCAGTTTCATTAGAGAATTGTGATTTAATCATTGCCAGAGCTAGACTATTACCCACAAACAATTAGTGAATTAAATTTATATTTATAATTTGATTATTTATAAAAGTGAATGGCATAAAATTCATTCATAAAACAAAAATAATTAGTTACTTTTTAACACTTTTATAATTATTTTAATTCATAAAATTTAATCTATCTTATTGATTATGACACTGATGAAATAATCCCATTGTAATTTGAAACTAAAGTTCACTAGTTTAAACTCACTTTCTCATTTGTTTGTGTCAACAATATGTGTTCATCTCTCATCTATGTATTTTTATCTCAGTCCCTTTCTGTAAATTCTAACATATATCTCACAATAGTTTGAAGTGTGATTTGAAATCTTTGTATTGCTTTTCTGATAAATGTCTAAGTACCAAATCCATTAGTAAAGATTGATAAACACATTTAATAAAACAATCTTTCTTTTCAAAAGTGTAAACACATTTCATTTGAATATCAAGATACTTCTATTAAAAGCACTCATTCCAAGTATTATTGTATTATTGATTTCATCTATTATGTTTTATATTCCAATTAATATGACCATATATTTATAGTTATTAATTTCTTTTTTTAAAAAAAAAAACAGCAAAAAAAAAAAACTAATAAATATTAAATTAGCATTTAACCTACCTTTTTGCTTTCAATCAGTAATTATTGTAATATTTTATTAACTTTGAGGCACTGCATACGAAAACAACCATATCATGTGCAAAATCTAGATAATGTAAGTAATCTTCATTTATTTATTTTTTTAAGTTTTATTTTTAATTAACAATGTACTTCCTATAAAATCAATGTAAACAATTTTGGATAGTATCACTCTGTACATTACCTTTATCAATGTTAATCTTGTATATCACTAATTATTGCTGTATTTTGAGAAATATTCTGTCTTAATGATACAAAGTTTTAATTTCTGCAGAAATATTTTGAAAATCAAATGTCTTTCCATAGTCTATAAATCCAAAGCAAAATGGTAACTCAAACTAAATGGTCCTTTCAATAACTTGTTTTAAACAGAGCAAAACTCTCCATACTTGTTTTAATGCTTAGATGTAATTTTCTGGTATCCAAACATCTCATGGTTTTCAAAAATTTTGATTGATTTGAATTTTTATGTTTTCTGTAAAATTATTAGTAATGATTTTAGCAAACAACTTATACAGAAATGATAAAAGACTGATTGATCTGTAGTTTCTAATATATTTTCTTTTTTTTATATATTAATAAAATTATAGTATTTTTTCTGTTATATAATATATCATTGTTTAAACATTTTTCATATAATTTACCCACAATTTCTCGACTTTTCCCAGATTCTTTTTAATTATTAATAATAATTTCTTCACTGCTTCATATATTTATTTGCATATTTTACTTAATCATTTAAAATATTTGAAATTTCAAAATATGCATTCATAACTGTGATGGCTATGCTAATTTCTTGTTCTTTATTATTACATAGTTCTTTATAGAATTTCTTCATATACTTCATAGTATTAAACTTCTTTTTAGTAGTAGTAAATACTTTTTTTTCTATTATCAAAATAATTTTCTTTCTAATACTAAGATTTTATTTTATATGTTTAAGACTTTCATTCATTTCTATAGCTTTTTTTCTATTTTACAATTATATTTTATGTTATCATTAACTATTTTTAGACCATTTTACAGAATTTCATATAATCAGTTTTTTTTTAATTGGTCATTTTTAAACATTTTTATATTCCTACTTTTCTTCTTACATTTCCTTGTCTCATCTGAAATGTTACTGAATTGCTATTTTTTATTGTTATCTGCATAGCATTGGTAATCTTTTTATTGATATCATTCAAGTCTGAGTCATACTTTTGAACTCTATTAATATTTTAAAATAATTTCCAAGTTTCAGCTTTAATTCAATAAACCATTTCTAACAGTTACATGTTTTGATACTGTCTTTTTTAATGTTTTATGTTACTTAAGTTTTGTACTAACACATATCTTATCTATTATTAATCAATGATCACTTTCTATATTCAATTTATTAAATCCATGAGAGTTGAAATACACAATTTTCTGTAACTGTAATATAACCTAATACTGCTGTGACTTTAATTACATATCTCTACATTTCCATTCTTTTTTTAAAATAAAACATTTCTAATATAAATTTTATAGACTATGTCCCCTCTCATTTTTACCTCTGTAACAAAATTTACTGTGGATTTTCAGTTTTAACAGTAAAACTTCCCATCAAAAACATTGTATGAATCTATACAAAAATTCTCTACTTTTTTAATCAGAATGAGAACTTGGGACAATCCTGAATCATTTCCATTCAGTATCTTTCATTAAGCAACTAACAGTGCATCAATTTTAATAATGCTCTTCTTGCATGTTTTATTTATAATGAATCCAACTTATATTTGTGCTTCTAATATCTGTGCTTTTCTAACAAAGAACATGTTCATTTTTCAAATCAATTGACTTATGTTTTCTTTTAACTTCCCAAAGTCCAGCAATGTCCAACTACCTTTATTTTCAACTTTCAACTTTTATCATAATTGATCATTTTAACCCCTCTAGAATATTAGCATCTAAATGTATTTTTATCTAGATACAATTAATGCCTGTTATTAAGTATCTAGCATCTGAGCTGAAAAACTGTTTTACTAATTTTAAAACCAGAGTTAAAAACTAGTAATTCAGTATATTAACTGAAGTGTCTTGATAAGTAACCCATTTAAATTTGTTTGGTGTGAATAATCATATAGAAACATTAACTCCAATGATAAAAAAAAAATTACATGCAATGAACATTAAGAACTGGTTGATTTTTTTTTAAACCTCCAAAAGAAATTAATATTTTTTATAATTAATTACAAATTCTTTTTCAACTGAAGTTATGATATATTATATAGCATGTAAAAAAATATTTATGATGTTAATTCATATTATGATGATTTTATATTATAAAAATTAAACACTTGGTGCACAATTTATAGAAAATTAAATTCTGTAAACTGACAAAAAAAGTTAATATTTAAATATATATTTCTTATGTCTTTTTTTTTTTACATTTCATATGATTGCAAAAATAGAAAATTTATGTGTATGTAAATATGTAAATCTACATATACAGACATATGATAATGGCCTTTCATTTAGGTTCTTACAACTGCAGATCACTTTCAAATGAAAGAAGATTGCTTAAATTGGAAGAACTGTCTGATATTAAACGAAAAATTGTTGGACTTTGTGAAGTTAGAAGAAAAAGTGAAAAAGCAACTGATTTGGGAAGGTGGACATGTATTTTACTACAAAGACACAAATATTAGAAGCATAAATAGAGTTGGAGTCATTATAAATAATAAATGAAGTAACAACATTGTGGAAATTAATGTTGTACCAGACAGAGGAACACGATTAATTATTTAACCTAATGGAAAATATCTAATGCAGATAATTCAGATATTATACCCTAACAAATTCTCATTGTGAAGAAGCAGTAAAGTAGTTTCATATGGTTGTACAAAAGATTTTTGATTAGACTAAGCAACATTTTAAAATTATCATGAAAGATTTTAATATTAGAATTGGTAAAACAATTAAAAGATCAAAGTGCTGGGGGTAAATTTGCTTATGGTAATAGAAATGAGAAAGAATACGGACTTGTGTAATATGTAGAAAAAGAAAACTATATATTATGAATTCTTTCTTTTAAAAAATGATAATAAATGATCATAAAAGCATTCAAATAAAGGTACAGAGCAGAATTGGTTTACATTTTGTCTAACAAAAAATGTGTTTTAAGATGGTAATGTCCATAATAAATTCAACACAGGAAGTAATAAATAATTGTTGAGATGTAAGATATGCATTAATGCAAAATTAGAGAGACAATTATTTTTTTTAAAAAAAACAGTATTCACAGTTCATATTCCTAACTTTCAAAAACATTCCAATGAATTTCAATTAGAATTTGCAAATCATTTTTAAATATTAATAGATTTTGAAGATGGTTCAGAATTGAATGAAATCAATAAAAACAAAACTCTATTACGAACTGCATGAAAGATGATAGTTGGTCCAAAATTCCTACCAAGAAAAGACAATGCATGATAATAATAAAAAGAGAATATATATATATGATCCATTAAGAAGAATTGAATATCTAAAGTTTTATAAAATGATATGAAAAAGAGTTAATACTAATATAAAAAAATATAATTGTGAATTATCAAGGAAAACTATAGAAGAGAATAAAAATATCAAAGAGTAAAAAAACATTTTGGAATTGGTAGGAAACTTATTTCAGGAAAAGGTAGAAAAGTTAACACCATGAAATATAAGGAATAATTCTATAACAAATTATATAGCAATAAAAAATAAAAACAAACTATACCCTATAATTAATATATCTTCTGAACTGTTCCTAGCATTTTAAATAAAAGATACGTGCAATTAAATCTATGAAGAAGAAAAAAACTCTAGGTAATAATGTCATTATAATCAATATTTTAAAAGAACTAAGTGAAAAAATGAAAAATTATTGGCAAAGATATACACCAAATATCTAAATGATCAAGATATACCAAATGATTCAAACAATGCAGTAATCATATTGATGTTAAAAGGAAGTTATTATAAATTACAGATCTATCAGTCTTTCAAGATAATTACACCTCATCTACATATTTTGGATTTTAACCAACCAAAAGAGCTGGATTTAAACATGGTTTTAGCACAGTGGATTACATCCAAGTATTGAGAGGTGTTATTGAAAAGACCAATGAATATGAGTTGCCATTATGTTTTGGATTTGTTGATTATGAAAAGTCATTTGATTCTATAAGCATTTCCACAAACACGAGATGTTCAAGATATACACGCAGGTTATTGTCATATTTTAATAAATATTTATCATAGTGCAAAAGCAATAATTAAATGACATAGTGATACCAAGAAAATAACAGAATGACTTCCTCCAAAACTTTATTTTGTAGATTAAAATGAGAAGCTAAAGTATTAAAGGTAAATGAAAATTATTGTGGATTAAAATATGAAAATAACAAATTAAAAGTAAATGGAGATTATTGAAGTCATCTATGCTTCAGAGCTTCAGGAAATGAAAGGGTTATCAGATGAAAGTAAGAAAGTAGGATTAAAGATAAATGCTAAAAAAGACTAAAGTACTGTTCAATTGATTTTATCAAAAGAAGAAAATAAACATTGATAATCATAAATTACAAAAAGTTAATAACTACAAATATCTTTGTCAGATTAAACATAATCAATGTAATTAATCATAGAATCAAACTTGGATAGATTGTTTTTGGTAAAAATAATATTAAAAGGAAATATGCCTATTGTTTTAAAAGACAAGTTTTTAATAAATATGCTTCACCAGTTTTTATTTATGAATGTGAAAGTTGGATACTTAATAGAAAAGCAACATAGAGATTTCAGACTATTTAACAAAGTATAGAGAGATGTATGAAGAAGGAATTGAAATTGAAATACATCAGTGAATGAACAACAGATATTATTGACATCACTGAAAGAATTATGAGAATGAAGTGGGGTTATTGCTAGAAATAATGGTAAAAGATGGTTAATTGAAATTTTTAAACTAAATCCCAAGAGATTTAAAAGACTCAGAAAGAGATCACATGTAAGATGAATATTTGAAATAAGGACATTTATTAGTTTGATTGAAAAAAAGCAGAGATCGGTGAAAATGGATAAAACTTGAAGACTTTTATCCTACAGTTGATTGATAATAGTTAAAAATGATGATGATGCTTATATGTATATTCAATAAGGCCTCTATGACTTAGTAAAAAAATAAAATTTAAAAAATGCTTTTGTTTCAAAGTCATATCATGACCAAGACTAACACCACTTCATCTCTTTATTTTTCAATTTTTTTTTTTTTTTTTCATTAACTGCAAAAATAAAATTAGAGTTGGAAAGATAAAAAAAATTAAAAATAAATTTGATATCATTACAGGTATAATACTGTACAATAAACATAAGATAAATGTTAATTCAGTTTAAAATAATAACTGGAATTTAACATTAAAATTTTTTACATCATTGATTAATAAAGTTGTTTTAGGCCTCACACATATACCTTATTTCAACCTAGATATTTCACAACTTCTTTTATTAGCAATTCAACCCTAAAATTCTATAATATCTGTGAATCAATTGCAACAATGAATTAACAATAATGGAGAATTATTTTCTGTTGCAAATTTTTCATTTTTAATTCGTTAAGCTGACAATCACTGAACCTGTATGACTGGATGCAGTTGTAGGGTGGTGGAACTCAGTGTCTACAAATGATAATAATTTATCTTTTGCATTCCATGTCATAAAAAACATCCACACTTGTTTTTATTGGATTCTTTGGCAATCTGAATTCTCTAATAGTAGTGTACTACAACAATTTAGAGTTTATCTCTTCAAAAAATTTGTGTTTTAATATTGACCTGTTTTCTAGATCATCAGTAGCATTTATATTTATTTTAGACTTCAACATAATATTTTCCTTTGTTGCGCCATAAAACCAAAGTTCAAACTGGCAAGTTCTAAAATAAACAAACACCTTATAGAATTAAAATTAATAAATTTTGAACAGACTAAAGTTGTGGACTGAAAAATATTCTAAAGATAATAATCAGTAAAAGATATATATATTAAAATATAAAAAGTAAAGGTTTTTAGACTTTACATTGTTATAAACAATTAGATTTTTAGCAATAAAATTCAAGCAAAAGTAATGTCGATGTCATTAAAATTTAAAGTTAACTATTGTTTTTTATAGTTTCAATCTCATAAAATTTTAAACTCTGATCAGCTGGAATATAATCTTTTCAGATATTATTAAATTAATGTTTTAATTGACTAAGTGGAATAAATTTTTTATCATCTAAAACCATTACAAATAATTTCCCTTGTTCTATCAGAAGATTAATAATAGATTGTTTGTGATTAAATACAAACGTTAATTTAGTTATTTGCTTTTAATCATAAATTTGCTTACTTTATATTTAATTATTCTAAACAATATATATTTCGTTATATTAATATATACATTTTTTAAATTAAAAAAAAGATTTTTTTTAATCTTTTAAAAAAATAAAAATAATAAATCATATATAATATCTAAATACAAAACTAACAAGATAAAATCTTTAACTAGCTAAAATACATTATGTAAAATTAAAAAGTGGAGTGTTTAAATAATTATTATTAAAACTATTTCAATTCACTGGTTATAAAATGTTTCCACTGTAAAATTGTTTTAAACAAGGCAAAACTCTCTCTACAATAGTGCCACCCTGTGCCAACCGGAGTAATCAATGGATTCCAGAAGGCTTATGCATTAAATCCCTATCTAATGCCTACTCATCCAATATCCCCAGACTAGTTTCTGGCTTGTGGCCTTTGTCAGTGAGGAGTTTTGGATCTGAGAGCACTGCACCTAGATCTTAGGATCTAATGCATTAGATAGGGATTTTATGCACAAGCCTTCTGGCATCCATTGATTACTCTGGTTGGCACAGGGTGGCACTACTTTAGAGAGAGTTTTGCCTTGTTTACAAACAATTATGTGCTAGTATAAGAGATGGTGATCATGTGATGCTTAATGGTTTAAAAATTGTTTTAAACAACTCATTGATAGACTAATGTGCTTCTCACATATCTCTTAAAGAGTAATAATTGCTTGATAATGAAGATTTCGATTTTTTTTTAACTTTTACTTTTTAGTTAAATATACATAGATATCTATTTGATGATCAATAATATTGGGTAGATAAATGGATGTGGCTATGGGTTTGCCACCTGATAAAAAAAATATTCCAAACCTCATCTGATCTGGAATCATATTCCAGATTATTGGCATAACAGAAAGTTGAATTAATGAATATGACATGATATTATTTTAATTGTAGTTATCATTGTTTTCTATTAAATCTTGAAATAGATGCTACAATATAATACCATAAGAATCAATGATTTTTAATTGTTTAAACTTTTTTTTTTTCTTAATACGTTCTTTGGAATTATATATTGTTTTGCCAAAGATATTTAACATATATATATATGAAAATTTCATTCACCAAATAAATAAAAACATCTATAGGTAAAATAAAATGCATAAATATTTGTGCATACATTGTAAGATTACATTTTATGCATTATTCATCTTATAAATTGCCTCACTTGGGAAAATTGAAAAAGCAAAAACAAATTATGGCTGACAATAGTAATGGCCAATGAGTTTTGGAATAATAAAGATCTCCAAGAGTACCTTGTGGATTTGATGATTGCTTGATTCTACAATTTTATGACATTTAGATTATTTAACAAGATTCTTACATGGATGGTCCAACAAAGTTCTCTGTTCAACAAGTAAGAAATAAAGATAAGAAAGCCAAAAAATCATCTGGATCTTTCATAAACACTGTTGGTAAATGTACTTGTTATTTTGAAAACTGCAACAGCATTATCATATAGTAAAGTCATATGTTATAAGTCCACAGCACTAGACTAAACCCATGGGAAATAAAACAGAAATTGAAATAATAAGTTAGATACATGATATCACTTTTCTATATGCAAACATATATATAAATACACACACACTTAAAGTTTGTTGTAATAAGTACCAAACCAAAATAATGTTGAAATGAAGTAAATGCTCCTTGTTAATGGAAAATAAAAGCTTAATCTTAGAACTCTTTCATGTATATATATATACCAATAATGACTTGTTTGTTATGTATAAACATCACAATATAGGACATAACTTGGTAGATGTGGTGATGTCCAAAAGTCAAGTCAATATCTAAGTAACCAAGTGTTGGAAAATGAGAATAGAATTTTACTAAAAAAAATTTATTACAAAATTTTATTACATAACATCAACAACAACCATTAATTCGTGCAACAATAGGCACACACAGCAATGGAAAAGGAAATTGAAAATGCAAGTTTGCTAGACAACAAAAACAAGTTCCAGTATAAAAAACAAACCCAGTTCATTTCTTTTCTCTTTCATATTTCATCAAGTGATATAACAACTGCAAGCAGAAAATAAATTAATATTGAACATTAAAACAAAGGATAAAATGGATGATGTGTTCGAAGATATTATCTATTTTATATAAGATTTTAAGGCACTAAAAGTTGAAGCAAATCATCATCAACATTTAAAAAGGCAAAAATCAATTAACTTTAGCAGCATAGTAAAAGAATTAAAATAATTTTATAGTGATAATCAAAGACAGAAGACTGCCCAATTGAAGAAGACAAAAGGAATGTTATATAGCAAGGACATACTGATAAACGATGAAGACAATGATGTAAAATTTTCCTTTGTGTAAATTTACTCGATACCATTTATAAACTGAAGGAAATTTAATTTTTTTTTAATTACCAAACAATGCATACTGGCTAGATTAATGTGCCATAGGATCGGGGTGCTGTCTTAATTGCCATGAAGCATGATGTTGTAACTCGTTCGTATAAATAATGCCTAGAAAAATGCCTAATCTGAAATGTCTGAGTGGAACCCAGAAGAGAGTGATGTCTGAAATGGAAACAACCTTGTTCGAGTGTTACTGTAGAATCTAGAGACCGATGGAAGAGTTAACAGAATGGACTGTATCCATGAAAGACACTAATGTTTAAAATATAGACTCTAATCAGGAAGATTTGAACAAAATCAAAATTATCATTTATATTTATTTATTTTTTACTTTATACATTTGTAAAATTCTACTTTTATTATTCTCACACTTGGAAGTTTCAGCATATTCACAATCAGGAGAGTACATTTTATAAGAAGCAATGGAGAATGGGGGAGAGGTTTATTAAGCTAGAAATTTTTTTTGTTTTGTAAATAAAATTTTGGTTGATTCCCTCCATAGTGACTCATTAGTTCATCATCATCATCACATAATTTGGAAGAGGTAAGAAGTTTTGATGCTCTCCCATATTAATTTGCATTCACTAGTACAGGACAAAGTTTACATTATATGTTTACTTGTTTGTGTTTTAACTAATAATTGTTACATTTAGTTATTCAGTATGAAATAATTAATGTTCTTATATTAAAGTCTTTTTCTATCCACTTTAGAGAACTTGTACATAGATAAAAGGAGGGGGGTCCCCAAAGATGACGGAAATTGGATGTCAGAGCTATTGGACATATTGTGATATAATTTTGTAAATAGTTATTTAGTTTCACGATCATCATCATGATAATGAAATAATACTTTTTCTTTTATTTTATTTTTTTCTTGATTTGGTTAAACTTATTGACTTTGTATATAGGGAGTGTCCATTGATGCATATCTGCTATGGGTATGGGATGGAATAACAAATAATTTTGGTCATTGATATGGAGAGATGGACACATACAATCACATTTTTGCTATGTTAATAGAATTTAGATTTTTCTCTGTTATAAATAAAAATTGTTAATGTGTTTTAAATCAAATTGGTTTCTAATTTATCAAGCTTGTTCATACACTCTCATTAATTTGATTGATCTAACTAACCTAAATTGTATCTAGATTTAATGAGTAAACTACGAGCTAGCCCATTGGAGGTGGATATGATCATTGGTTAGTTACTTCATCACATCATTCACAGCATCCTACCTGAAGACCCTAAACTCAACCGTAGTTAGATGCGTTCCCCCTCTTCTGGTGGAAAAACCAGACTGTTACAGTGCATGTAGATATCCTAAACATGTAGTTAAGGTGTTCAAGAATTTTACTAATTACAACTACTACATAAGATCATAACTCAGTTCTGTGGTCAACAAGATATAGTCCTGTTGATTGTTAAAGCTTGGACAAAATTGTAATTTATGCCTAACCATGATACAGTGACATTCGTATTACCATAAGTTCTAGTTGTCACTAAACTTTATAATATGAGTTATTACAGATTTGTAGAAACTTAGATTTGATATTTTACAAAATTGCAATTATCAATACTTCTGTCACTTAATAACTCTCTCCTACAGCTTGTGATTTTATTATTGCATATAAATATATAGAAATATCAAAATTATTCTTTTTTAACTAATCAACTTTTCTATTTTAACTACTATTACTAAAATTTGTTGTAAAGCATCTCATTACTATAGATATAAAACCTCAAAATATTTCAAATGCTGCTTAGTTAATGAGAATTTCATTAGCTTTTTGACCAGTTCTCTAAAAAAAAAAAAACAGTCAATGTAAAAGTTATATTACGTTCACTTATTATCTGATTTGAGTCTGACTGACCACAGCAGTCTTTCTATAATGACATTTTCTACCTGAAATCAATATTGGCCAAACATATCCAAATGTTCTTAAAATTTTTTGCACATAAGCCACAATTTTATTCATGAATTTTTGAACTTTTGATCATTACAAGAAAAACTTTTATAGATAACTTATACATTTTTCATAATTAATTTCTATTGTCTGAAATGTCAAAATTTCCATTTAGGTAAAAGTATTGTTACAATTTTGTATGGCATTAATTATCAATTACCATTCAAACAATAATTTATAAATTATTAGTTAACAGTTGGTGAATGAAAATGATATAAAGCAAAATGCATTTTTCAATTTTACCGTAATTACAGAAATAGATAGATTATTATTTAGGTTTAATGCTTAGTACTGTAAACTAGTTTTCTTAGTTGTTTTTATTATATATTTATTAACATTTTATTATTCATTCATTAGTAAAGTGCATGGTCTTTTTTTTATTTTTGATAAAATTCTTCATGTATAAAATAGTCTTATTTCACATTCAAAGCAATAGCGAATAAAAGCTAATTTAAAGAGCATGCTTTTATTATGCATGTATTGTGATGAACAAACATAAAATAGAACATCTAGATCAGGTACTTAACTATTCATGATTTTATAAATGGCAATAATTTAATTTATTATAGTAATAGTGTTTGTTAGTATTACATTAATTTTAATAAACATATAATTGGAATGCATATTTATCTAAGAATGCATGCATTTCACTATACAAAATCCATTAAATTATTAAATAAATATTATCTGATAAATGATTTTCTTTAATTAAAATTTAAATAATTAGTTGTAAAAAATGCATATGAAATTATGGGAATCTTTGTATCAAACAGGTGTAAATTTTGATTCTCCTGACAAATCAACATTTAGAGAATTAAATATAAAACTTATAGTTAGTGTGTGAGGAGTTTTATTCAATATTATTGTTAT
This sequence comes from Epiperipatus broadwayi, assembly GCA_028023455.1. Lineage (NCBI taxonomy): Eukaryota > Metazoa > Onychophora > Udeonychophora > Euonychophora > Peripatidae > Epiperipatus > Epiperipatus broadwayi. Next base: position 428,725 of record JAQFVV010006206.1, read on the forward strand.
TCCTTTATTTTTTGTTGTATTCACTCATCATCTTCCTCAAAAATTTCCACAGAAAAATCAAAAGTTTAATAAACTATTTTGACAAATAAATTAAACATCATGTTAAAATTCCAGGAATTCTTCTCTAACTTGCAAAATCCTACACTTCATTAGAATCTCCCAAAACCAAAATTTCAGAATATAAAAGATACAGAAATTTGTGTATTACTTCAATTTCTTGTATAATTTTAACTATTGTTACTGTGTTTTAATATATGAAAATTAGTACAACTAAAGTGCTGAAACTGCCTTTGAAATTTATACTTTTGAAATTTTAATATTTGAATATTGCATAATAAACTTTCTATAAAAAATAAATGAATTGAAATACACTCTAAAAGAGAAAAGGATCCTGGAAAGTAATTTAACTTACATTGAATGTGAAATTGGATGAAAAATTCTCTAAAAATGGAAAAGTTTGTCTTAAAAAATATTCTTAAAAATATTTCAGTCTGTAATAAAGAATAATTTATGTCTGTATGGAATTAATTTTGAAATATACAAATGTAAATAACTTTTTGAGATGTAAAATTAAAGAGTAAAATAAAAAAAGATATAAAACAATTTCACAAAAAGATATTTAACATCCTTTATTAAAAGGAAATCTATTTCAATTAATAATTTTATATAAATAATCTTTACCCATTTTCACTGCAAAAGTTTCATTAAATAATAATAAAAAGCATTTTGCCCAATGCATCTGTAAAAAAAAAATTGTAAAAGTGCATGTTAAAAAAATTCACTATCATCAACATTAATAATGACTCAGTTCTGTAAGTAGTTGAATAACAAAGAAACTTTTCATTAAGATATTTTGTTTTAATCCTAAATAGAAAATAGTTACAGATGTAGAGAAAATAAAACAAATAAAATTCAAATTCAAAGCCATTTATAAATATTACAATTATACCTGAAAAAAAAAAAAAACTATCTTTTTTATATAAAAAAGTTATGAAATAAATTTAGATTTCAAGGATTTCTGCTTTCAAATAGTTCCCAAGAATTTCTATCTTTGATAAATAAGCCATGATGAATACTATTATTTTTAATCAACAAAATATAACCAATATGTTTGTTATAAATAAATAATACATAATAATACATCATAGATATTAACTGTTCCTAATGAATCATTTGTCCACTATTTGTTGCTTTTGAGAAATACACTTTGTTAAATGCTTCTTATCTATGGAAGCATAAAATTATAGACATCCATTGTTTTAAAATGAATTTTATTTACTAGCATGCTTAAAAAAAATAAAATTCTAAATTAAGGAAATGATTTTAAATTTTATTATGTTATTAATGCATTATAATATTTTATTGAAATATGTTTAAAGTTAACATGCAAACAAATCTTGATTTTAAATTTCAAATAAATCTTATTACAAACTGCTGCTAAAATCCAATTTTTGAGAGATTTTGTTAATATAAACTTTAAGAAATACTATCACTTAAAATATGTTTGTATTATTTATAAAATGTTTGAAATTAGACAATTTTACTGTTTCCTTAAAATGCTATATAAGTAAACAGTAAAATAGCAATGAATAGTTATATTCATACTTATGGTGATAAGGATTTGATATGTTAAGTAAAGTATTTTGCTTAGCACATATCTACGTGACTAATTAGTCTTAATAAAGAAGTTCAGAATTTAAAATGAATTCATCTTAAAGTAATATTAAGTTAAATTTAAATTTAAACCAATACCAAATTGTATATGTGTGTTTATAAATAATAGTACCATATTGCATTTAAATAAGTGGGCAATCACTATCATCATTATCACAAATATATATCAGAAAGATGGTGCAATATAATATACATTATTACCTCTATGATTGCTTACTAAGATTCAAAATTTTGAGAATTTTAAAATGACTTGGAGCTATATATAGTATAGTGTATGTTTACATCTAGAATAGGTATATGATATTCTAATTTTAGTTGTCATATGTTTAATCCTATGCAGTTTGGTGCAGTTAGTAGTGCATAAGACTAGGGATTGAGAGGTCCCAAGATCGATTCTGATGATCACAGGTCTAGCGCTGAAACTTCTTATGAACTCCCATGTAATAAAGTCATTTGCTTTTTTTAAAATCATATATATTTAATTATATTTTTTACAGACATTTAGCTAAATAGGATTTATGTCTATGATATATCACAGATATTTTTTATTAATTTAATAATAATAATTTAGATCCTGTTTTTAGTCATGTTGCATTGATAGGTCCTTTACATGTATGGATCTGGAAGCATATTTCTCTGTATTTTATAATAGTTATGCTATTTCATATATACAGGAATACTTAACACAATTTCAAAAATGACAGTGAAAAAGGCATAACATTATTTTATTTTTATTGTCAATAATAAAACATTCTTATTTATCCTATGTGTAACTATATTAATAACATATCAATAAATATGCGCTTATAATGCTCGTTAAAGAAGTTATATATATTATTAAATTTATTTAAAGCTTAGTGCTTTCAAAGCTCTATGGCTTCACAATGATTATATTTTCTATCTTTAGTTCTCTATTTTAATTTTTTTTCCTTCCCTTCTACGTATTTTACATTTTTATTCTATTTCAAATTCTTCTAATATTCATTTATTAAATTGTTGATCTAAAATGACAAATTTTTATCTCTATATAAATGATGAATCCTATAAAAATATATAGTGTAATATTTTACATCCAATACATATTATATTTGAAGGTCTTTGTAATGCAGTAATAGCATATTTACCAGTCAAGCCAACAACCTAGACTTTGAATCCAGGCAACTGAAATTCTTTTCAAAAGGCTTAGGATTTTTTCTCTCAGACAGATAGCCTATAGCCAATCTAATTAACCATACAACATAATGAGTAAATAACTACCTTTCTCAAAAGAGGAAAATAAGGATAGAAAATCACTCAAATCTGAAATATTATCATCTTCATTATTTCTCTATGAGGAGCTATTAGAGAAGTTTTTATTCTCCAATGAGCCATTTATTGAAGACTTTACATATTATATATATATATAATTGAGGCTTAAAGTTTATATCTGGGCTCAAGACAATCTCTAGATCAATAAATGATTAGTGATAATCATTAGCGTATTTATCTAGAATGAATAATATCAAAGTTGTGGGTGGAGTAAGCATGTCACTTATAATTCAAAATATAACAATTATATATGTGAAACTATCATTTATATCTAAATTATAAAAGTAAAAACACCATATTCTTTTAATTTAAAAATGTTTTAGTATTAGATTTGATATTTGATTAAATCTAGTTGGCCATCTTCATAAAAACTATAAAAACAAACGATGAAAGTAATAAACAAATAATAGTGATAACTGCAAAATGTACAAACCTAAAAACGTTAACACTATTACTTGTAATCCTCAAAACATATATCTTTGCAATAATTAACAATCATACATACTATGTAAAATGTAAATATTTAAAAAATTTCTAAATTATCAATCTTTACACACACATATATATATAATTATTTATTCAAGTGATATACAGTTTATGTTGTAATGAAATAAAATAAAACAATAATCAGTAGAAATTAAATAATGGAAAATAATCAACATGCTTTATAATGAAGCAGCCATTTTGTAAAAGAATGAAAATAGAAGCACATATAAACTGTTCACGTAAACATTTATATAGTATTAATATGTGCTTACATATATTTGCTTTTTATATTAGCATCACAAAGCAGCTCAGGGTTCTATGCATGTATTGATCATAAAAAAAAATCATACACAATGTTAATTAAGTGTGTGCATCTTAAAGGTGAGCATTAGAAATACTATAAATCATTATTTTATAATTTATTCTTAATCCTTGTCACCATCCATATAATTCTTAAGAGAAGTATATAATATCCAGATATATTAAATTCCATTATTGATCAATGCTACCTACTTGGAAAGCAAAAGATTCTGCTGAATATATATATAATAATAAAATAAATCAAATATCTAATTGAGTGACTAAATAAAATTACTATAATAAAACAAATGATTAATAATTTTATTAATTAAATAATAATAATAATAATTTGGCTTTATTGATTAAAAATTCATATCAACTCTAAAATAAATGTTCTCCAAAAAACAGATTATTATATCTGATTTTGAATAAATATCACATACATGTTATTTCTTAATTAAGTTGAAAATGAAACTACATATATTTCCAAAAAATAAATATATTATCACTCAATCTGGCCGAGGCATGGTTTGCATACATTCACATACTGACCTCAATAATCTCACACCACACCCAAAAAAATAAAGGCCCATTGCACTCCTTCAAAAAATCAAAGTAATTGGCAGCACTATAAAAAAAAATGCCAGCTGCAATAGAAGCAATCATTGACTTAAACAACAATATGTCAGGAATCATAAATCATCATGAAGTATTTGGCAGCCAAGAAGTCCAGAATTCATCTATGTAAACCTCACAATTTTTCTAGGGGATATATTAGATAGGCACTTGACTACCAAGAAAAGTCCAACACACCCTCTGCTATCATAATTGGGGATAACATATACACTGGCTATGGAATAATTAATCAAATACTTGATTACTACAGAGACAAACTTTCAGATAATCTGCAACCAACTATACAAACTGATTTCTGGGTTTCTCACAGTCCAAATTATTGTATAGTAGATATGAATATAAAGACAAAACTTGCCTCAATACCACAGTGAACACACCCAGGTCTTCATGCAATCCTAAGTTTCGTACTCTGTCACATGAAAGCTTTCACAATTCCAATTATACTCAATATGATTAATCTTCTCTCTACTACACATCTGAGTGTAGATGGACTATACCCTATTGGAATAGTCCCATTTCTCAAGAGGCCTATTTTACCATCACCACATGAGAATTTGAGCCCTATCTCAATAACACCACTTATGATCAAACTAGTGGAATCTATTATCAAAGATAAAATCCAAGACAAGGTGTTTCCATTCATCTTCCAATTTCAATTTCACCAGGGGGGGGGGGGCTCATCTACAGGAGAAGCTTTAACCCTTTTTAAAATCATAATTGACTACACAAGAGTAAACAGAAAATCAAATCAGTGGTAGTCCAACTGGATATTACCGCAGCTTTTGACACTGTCAGGATCCCAGAATTGATCCACCTTCTTGGCGAATTTGAAATCCTCACAGGTATTATCAATATTATTGCTAATCTCCTTAATAATAGAGAAATTTCCATCTCACTAATGGAAAGCTCTCAGACCCATTTAAACCATCCAAATTAATTCCACAGAGCTCTCCCCTCAGTTCCTTACTTTTCTCTATATACATCAACCCATTCCTAAAATCAATTGAGCAAAACCTTCCAGGACTGTACATCCCCACCATTGGCAAAAGCATCATGCACATTGCCTACATGGAAGACCTGGCTGTGTTCCTTCCATCATCTAAGTTCATTCCTATCCTATCTTAAATTATGTCCAAATTCTCCTTAGAGTCAGGTCTCTCCTTTAATTTAAACAAATCTGTGGCATGGAGACTATCCTCGGGGAAAACTATATCTTCGCCCTTTCTCAGCTTAACCACAAAAATTTCTCAGCCTTTCTATCTGCCTCTCCCCATCGGCTATGAGAAAAGCAGTACACGAACCAATTACTACATCAGTTAACAAAATCACCAAATCTCTAGCAAAAATATACACCTCACTATATGCCAAAACCTCACTTATGAATATGCTGGTATTTCCCAGGATAGCCTTCTTTAATTCCATTTATTAAATTGTCAAATTCATAATCAACATCAACTCCCTATGGACACAATTATTCTGGAAAGGAAAGACCATTGTCATTAGCCTCAGAAATATCCAAATGCATTCCAAATGGAATGGCCTTTCTCTACCTGCAGTTCAATCACCGAGATTTCAATGCACTTACAACTTAATATGGAAATTAAGTGTCTACTGCCCAGAAATCATTCCACCCAATGTAATAAACCCAACAGACACACCACTTCCTCTACAAAAAAGCTGGCTGGCTGACATTGTGATGGAAGTTACTAAATTCACTTTCCTTCCCTTTCAGCAAAACTCAGAGAAGATTTCTTATTGGGATGCATACCAATTTATGAACAATGTTCCAATTTCAGAGCTTATTAAACTCAACATCATAAATTTTGGGCTTATTAGAAGGTTTAAAAGATGGAACCTTGAACCAAGGTTCTTCAACTTCTTGGTCAAACTAAACATGGATGCACTATCTATGAACAGTTTATTGTAGCTTGCAAGGATTTTACTAATTTTAGACCCTATCTGTCCTCTTTGTAAAAAAAGAGGACACTGTTTCTTATATTCTTGAACAATGTGTAACACTTCAAGAATGCAGAAACATAATACAGACAATTTTCCTATCACATGCAATCACTAATTGCTTTACTCAAGCATGGTATAGAGATTGGCGAATTCGCGATTGCGAGGAGTGTCACCTTTCTGACATTTAACCTCTGGCTCACAAGATGTGAAGTTCTTTTCAACTCATCTAATATGACTCTATCACAAATCCTTAAAGGGCTTAAGAACACCAGGGACAGAGACCAGCACATTGCACCACAATTAAGATTTAAATCAACATGGGATCTTTTCAACATGAAAAGCTGAACAAATGAAGACTCATTTAACTTTAAATCTGACATCCCACACACTTTGATTTATAGCCATAAAATTTATTAGTGACATGGGCATTTTTATGCTTGCACATCATTAGGTAAAGTCTGGTATTTAACACACTATTAACTTATACATTTTTAATAATAACATAAAACTAATTTTTCAATTGTATTTCAAAACTTTCCCACAAAATTGTAAATCAAAGTAAACTATGTTTATAATAAATTCTTGATAAAAAAAATAATAATATTATTTAAATTATGCACACACATTTTCATCTAGTAATATAAAATACTTCAATTAATAATTTGTTTTTAAATTATAAAGTAAATTATTATTTTATATGCATATGAGCACACATGTACATTTAAAAAAAAATTAAATAAATAATTTATTAATATATTTTAAAATATATGCTTAATTAGTTTCATAGTAACTACTTTTTTTATTTTGGTTTACATTTAAAGGCTAAATTGACTAAGATCATCATCATTAACCATTATCAATCCACTGCATGATGAAGATCTCTCCAAGTTCAATCCATCTTCTTTGAGCTTTAGCTTCTCTTCTCCACATTTTTTACAATCTCTTGGAATCCAGTTTAAGATTTCAATTGTCCATCTATTATTATCTCTTCTAGCAATATGTCCAGCCCAACTCCACTTCAGTCTTTTAATTTCTTCAATGAGGTGAGTAACACCTGTTTGTTCTCTTACCCATATATTGCATTTTCAATATCTTCTTGTTACTCCCAACATGCATCACTTCATACTTCTTTGAGTAGTCTGAAGTCTCTGTATTGCTCTTCTATTAAGTGTCCAAGTCTCAGATCCATAAGTAAGGACTGGTAAAACACATTTATTAAAAATCTTTCTTTTCAAACACATAGGCATATTTTCTTTTAGTATCAAGTTATTTCTACCAAAAGCACTCCAACCAAATTTAATTCTATTATTAATTTCATCCATTATGTTTCCATCTGTATTAATAATCTGACCAAGATATAAATACCTATATGCATTTTTGTAAAAGAAAAAAAATCAATTATTAATTTTAATTTGTCTTTAAACTATAGACTAAATTATTTTTTTAATAACATAATTCCTTTGAACAAAAGTCCTGGATACAAAAAATGTAAACAGTGATTATTATTTCAAACACATGTTTTATAATATAAAATATTTCAATTATTATTTGCCTTTAAATTATAGCTAAACTCTTTTAGTAATATATAAATTAATTATTCTGTGCTTGCATATAGAAAATGTAACATTATTATTTCAGAATTTAAAATTCCATTTATCATTTGAACATTTAATTTTGGAAATAAATACATTTTTATTATTTTGTTAATTTTTCTAAATATAAGTTAATTAATAGTCATTTACAAAAACTTACAGTTATAAAAATTTACACAATAAATGTTAAAATAAATTTTATCATACTTAATTTTCTAAATTTTTTCTCCCTTCAGAATTTTAAACTCCACTGGTATTTGTTTTTTGTTTCTTTTTAGAATTTCTGCAATATAGTTCTATTTATAAACTATTATTAATTTATGCAAACTTATTTAACAGTTCTTTTATAAACAAAATAGTGTAATTAAAATTCTCTCTTTTTTTTTTTTTTGGACAATAAAGATTTTTCTTGCATTTTATTAACCCTTTGACCCCCAGTACGACTTTTGTACGACTTGTCTAGAAATTTCTATTTTGAGCTGAGTTTACGCGTAAACGGTAAACGTCACACATACGCGCAATACGTCATTCTTTGCGCAATTTCAATATCTACCTGAAACTCTAAGAATTTTTTCTGTACGACAATTTTTAGATTTTTTATGAATATTTTTAGCAAAGTGTACCTAAAATTTTTTTTTTTTTTTGATTTTTCTCATTTTATTTATCGTAAAAAAGTTATTCCACAATTGTTGGATCAATTACTGAAGATTTTATTGTGATTTTCATTGAAGTTGTCCGTGATTCTGGGCTCTCTTCTCAAATTACGTTTTTGGATAACGTTCAAGGGTATGTAATTACTTTTTTTTATATTTTTTTTTTATAAATTATAATATTTTATATTTACTAAAACAAATAAATATGTTATATAATAATAAATTATAATATTTTCGATGTACTGAAACAAATAAACGTTTTTTGATAACATTCGCGAGTATGTAATTACTTTTATATATATATTTTATAAATTATAATATTTTCTATTTACTGAAACAAATAAATATGTTATATAATAATAAATTATAATATTTTCGATGTACTGAAATAAATAAATATGCTATAGAATAATAAATTATAATATTTTCAAATAAATATGCTGTAGAATGGAAAAAAGTTGGGGACTGGGGTATCTGTCACTGCGTGAGCTAATGCATTTTTTGGCATGATTATAAATATGAATAGTGTATCATGCGTGACCAAGTTTGAATTTATGGATGAATTATTGCATCAGTGCTAAAGTTATGACCCTCAATTGATTTGTGTCAATTTTAGGCAAGTAATATAGGATATTGTATAAATTTTCTGGCTTCTTCAATCTATCCAGTTATTGTTACAGTGCCATGTATTTGAACTCAGCCTTTCTTCATATTTTTTATGCAAAATAATAAATATATTTATATACAAGTTCATGCTACACAACTGGAATTTCATGTAATATAGGATATTTATACACACTTTCTGGTTTCATCAATCCATCCATTCTGTATTATAGTGCCATGTATTTGAACTCAGCCTTTCTTCATATCTTTTATGCAAAATAATAAATATATTTATATACAAGTTCATGCTACACAACTGGAATTTCATGTAATATAGGATATTTATACACACTTTCTGGTTTCATCAATCCATCCATTCTGTATTATAGTGCCATGAATTTGAACTTAGCCTTTCTTCCACACATGTAATCATTGTTAATAATAATAAAAAATTATCTTTATTGATTTATTTTTATTCATTTTATTTTTTATGAGTTTATTTATTTATTTTTGAATTACACTGTTCTATTACTTTTTTCTCCACTAAAAACCATTCATATTTTTACAGATAATTTACAAAACTGAACATATCTGGCTGTGGAATGAAAATGGATCACAGCAAGTCGGCTGTTTTAGTAATTTTCTCAGGGAAAAATTACCTCAGGTAAGACTTCCAATACATCATTTTTTTTGTAAATTTGTGAGGAATGTGATGAAGCTGTTTATGAAAGTGTCATTTTATCATTTGAATTTCAAAATTTAGGATTTGTGAATCAGTGTAAAAACAAACATTCTTAAATCTGTTATAAATATTTTTTTTTTTAACTTTTTCTTTATGAAATGATTATTTTAACTGCTTCATTATATTCTTTCATATATGTACTTGCTTTTACAACATTATTTTTATATATTTATTACATTCAAACACAAAATATCTAAGTTATTAGAGTTAGGGTAAATTTTTTTAAAAATTAAAGATGGCCGCCTGGTTTTCAAAGGGTTAAACTAGAATTAACATTAATAATATGCAGAGTATAGGTATATTACTGGATTCCTCTATCAACAATATATCTTTTATCTGTGCTTTTATACATATATAGAATAGACTTAATATGTAGATAGACTATACTATTGGATTCTATCAATAGTGCATTTCATTTTTATTCATGCTCTTACATAATATGTACTTGGACCTCATATACAGTTAGTTTATAAAAATACCTAATTAACTGGAACATGCAATTCAACAACTCAAGGTTTTCAATTCACATTTAACTTCTATAACATTTTAACTTCAAATGTAGTAAGCATGATTGTGGCAGATATTATATTATATGATCAACATAGAAATCACTGTCACATGCATTTTGAAGCTCCAAATTCTGTTAACAACACAACTATGTAAATTTTGTAAGATTTTGAGCTAAAATGAATCTGAGTATTTATAGTCACATACTAAGAAATGCCCAGATTGACAAGTTGAAGAATTAAAACAATATTTTTTCTTAATTAATAAAATCAAAGATTATAACTGTAATATAATTGTTTTTTTATCTTATTTTCATAAAACAACATAGATTATTCTTTTGATTTAGGAACAAAATTTCTTGATTAATTTTTTTTTCTTAATTTTTTTTTAAATATAAATTATGTTTATATGTCCATTAAAACAATACTTTTGTTTTTTCAAAATGGTGTTTTTCTTACTCTTATTTTGTTAATAATTTAGATTTACAGTTGTTGTTTTTTTTGTCAGAATCACAAATAAATATATTTAACAAAAAAGCTCTTTTACTTAATTTTAAATAATTCATTTCCAATTATTATTTAATTGATATTTTACTCTTTCTAAACTTTATTTTAATATTTATATAAGTAACTTTTATATGCCTACACTTTTTTTTCTTCTTTTATATAAATTAATCATATTCGCATACCCACTATTATGATTACTTATCCATTGTATTGTGGCCATAGGACAATCTTTTACATTATTCCTCTTGCTTATACAAAAAAAGAGAAATTAAATAATCTTGCCATTAATATTATATGTATATACATCTACATAAAAGTCATATACAAAATTAGAGTTTCATCCTTTTTATCAGAGATCTACTAGCATTCCAGCAGTTAGGGGGAATAAATAAAGTCCATCAATCCTGGCCCTGTAAAGCAGTCCATCACCAATCAATAAAATACACAGTGTAGCATGAATGAACCAGGAAGCTACCTCAATTTAAATAGGACAGACTACTTAAATCCTAAATACCAAAATTGAAAAAATTATTAGAATCTAAAGTCTGACTCAAAAGGAATATCTTAGAGACTCAGAAACTGATTCTGCAAAAATAAATGAAAATTGTGGAATAGTCTGACACTTCTAAATCTTAAAAGAAATGTATACTTATGAAAACTGTTATTTGTTTAAAATGAAGATGGGCTCTTTTAAGATTTAGAGGCTAATACATATTTAAACTTGTGAATAAATTGACACAATGTCTAAAATAAAGTTTCTTTTAAATTCTCTCTCTTCCTCTTATTTAGATGTTAACCCTCACAATAACCAGCACACAATATATATTTAAAGTTGTTTATATAAAAATATTATTTCAATATGTCATAAAATCATATTTAATATGCAGTTAAAAAGTTCTGGTTTACATTAATAATTTGATTATATTTTATATTACAGATAAAAAATTAAGATAAAACAGTCTTTAAACCACTGTCTCTCCAGGCTTTCCAATTAATAAACAGGGAGAATTTAAAGTTCCATATTTAGTTTCTAATTAAGAATAATTATATACTGACCAATATTAGATATTCAGCTGAAATGTTTATGAACAAGCTATATTGAAAAAAAATCATAAGCCTGATTGGAACTAAAAAAAATTTTAAATTTTCTCTAGCCAGGATTTGAGCCCAGATTGCGGTCATGATAGAAAGTTAAACTACCTCTATGCAATAGGTGTCATTCATTTTATAACATTTTTTAACCAATTTATAAATAGGTGATTTAATACATGTGTCTAAATTATACTTATATATTTATTGGGATTTAATATAAATACAGAGCTATTTCTTGTTAAGATGAACTTAGATATTATAATGAATCCTTACATCAAGTATTTCAATTTAAAATAATTTCATTAAAATATACTTTATTTTACAAAAAATAAGACAGATGAAAATACTTCCAGTTTAGCATTATTTAAACAATACTTTGCATTAACTAATAAATGTTTTTTATATATACTTGTGTGTTCAGTTCCTGCTTAAGGGGAGTTAAGTTAATTATATAATAGAGTATTAGACTATGTGACAATAATTAATCATCTGTATGTGTGTATTATATATATAATAATAACAGTTTTTATAACAAGAATTTCAATTATAATAAACTCTTGTTTTATTAACTATTGATAGTTTTGAAAATAATTATTTTAATAAATTAAATAATACCTACTTAGGTACAATATTCACAAAGTTTCTTAATCAAAACATGCATAATATTATAAATGGATAAACAGCTATGCATAGAGAAAACCAACAATCATTTTATCAATATACAATATTTCATCCCAGAACTGGGTATTCATCAAATGACCCTGAAATTTAACATTGGTCCCTATGTATCACTCTTTCTAATTTTAATAATTTCATGTAATAATCATTTGTGATAATTAGTCTCATGGAATAAGACCTGGCATATTGTTAGCTAAATGTGCATATTCTAAAATTTTCTTTTCCTCTTTCTCTCTTGAATCATTTCCAATTTAAATATTAAAAATCACTAAGTTGACGGATGTTTGTTTCTAGGATCATCTTATGAGATCCCTGCTCTGGGTTGAAAAACTATTGCAGTGATACAATGATTGATGATATTCATTTTCCATTAACAATAATCAAGATTTTCAAAATCCCCTACATTTATTCATGAAATTATCAAAAATATAAAGAAAAACTAAAAATATTTTATCTTTGATTTGACAATCAAACATTTTACTATCTACTAAGTGCACACTATTTTAAAGCTTTTCATGAATAATATTGTCATTTTTGAGATGTCTTTTATTGTATCTGCTATCATTTGTCTCAATCCATTAATTTAATTCATAACTTAATTACCATTTTTATAATTAATAATCACCTAATTAGTTTCTCAAAAAAAAAAAAATTATTTGAGCAGTCAAATGACAAATTTAGCACAGTAATTTTATTAAATTACTAATCTATGATTTTTTTTAAAAAAAACTGTTTTTAGCTGAGAATCAATTCATCATAGTATTACTATTCTAAATCACACAAGAAACTACTTTGATGCCTATCACTGATGTCTGTTATTCCTCCATAAAATTTCTTGTGTCATTCTTTTAGACTTACTGTTTTTTTATCATAAATTTTTATTACCTAACTTTAACTTCTAACTATAGTAACATGTTTTGTCTATAAATTCAGAAAACTAAAAATTTCTATGTAGAGTTCCATTTCAAATTGTGATGCCAGTTTAAAATAGAACTAGATAAGAAATCTACTTATAATAACTCATAATCAGTTTGCTTCAGAAGAAAATTAAATTTCTCTAAATACATTCAACATTATCCTAATTTAAAAAAACAATACATTTTGATTACTTTCTGTATATACAATCAAATAGTTAGTCAATTGGAATATCATGTGACATTGGAATCCAGAAATGATAGGAAGAGCTTTGAACCAGGAAAAGGGTGTTTGGTGCATATATATAAGCATTTATTATCATCACTATTAGACTGCTTACAGTGTATTAACCTTCATTAAAAAGCAATATTAAAAATATAAAAAAACTTGTATGCAATCTGTTATAAAAGTTATATAGGCACACAAACATTTATACCACAGCTTTTAAATCAAATTTTAAAAAAACAAACATACATTTTGTACAATTTAGTCTCTTTCTTCATCATTTATAAACGCCTACACAATTTAACTTCAACCTTCATGACATACAAAACTAAAACTCTAATTAGTTTATGACTGAAACTATTTTTCTTAATCATTTGTATTTGTTTACTGCCTTTGAAATATTAGCTCTTGATATCTCTAATTCTCAATTATTTAAAATTTTATCAAAAGAAATTTATTTTTGTGTACACCCAAGACCATTTAAGAACCATAGAAAGTTATATTCCATTTTAAAGCTATTAATCAAAATTTAAATTATTCGGGATAGAGCTCTAAGTGCACTTACTATTTGAATTGAATGTTTGAAAGATTTAGTATATATATATACTTAAAATTGAAAAGAGACAAAAAAAAAATCAAAATTAACTCTTACCATTTTAGAACATGCAATTTAGTAAAAGCTACATAAAATTATGAAAATATAAAGGGAATTTTTATTAATATATTTATAATTAGAAGGGATTTGAATCCAGATTTTCAAGCTCACTTCAGCCATCCACTCTGTCTTATATAACCGATACACATGACCACATACATGTGAAAAAGATAACTGATCTCCAATATATGTATTTCATGCTGAACCAGCACTCATCAGTTGGTCTAAATAATCATTTCCCATACACCTATATATAATCAGTGCTCAGTCTTTATTAAAATAGAAAATCTTCAAACTCTAATGGATAGTCTTCAATCTTCACTCTCCAATTCTTCAACCATCCATACCATTGAAAATCTGATGATGGCATGTTCAAAGCCCTTATTTTGCCAATTTTGGTGTCATACCCATGTTGACCATACTTCAATCTGACCCTTCATATGTATAACCTTTAGACTATTTAAATACACAGAAGACAGATGGGCAACATATAGGGATGAGCAAAACAAGTTTGAAGATTTGCTATCTTAATATAAACTGAGTGCTGATTACATATGTGTGTGAGGAGATGATGATCTGGACCAAATGATGAGCGCTGGTTTAGCATGAAATACATATATTGGAGATCATTTATCTTTTTCACATATACGTGTCCATGTGTATCACTTGTATAAGATAGTGGATTGCTGAAGGGAGCTTGAAAGTCTGGGTTCAAATCCCTTCTAATTACATCTAGCTTAAGTATATATACTATACTTGTATTTAAATAGTAATATATTTATAACAAAAGTGAATAGACTATAATTACAATTTTACTCTGAAATGTCACTTTTAGAGTACCTAGTAGTCATCAAATGAAATAAGAAATACATTATGCATGTATATAATGACATAAAGGTTAAACAGATTCAGAAAATGAGGCACTACAGAGCAAAGCCACTTTCAACAACTTTTACATTGAAGAGCAATGCTGGAGAAAGGTCACCACTTTTTCCAGTTGTTGAACTATTTTCCATTCTTGTTTTTCCTTCAAGCTAAGAATGGCTAAATACTCGTTTACTGTCTAATTCTGCATTATTGACTAGACTGTCCACAAGTTAGCTTCCTAAAAGAAAAATTTTAAGCCTGATCAGAACCTGAAAAAATGTCCAGGTTTTATCCAACCTGGATTCAAATCCAGATTATGTCAAGAGAATATACTAGTATTATACCATAAGGTTCTTGGAATAAGTATTTTTTGAAAAAATTAATTACCTTTAAAATATTTACTTTGAGAAAAATAAGCAATATTGTATAATACTACATGAATAATTTGAACACATAAAAGTCAATTCTTAATCCACTTGCATATGTTTATGCACACCGAAAACGAAAATAAGTTTCACTATAACTTGTCAATATTATAAATACTTTTAATGCATTTAAAAAGAAAAGGTGTTTCATAAATTCTTAATGGTTTTTGTCTTATTAGATATTCAGAAATTAGCAACATAAATCTAAACTCAGTAAAATATCTAGAACATCCTGTTTGGTATTTCACAGATATTAAACTTTTAAGTTATACTAATCTCCTCCATCCATTGGTTATATTTCTCATCTTATATTGAAATATGTTTGAATTTTTTTATCTTCTTTTCAATCCTTCATAAAAAAGATATCTATTTTTTTTATGTTTATTACCATTTTCATTTTGCTTTGCTTATGTCCTATTAACTTAAGATTGTTTTTCTTAATAATTTACTATTAACATCTTTATCAGGCAGCAATGGCATTAATTGTAGTATGTCATCAATGGAAATATTAGTTCAAACTCAAAAGCAATTTAAACTATCACCACTTCACAATTAGCAAGCCTGATGAGTAATGCACTCTCTTTCACTGTTTCATTGTTTAAATTGGGAGGGAGTATTGAAGAAGCTTTTGCACTGCAATGGACAATTTAAAGTTTGATTTATCTGAATACCTCCCTATCAAGCATACCATATATATATATATATAAGTGTAATAATGCTCAAGACTAAATGGATTTGTAAGTAAGTAAATAATTATTGTTAAAAGGAGGTTGCCTTGACAACAGTTTGAAATTGTTGATTGTTATTGATATTAGGATTGTCTAAGTGTTGACTGTCTTTTAATAATTACTATATATATTTTAGAAGTTATGTATAATCCTATCATCTATTGTGTACTGATTATTAAAATTTACAAAAGTGGTTCTTGAGTAAGTAAATAAAGTAAATTACTGTTTCTATTGCATATGTTGGAAGTTAACTACACGTAAATGTTTTGTTTGGTATAATATGCCAAGAGTACATTACTGCTACTATCATTCTACTCACATTCCTCTGCTGCAATTAACTCTGTTACTCTACTATTGTATCAATCCATCAAGGGCATTTTATTTATTTACTGTATATACTTACATGATTGTCTTTAAAATTTATTCTATTCTTTTCCTAAATTTCATTTGTAATAAATTAATTTTTATTGTCAACATAAAATGGCCTGATTTAATAAAATCTATTTTTTCAAAAGGAATCTTTAGAAGTATTACACTAGATTCCTAATTTAATATGTGAATTTATTATTTAATCAAAGTCAAATATTTTTTTTTTAAAAATTTATTTATATCTCTAGCTTGACATAAAAATCATTTATAAAGGTTACAGAACTCACCAAAAATAAATAAATAATTCTAAGAGAATTGTTTATGTAACATGTAATATGATATATTTTATGAATTCTACATTAAAGCACTTCAATTGCTAAAAATTATTATAGTTGTCATATAATTTTAATGTTTATTCAAAGACTGATTTTTTTCAAACTCTCCAATTTCTATTAACATTATGATAATATCATTTAAAATATATATATACTTTTATAGCACTCCTTTAAAGACAAAATGATTTGTAATTAGAGAAAGATATCTTGAAAATAATACACTAATAATATATCGCATATACAACATACAGGAAACTGCATTTTTGTTAATACTATAAAAATAATATGTAAAATTTAAAAAGTGTAGTCATAAATAAAATGATAAAATACAGAACTTTAAAAGTTATTTTGTCTTATAAAATTCCAACTCAATTGTTTAAATCTGATAAAAGACTGAACATATGTCAAAAAAAGCTCTAAATAGAATGATAGAGTGAATCACTGCTTTAATAAGAGCTCTAAAGTAAAGTGATATGTTACAGCTTCTGTGAGATTGAATAATAATTTTAGTGAGTACAATCATTCATAAACTTTGTAAAATTACAAATACTATCCCAGTTTTACAAACTACTGCATGCTAAGGAATTAATATATGCTATGTTAGAGGGTGGTACTTATAATATCATTATCTAGTACCTTTGTATCCACATCCCCAGCTAAATTTCTGAGTTTTGGTCTTTGTCAGTAAGATATTTTGGTTGTGGGTTGGAAATTTTGCATCTAATTCATCTCTCCTCCAGCAACAAATTTTTTACACCCTTTTTTTCTTACTATTAGTCTATTAGCCTAAATTCAAAAATGTCTTAATGTCTTGAATCCAAGGTAACTTGCTTGCATAACTATATAAAACTAGCAACAGTTCAGTATCTGTATATTTTGATATTAATGGATTTTTAATAATTGTAGTCATATCTATTTTATAGCCAAAATTGTTATAAAATCACTAAAATATTATGACTCCAGCTTACATAATGCTTTTCAGCAGTATATAATTGGGGAAGGGGGTCTAATAGTACAAGATTTAAAAGTGGACTATATTTATGAACTTGTTATGGTATAATTACAAAAGGACTCATGCCTGGTTAAAAACATCTTGAAACTTATAATAGTTTTTAAAAAATACTATATTTTTGAAAAATGAAAAATATTATCATCATCATCATTATCTTCATAAAAATTAAAATATAGAAATGTTTTTAACTTAATTATTAATTATTTATTATATTGACTCAATATTTTTTTAAATACATTTACTGATAGTCATTTGTTTAATAATCATCTGAAGATTTGTGATAATGGCATTTTACTTGTGGTTATATGTTGGGTTATTCAATCATCTAGTGAATGATTAAAACTTTATTATATTCAACTATTAGTAATATCAAACAGATTAGTATAGAATATTATATATCTTATGCAGATATAACTTCTTAATCTATAAATCTACTCTGAATTCAGAAGACTTTATAAAATTAAAATGTTTTAAATTATATATATGTTTATAGATCCATTTTAACCAGACTAAAAAAGTACTGTTAATAAAAGTAAAGTAAAATATCATAATAATTAAAAAATAGAAACAAATAGTTTTTAATAAAGCAAAAACATAAGCATAAAAGTTTTCACAACTTGATTTTAATTTTTATTAAAATTCTTCTAATATATGTTTCAATCAAAAGCTATTAAATGCATAATTGCTGTAATACTTAATTAAAATAAAACAAAAGTTTATGTTATCCTTCCTAGATATTACAAACATTCTAGTTAGGCAAACAAATATAAAAATATATAAACCCTTCATCCAAAAATGATAAATTTTTATTTCATTGAATTTTTTTAAAAATAATGTTTTATGTTCTCTGCAAGTCTGATGAGATACATCATTTTTAACTAGCATGAATACTTTTAGTATTAATGCTATCTATTTTTAAGACAAATCATTATTTTCATTGCTTTTAAATTATTTTTCAACACTGTAAAATATATGTCTGCAATAAAAGCCAATAATTTTAAGTAAGCACTGGAAAAAATTCCACTTGTTCCAATTACTAATATCTAAATCTCTAGTTCACTTTTATTCCAGTACCTTCAATTTCTAAAGATTTTTCAACATAACATTTCCCAAAATCATCTATCATTATTGAAGGTTTTTCTCTGATATGAATTAGATGTTATTTTTTTATGTATTAGAAATGTTTGAGATTTTGAAATATTATACTTATAATATGAAGCAAAATTATGATTGCCTTTCATCAAATGATTATTTGTAATAGGATATGGACAGTCTTTATTAGAAGCTAGTTTGAAATCATTAATATCTTGGAATTCAAAGTCCATTTCCTATTTTATCATATCATATTTAAAATCTCTATTTTCTTTGTTTTTTGATTGGTTAATGTATGTTTGTCCACAAGCTGTCATGTGTCAAATTCACAACCATTAAAAAAAAATATTATGTTTGCTCATATTATAAATAATATTTTATGTGAAGGAAATAATTCTATCATTAATAATTTTCTGTAAGCTGTCAAATTCATATATGAAATATAACAGGTATATTTACAAATTTTAGTTTTAATTTAGAAGCTTAATGTGATTATGGCATTTTATTTAAAGCGAGTAATTCTGCAAAGCAAAAAAAAAAATTGTTAAAGCAACCAATTAAAAAATATATTACAACATTCAGCCCAGCTAGAAAGTAATTCCCCCATTCATAAACTATAATACAAAAACAACTGGGTACATTTATCACATTTATTTATATAATAGTAAAATGTTTTGTTTTTAAATCTTTAAAAAAATTTGTTAAAGCAACTAATTTTAAAAAAACATGATCTTTATAAATCAGATACATCTGGTTATCATATAATAAGGAAAACATATTGTGAGAATTATTATTTTTATATTTTGTATTAAGAGAAATGTAATAAATTACATTTTATACTGCAAAATATTAATTTTTCAGTTATATAGATGTTATTGTTCTTAAACATCACTGAAAGAATATATTAATTAAAAAAATGATTTGAATTCAGTTTGTTTGATTTTTGTTTATTTTTTTAGAGAAAAACAGAATTATCTGGTTTTGGGCTACAGCAGATTTCAGGCTTAATTTTTCTATATGCTTTCCTGATAAATGTTCAAAAAAGATTTTCTTTTTTTTTATTTGAAAGCTGCAGAATATGGTTAAGTAAAGTTTTAATTCCAAGTGTTGGAATATCAGAACACAAATAAATAATGTTTAAATCAAAGTGTTAGCCTTTTATGTAGATATCCTTTTGATATATCAATAATTAAAATATACTAACATTATAACTGCAATCTTCACAATATAAGAATTAAATAATATTAATTAACAAATCTGATTAAAATTGTTTTATTTATATCTCGTTATAACTGATGTCTTTAATTTTGTGAATGTGTGTGTATATTTTTTGCATGCTTTATATTAAACTATCAGTTTCATCTTTCAACAGTTTATCTGTACATCTATAAATACATTAAATATTGATTTTTATTTATTACTAATACTAATAAACCATTTATCATGTTTAATTTTTTATCTTGAGATTTCAAAAGCTTATCAACTTTCTTCAAAGATAAAATTGACAATATATTACAGTACTTACTTTTTATACATATAAAACCATTTATTTTTTCATCAGTTAATAATATAGATACTTATATATATATATTAATTTGAATTTGATTTTATAAATAAAATAATAAATAAACAAAGAACTAAATATAAAAAAAATTGATATATATATATACTTAATGTCTAAGTACAATATATTACCCATAAACTTGAAAAATAATTTTAAATATGTTGCATATATTATCAATAATAATATATACTTAATGTATTACAAATAGTAACGATATATACTTTTTTATATATTTTTGATGATGATGATGATGATTATTATTATTATTATTTTTAAAATTAAAATGGAAAATAAAAAAGTATACTTAATAATGATACAAAATAAAAATATAGAGAGAGAAATAAATATAATTGCTAAAAAAATTATCAATAAAATAAATACGGTTATAAATAAAACAAATATAAATAAAATATTAAAATAATACAAAAATGTAATAGATATACTAACTAGTAAATATCTCAGTAAAAAAATCAAACAAATAACATAAATGAAATAACATAAAAAGAATAAATGAATAAAAATATTGGCTTAGGAAAAACAAAAATATAATAAGACAACATTAAACCAACATAAGCAAAATTTAAAAAAAATCTTTTATACATATTGCCATTACAATTTGCAGCTACTTGTAAACAAATATATCTATACTTACACTTAAAAAAAAGCATTAGACTATATCAAACAAAAATTAGAAGTTAAGTTTCATGATGATTATACAAACTTGTTCATGAAATTTAAGTTATTACATAGTTATTTAATCTGTATACATATATATATATTGTTAAAAGGAGGTTGCCTTGACAACAGTTTGAAATTATTGATTGTTATTGATACTGGGATTGTCTAAGTGTTGATTGTTTAATGATTACATATATATATGTGTGTGTATCTTGTGATGCTGGTTCTTAATCTTTCCTAAAGTAAACTTTTCTTTATGAAAACTTTTAATATCTTATTTTATTATGGCTTTCCATTAAATTCTACCCTCAACTACATCTTCCAAATGAAACTTATGTCATAGAATATTTTCAAGATAATCTTTATACCTTAAATAAAATCTGTCATTTCTTTGAAAACCAAGCTCAAGTTCATTATAAAATACATTTTTAAAAAGTCCATTATAAGTGGTAAAAAAAATCTATAATTAAATAATATTTAGAATGGGGTGGTTACAGAAAAAAAAAATATTATTATTATCTGAATTTACATTAAGCATTTGTCAAAGTAAATTAGGTTTTGCCAAAGAAGCTTATATTCAATATTTGCAGTAATGGTAATAATCCATTCTATATATCTGTGCTTTAAAGTTTTTATACAAGTGTTAATAATCAATGGATGCCAGTGCAAACCAAATTGTGCAAACTAATTTTTGGTGATTGGTCTAAATCAATGACAGTGAAATAAATAAAGAATGTAAAATACACAAATGCAAGCAATTTGTCAAATAATTTTCCAATGTCATTACTAAGTGCAAAAGCATTGCTACAAAATAATTTTAAATCAGAATTGAATCAATAATAAAAAGTTTGGCATATATAATTTTAGTAAAATTCTCATTTATGGAATTTAATTTTTCAGAAGTGATAACAATTTCTGTCGTTATTGCATCATATGAATGACTATTTAGCAAATTAAAAAGTATAAAATTGTATTTAACAACACAATAAAAAAAACAAAAAAAGATTTCTTGACCTTTTAACAATTGAACAACAAGAAACTCAAAAACTGAATTATAATTGTTTTTTAGAATGTATTGGTGCATTAAAAAAACATATAAATAAAGATCTTTTTTTTTTTTTGTAAATATACATAGATTTCTTTATTTCTAAGACATTTCCTTTTGTAAAAAACTACTCTAGAAAATATATAAAGAGATTGTCCCAATTACAGATTTAATTGAAATAGAATTTATATGCAAATAAAGACATTTGCATAAACCCTCCATGCAAATAGACAAATGGTTATTAGGGTAGTAAAAGAATCAGTAAAGAATGGTCAATGATTAGTGACTAGTAGATATACAAGTAGCGATCAATCTTATGTTGTTTTATCTCATTATTATTGTTATTAAATAAATATTGTTATATATATATTCATTTTTAAGTATATTGTTTATTTATATTGCTATTCTACTGGTCTTAGTGATCTTCAGGACAGAACAATTTTACAAATAAAAAAGTAAAAAGAATGAACATTAAATTTTTTTTTAGTTTTTTGTATGAATTATTGTAATTGTTGTACTAGAACCCATCTATACCAAACCATTATATATCGAGTGTCTGTTTTTGTATTACTATTTTATTTGTGATTACTTTGTTTTGAAATGTTTTGCAGAAATATCATATATATAGTAATTGTAGTTCCTAATGAATAATCATTTATATAAAATGTATTACCATGGCAATTTTTTTTTTTTTTAGTGTCCACAAGAATACCATTGAACATCCTCGCAGAAGAGCTCCCAGAGTTCTTACTATGCTACTAGTCACATTTGTTTCTGATGATAGCTATTAATCAAAAATTGATTTGAGATCATTTTGTGTTTACTAGTTGTTCATGATCACATAGAAAATAGAGAGATAATATAGATTAATACTGTTATATAAATTAGCTTTTTTTTATGTCTATACAAAATGAAAATGAATATAAAAATGATTAATTTGATGTTTCTATATATCATAACTTATGGAGTATCCATATTTTGTACAAAGTGGAAATTTAAACTTAGAAAAAGTATTAGTATTATTTACAGCAAAAGATGAAACTTAACACCAAGTTTTATATATATTAAGTTAACTGTGATCTTCATATTGCTCAAATAACAATATAAGAAATCAAATAAACAGACAAAAAGAGAAATAGCTTGTTATTCACTCTCAAGTTTAATTTTTTTGAAACTAAAAAAATAATTTAAAATATTTTTTTTACATTTATTTCATTAATTGCATACTTAAAACTTATTCTAATGTATAAATAATCATTTAATTTTTATAACAACAGCACTGAATTCTAATTTAAAATGATATCCAATCAGCTATAAAAAGACATTTTCATTATATCTTCAAAAAATATCATTCTTCTGATTTATCAAAATATTTTATTTAATCCAGTGATCAATTGTAAAATGCATTAAATGAACAGAAAGATAGACAATGCAGCCCCATATTATATAGTGTTTCAACTTACCAAAAAAAGTTGCAAATTTGAGCTCAAGCATAAAATTAGGTAAAAAATAACTAAAACTCAGATTGATTATATATGTGTGTGTGTAAAAAATACTAGTATTATTATTGCATGTGTGCTTAAATGTATACAATTACAGAATATAATTTATTACATTAAAAAGCTGTAAATTGTAATATTTAGATTTAGAGCTTTGAATTAAGTTGTCTATTATATATCATCTAACATTTTATTCTATAATAAGCTCAGTGGAAATCATTTCAATGCTTTGATAAATAAATAGGTTTGCAGTAGTATAAAATATTTCAGAGAAAAAGAATAACCTAAATAACTGGATTTCCGAGCATATGATTTAGATCATAAGCTTCTGATTTGATTAATGAGATTCTATTTTATGTCAAAATAATATAGATATATTTATTTCTTGTATGGCTAGTTTTTTGGAAGCTATGTGATGATGTTTGCAGGGAAGAGTTTGCTGATGATTGAAAGTGGACCCTTTGATTCCTCTTCAATACTTTAAAGAAACTGAACAAGGCAAAATCTTAATGTCCATGTCATACATTTTTGTCATTGAAATTATTACTATATAATTACTCATATAATAAACAAACATGGATATTCTTTTCACCAATATGCTTCAGCCAGCATGGTGATTTATTGGTTTCTTAGTTCTAAGATTAAGACCTAAAAACAACATGGTCTCTCTTTTCAGTTGCCTGGTTGTTCTTAAATGAAATTTCAGTTGAGTTTTATTGAAGGCAGGATGAACATGTTTATGAATAATGTTTTAAGACATTTATAATCATGACAGACAAAACAAAATTCAGCTTATTCTCAGAAGGCCATAAAATCATTATCCGAAGCAACAGTTGATGGATAAAAATGGAGAGGACTAAGAATTCTCTAATTACAATCCTCGGCTGTCATTTGGTGATGATCTTTTGTTTAACTATCTACAAGTGCAGATTACATCTGAGCAAAGGAAAATTACATGAATTGGAAGAACTTTCTAATATTAAATGGCACATTATTGGACTTTGTAAAGTCAAAAGAAAAGGTGAAGAAATAATTGATTTGCAAAGTGAGCATATGTTTTACTATAAAGGCACAAATATTGAAGGAAAAAGTGGAGTAAGATTCATAAAATATATAAAAAGTTAAATAACAACTCTATAGAGATTGATAGTGCATCAAATAAGATGGTAAGATTAATTACTCAAATTAATGTAAAATACCAAATGCAGATAATTAAAACTTATGCCTTAACAAGTTCTCATTGTGATGAAGAAATAGAGGATTTTTCTATGATTGTACAAAATTCTTCTAATCACATTCAACAACATACTAGAATTGGAAAATGATTGAAAGATAAAGTTGTCATGTTGTAAGTAATTTAGGCTATGGTGACAGAAATGATAGAGGATATAAGGGTAAAAAAGTATATTATGAAATTTTTTCTGTGAGAAAAATACTAAATAGTAATGGATGTATAAACATTCAAATAAAGTTATATCAGAATTTGTTTATATTTTGATTAATTTATATAATGATTTCAAAGAAAGGATCATAACTGGCTATGAATATGATAAGCACATCTTCTTGAAAGCGCTCAGCCATTTAATTTAATTTTCAATTTGTTGTTATAGCTTTACGTTAGAAGTGTGAAAGCACGATTTAATATTATTTTAAGATTATAATATACTTTTTTAGATTTAACACAGGAAAAACAAGTATTAATAGTTAATACCCTAATTTGTGAAACATTCTAATAAATTTAAATTACACTTGAAAATCATTTTAAAGTAGTGATGAATAGATTTTGAGATTGATTCAAACTGAGATGAATAAAAAGATAACTAACATTGTAATAAAAACCATGACAAAGATAGCTGATACAAAAAATAAGTAATGTGAATTTTCAACAAAGTCAATATAATATATAAAAAAGGAAAGAGTATAAAAATGATCCACTAAAAATAATTTAATATTTTGAGTAAAAATGGTATGAAAAAAGTTGATAATATTTAAAATGTAGCTATAAATTGGTAAGGAAATATCTTTAATATAATAAAAGCTTCATAAGTATATAACATCTTGGTTTAGGAAGGAAAATTATTTCAGCAATAAAAAGATAAAAATATTACTAAAAAAGGGATAAAATCATCAAATATATGAAGAATACTACAAACAATTATACAATTAAATGAAGAGGTGATACACACAATTATAACTATGATGAAAATAAAAGTACCAGGAAATGATGAAGTTATTTTTGATATTTTAAAAGAAACATATGACAAAATAAAAAATTGATAGCAAAACTATCTATTAAGTGTTTAAATGATGGAGATGTACCAGATGATTGAAAGAATGCTTTAGTAATATATATATTTTTAAAAAGATGATTTTAAATCTGAGTTTTCTGTAAATTTTTGTATAAAATCTTTATCAAGATAATTACAACTCATATTATAGTGGACTTTGGATTTTAATCAATCTAAAAAACAAGTTAAATTTAAAAGTGGTTTTAGTGTAATAGATCACATCCAAATGTCAAAAGAAGTCATAAAAAGGACTGGATTTTGTAGATTACAAAATGGAATTTGATTTGATAAGCATTTTATAGAGATTAAAGTTTTGAATCCTCAAGCAATAGACCGGAAGTATTGTCATATTCTAAAAAATATTTATCAAAATGCAACAGTAGGGACTGCATCACATGATGATACTAAAAATATTAAAATTGAGAACAATGTATAATAGGGTGATGAAAATAAATATTTTAGGAATTAAAATGGAAAATAAAGGAAATTAAAATATATGAGATTATTTAAATCATCTAGATATAGCAGATGATATGGTTACTTTACAAATAATATTTCAGAAATGTTACAAGAATCATCAGATGAAAGTCAAATGAACTAAAAAATAAATACTAAAAAGAATAAAGTAATGTTGAATGGAATTTCTGAGAAGAAGAAAATAAGAAATGATAACCATGAATTCTATAGAAGTTAACTACAATACCTTAGTTGGATAATTGATATGAAAGCATAACATATGAAATTAAACATGGATACAATGCTTTTGATAGAAATAAACAACATTAAAAGGAAATGTGTTTATATGTTTGAAAAGGAAGTTTTTTTAAAAAAATGTTTTACTAGTTCTTATTTATGAATCTAAGATTTAAACACTTAACAGAAGAGCAATACAAAAAGTTTATACCACTGAATAGAATATAGAATGGGATATGTTAGCAATAACAAGAAAAGAGAGAAGCACATTATTAAGTTTTTTTTAGTATTTTTAAGTGCATTTGTTGATAAAGCTTCTTAAATTAATTAATTAAAAAATCAAGAATAAAATATAATTTTGTACAGAGATTATAATAAATAAATGAACTATTCAAGTGTTTCCACAGAAAAATAACTCTTAAAGAAAATATTTACAGAAAAATAAATGTATTTTTTAGATACAAACTTATAAAAAGGGCAGAAAAAATTTAATAAGTTAAAATTTATAATAAACCGAGGACCAGTTACAGAGAGCTGCAATTAAAAAGTCCAGAAGAAATTAATAGCAGTTTTATTGGAAAAATAACTAAGATAAACTATACTACACTTTGAATGAACAATTATATCATCTCCATGATCAAATAATACAATAGAAAAATTATGGACCAATAGCTCATGCATTACTGAAACAATAGCTATCCTTATCATTATGCTTCTGTCAAAAAATAAGCAATTACATCAGAAATAATACTTGAACCTTCATTAAATCCATTTTATTTTACTGGAAATTTATCCAAGTAATTGCAGCAAAAGAATTCAAGAAAATATAGAGAGAATAAATACTGAGATGAAAAAATATATGAAAACGGATATTTATTATTAATAGGACTATTGAACTCAGACAAGTAAATTTGTCATGGTAATAATTTTAATGCTAAATTTATTTTAAACATTCTAATCCAATTATTTAAAAATGATATTTAACTTCTTTCAGTTATATAATAATTTTAATATAATTCTAGTTAAAATGCATTCATGAAATTGATATATCTATGCATATAGACTAACTTTATCATTCATTTTAAAAGATTAGTTTATTGTTATTTTAAAAAATATTTTTAACTTTCAACTGTATTTATATTTGTGTGTGTAGATAAAATATTTCACAAGTATATTTTCAAAAGAAAAATTTTAAAACAAAATTCACTTTTCTTATTTTTTTAAAAAATAAGGAAAGAAAAATTTTAATTTCTCTAATGATTAATGAATCTTGTTAAACTTTCAAAATAAAAAATAAAGACATATGGCTTTATTGCTTGGGAGTTCATAAGAAGTTTGAGTGCTAGAATCGATCCTGATGAGTTATATTATTCAAATGTAGATATAATAATATCTCTATTAAGTATGTGTATGTTGTTAACTGAATTTTAAAATTCACTAGCAGATTTTATGACAGCCCGAAGTTGGGTAACACTCCCAACTTTTTATTTTAATAAAATAACCTTTTGCTGCATTATATTGTCATAATTTTCAACTTATTTCTTAAATATATAAGCTTAATCTTAAAAATAATATTTCAATTTTGTAAATATAGAAAAAAAAAATAATTAACTGAAATATATAATCAGAATAATAGCTTTTGTTATTGTGCAAATGTATTTGGAACAAAATAAAATTTATTTGAACTCTTATTTCTAAAATCTGAATGAATTTTTGTCAGCAATAAAATGATCTTTTAAGATTTTAATTTCCATTTATAATTATTAAAAAATAAAAAATAACAGGAGTGGTTATAGGAATGCTTCTTTTTCAGCAAATTCAATTTTTCTGCTTTGTGTTATTGCATTTCTCTTGATTTGAATTCCTAAAAAACAAATATCTGTAAATAAAATCTTAATCAAGCATTGGTGGTCGAGTGGCCAGCACAGCTGCCTTACAAGCAGTTGTCCCAGGTTCGCTTCCCAGCTGATGCTTTGATATATGGAAAAAAAAATCTGAATATATCTCATTAAAAATAAATATTTCACAAATATTTTGCAAAAATAATAACATAAATTATGGAATTCTTTAGTGTATGTATGCATGCATGCATAATGAAGTAGTTTCTATCTTATCTTTGTATCATAAAGCTAAGTGCACTTTCAGTGATTAGCATCATAATCATAAATATCATTCTAGCTCTTGTTGCTGCTGTATTTATATTTCAATCTAATTATGTATTCTATATAAATTAAATCATTTAAATATTTCACTTATGTAACAGTTGGATGTTGTTTTCTCTTTTGTTTATTACATCATTATGGTTGGTGAAAGGAAATGAATAATAAACAAACTATGAATAATATATGACTTTTATTTAAGATGAGATCTCTTTCACAAGCAGAGTAATTAATTTGAGAACAACAAAAACTACCAATCCATTTTTTGGCATTTTTGTATTAAGTTCTTTGTATGGTCTTGAGATTATTTTTTTAAAATTAATAAATCAAAATATATTTTCATTCTACTTTTTATCATCAAATAAATGAGAAAATGGCAAATGAGTGTTACAGATAGCTGCACAAAAGTAAATTTGATCTGAATTGACCAAAGTAGCACAATGCTGCACTGCAAAAGTGCTATAAATAAAACAACTTAGAAGGTTTTCTGTTTTATTATTAACTTAGTAAAGCACATCATTTGTCCTAATGTCATGAGTCTTTATGTTTTGCCTAAACTAGATTCAACCAACCATAAACAAAAAAACAACACCTTTATTATGAGACCTGTTAGGCTGATATTTCCCATGGCTGGTTTAATCAAGGAAAGACAAATATCTTATATTTTCAATTAATGATATGATGCCCATATACTGTTATTTTACTAAGAATGCCATATGTGTATAATATGAAACAAATACATATCAAATAAAAATAAATATTTATCATTAAATCATGGTAAACTAGCTAGATATTTACCGCACCCTCCTCATAGCCTCCATTTTGATTATAAATTATTCTTGTGATTTGTACTTTTGATATTGCACTTTAAATAGTAATTATCATTGATCTAGTTAAATATAGTTATATTTTGGTCATCCCTTCACCAACAAATATATTCTAAAACATATAAATAGTGCACCAAGTTGTGGTTATTGATATGTTTAAACATCCTATGATTATATATAATCAATGGATAACTTGTAGGTGTTTTTTTTTCATATGTCAAAGGCATTGACTGGGAAGCAAACCTGGGCCAGCTAACCACTAGGCCACCAACGCTTGACAATTTTTAGGTTTTAATTATCCTTTTCCTCTCCACTATCCATTTTTATTTTATTATATTTGACACATCAACTTGTAGCCAGGTAAATAGATTATCTTACTATATTATCCCTTACTTCCTACACTATTATAGTACATATCATTATACATTTCCCATATACATTTTGACCATATCTTACAGTTATTTTACAAGACTTATTCCTTTTTCTTTAATTATTTTTACTTCAAATTTTGAAAGTAAAAAAAAAGATATTTTCTTATTGATATTATTAAATTAATATCGTTATCACAAAAATGAAAACATATTACTGAGCTCCTTTTTAAAAACAGATTGAGCATAAAGAGATTAAATATGTAATAGAAAGTTCATATGAGTTTTATAAGTCTTTAAAAAAAAGTGAACTTGTTTGAATTTAAAACAGGTTAAACTGTTATCGCCCTTAGAGAATTGGTGCCCAAAACAATTGAACTTCAAATATTTCAAGATAAATAAAATTAAGAACAATGAAAGCATTGTGGGATGAGAGCATGAAACTTGCAATAATATTTAATTATCTTTACTTGTTTTCACATTCACACATAACTTTTATACATTTTAATTAGTATGGTTTAACATTCAATAAGAGCAAATGCATACTCACCAAATTTTAACAATTAAATATCTTTAAAATCACAAACATAAGCACTTTTTAATAATATAATTAATTTGTTGTTGTTGCTGTTGCTGCTGCTGCTGTTGTTGTTTTGTTATTGTTATTATTATTATTATTATTATTATTATTATTATTATTATTATTATTATTATTATTAATAATAATAATAATAATAATAATAATTAACCAAACTCTAAAAAAAAAGAAAATTATCCTAAGACCATAAATGCTTAATTCTCATAAAAAGTTGGCTCTAGGCAACAACTAAGTAAATAATTATCTTGAGGTAGTGCAATGCCAAGTGAAATATTAAAATACAATAGTAGTTTAATAGAAAAATAAAATTCCAGAATTCAGTAATATTGTGAAATTTGAGTTCTACATTATATTATTCAAACACAGAAACAAAGAGCTGTATCTACTTATGATATTTTCTCCTATTTAACTCTCCTAATCTAAAGTTGATAAAACTTTATAGTTGAACTTTTTTTTTAATCTGTGATGTTCCAAAAAAGTCGATATCAATATTACTGTTCAAATATAAAAAATTTCTAAGAATTTTTTTTCTATACTTTTTTACCTAACACTACTGATCTTTAAGAGCCATATCACTTATATTAGTGATGTCAATAAAACAATATTTATGTTGTTTTTGTATTTTTTAAATATGTGAATACGTTAAAATAAATAACACTGAATAGTCAAGCATTGTTAGCAGAGAGATCATCGCAGCCGTCTTGCAAGCAAGTAGTTGGTTGCAGATAGTTGTGGGTTCGCCTCTCGGATGGACGATGCTATGACATATGAAAAATAACACTGAATAATTTATTTCATGATTTAAAACAAAAGCAAAAGTCAACTTATTAAAAAAGAATAATCAACTGTTTTAAAAATTACTACAAAAACAAATAGATACCATAATAAAAAAAAAGAAAACTTGATGTCATTATCAATTATATCAAAGCTAAATCTGGTATTGATTTTTCAAACCAGGTATTTTTTTATGCTATATAACACACATGAAAGAAATTTAGTATAGAATTTTTAGAGATTATCAATGTAAATGCACATATTATTTATCAGAATGTAACAGAGAAAAAAATCAAAATCAGAAATTCAGAAAGAATATTTACTTATTTTTCAAATTGAAAATATCAAAGTATAATAAACCACAAATTAATTAATTCATATCTTAAAAAAGAATCAATGAGGAAATTAAAAAAGTAATTAATTATTTCCTCAGATTTTTGTTATAAAAAGATAAAGAAAAAATATAAAGAAGCAGTAAGAAAGAAAAAAGTGAAGTTACACTTTTACTGTTCAGAATGTGGAGAATCTTATAGGAATAGGTCTTCCTGCATATCATTCCATTAAAAATAAGATTTTTCAACTTAAATTTTTATTGAATAACTTTATAAGGCTTAGTGCTTTCAGAGAACTTAGGTCTTCATATTCATAGCCTATCTTGGGAGTGTAAGCCACCACTTCCAAGATAGGCTATGAATATGGACACTTAAGTTCTCTGAAAGTGCTAAGCCTTATAATTCTTTTCTAGTAATACTAAGCTTCACTTTTTTCCATAAAGCGGAATTTAAAACTTACCACTCAAAGGTGAAGTAAAAACAAGAATTGTATTTGAATAACTTTTTTTTTTTTTAAATTTTTATTCTACATTATTTTTAATAATACTGAATAATAAAAAAATTCTATTTTTTTGTAACTGTTTATAATCCAATAAATAAATGATTTTATTATTCTTTTTCCAAATTTTTACATCATAATTGCCATATTTTATGAATCCATAAGCACTTAGCAAAAGGTTTCTCTGAAGATCAAAGAAATGTTCCCAAAAAATGGGAATACATGTACAAATTATTGTGAATGTTGAATCAGTGAAAAAGCCAAATCTTTATATATGGATGGTATATATGCCAATGTGGCAAGGAACATAATATAATAAGAATGTTTAATTGATATTATTACAGTTTTCATAAAAAGTAAAGAAGCACAGAATTTAGGATAGAAAACCATAAAATGATTTCTTAACAAGAAAAATGAGAAAAATTTTCACTAATAACTGAAATAATTTTTTAAAACTTTATTTACATTCATGAAAAATATATTTGTTAAAAACTTATATCTTCTTTTTTTTTCATGAAGTAGCTTCAATGTATTAGAACTCAAACTGATGGATGTTTTATGTAATAAGAGGCAACTATTTATTTAAATATTATCAATATTAATTTTATAATTAAAATTGAAAAAAGTCAATTTGTTATTTTCAAATTGATTATTAAAAATCATGCATTCCGATAATTAAAAAAATAATAAACTTCTATAATTTAACTCGTTATGCCTATTTGGGGCTTCTAAATAAAGCATTAAAATAAAAGTTTTATTCTATAAATTTTTTAATCAAATCAGAATACAAAATTGCAAATGGTCTTTAAATTTATCAAATTTTATAACATAATGATTTTTGTGGAATACAAAGTTTTGAGTGGTATTATTCTCTTGTTTTCTTTAAGTATTACTTACCTGACTAATGACAACAAAAATGGTAACTGAAAA
This sequence comes from Epiperipatus broadwayi, assembly GCA_028023455.1. NCBI lineage: Eukaryota > Metazoa > Onychophora > Udeonychophora > Euonychophora > Peripatidae > Epiperipatus > Epiperipatus broadwayi. The sequence goes on from JAQFVV010006206.1 coordinate 462,338, forward strand.
GATATCCTTTAGATTCATTAAGATATTCAAATTAACTAGAGTCTATCAAAGATATGAATATTAGGCAATAAGGAAAAATTAAAAACATATTGAAAAATCTGTTTACATGGCAATGAGAAATAACTATAATAGTCAAACTACAAGAATAATGTATAATGCTTGGAACCCATTCATTAGTAGTTCCTTTAAAAAAAAAGCCGAGTTCATCAGGGCATTGCCTTAAATTTAGAATTCATGAATCTTAAAATCACCAGTTTATTTTATATAATGGTTATCATTGGTCAGTAGCTATACTCAAAGAAAAGAGGAGAATAATACCATTTGAAATATGTTCTATACTAATCAGTGTTATTATCTTTAGTTGACTGTAATTAGAACAATATAAAGAGAATATGACATTTTATAAAAACATTTAACAGTTTAACTATACTTTTTCTTCACTTCTTGCCCCTTTATGCATTGATTAGATATATTCAAATAATAGCATTTAATTGGAGTTCTTAAATATATTTTATCAAAGTTTGACTGATCAGCAGTCTTCATCAGAACTACAATGAATTAACATATATGACTATATAATTAATATCTTATGAAATATAACTATATATAATTAAATATGTAATACAATATATATAATACTTTATATATCTACATAATATATTATACATAATACAATTTGATATGTATGTCTACGTTTAAATGCATATATATATATAGGTATAAACTTAATGAGAAAAAGTTATAAATAAAAGAATTTTAAAAGACTGATTCTTTTAAAATAGTAAGTAAAAGATGTATAACTTTAAGACTAAAAAAAGATTATTTTCTAAAATGAATACTAGTCTAATTAATGAAAGTAGAATACATCGTTAATGAAATAAAACAAAGGAATTTAAGTTAGAATTCCTTTATAAGATAAACGACAAACTATAAAAACAACTCATTAATTAAAATCAGAAAGATAATTATGTAAATTTTTGTATGGAGATTAAAATGAAAAAACACCTGAGTGGATGGATGGTAATATGAACCAATCAACTGCAATGATTAAAACAATGAATGTCTCCGTATGAATTTGGTGAAGAAAAGGACACTTGATTCTTGGAATTTTAACTGTGCGAACTGATGTATATATTAGAGAAGATCATCTCCCATAGCACAGTGAATTCAAGTGCTTAGAGCTGGCCTCCAAATGTGGAAACATCTAAGACTCTTACAGGTCTTATTGATCTACATTATTATTTATGTATGCCTTCAGGCCTTATTACATAAAATAATTGTATGTATGTAAATAGTTAAAATGCTATTAAGGATTGTTCATTAAATTATCTAAATATTAACTGTTTAGTGGTGATTTGTATTTTTGGGAAGTGCCCTCTTAGATTAGCTAGGCATAGCAATTGGTGCAGTCACAGTCTTGATTTGAACCATTAATTAAAATAACAGTTAAATTTAGGTTTAAAAAAACTAGACAATGCAAGTAGAAATCAGTGAATTTGATGCCAGTGAAGGAAGTTGTTGGCATGTAGAAAAATACTTATTCATTAATAAAGTTAAAGATGATAAGTATAAGATTGCTTTATTATTATGCTTTGCTGGGAAAGAAGTTAGTGAGATAGCCAACAAGCTCACTGAATCTCTAACTCCTGAAGATTGTACATATGATCAAGTTAAAGAGCATTTATTAAACCACTTTAACCCCTCAACCCTCTATGCATGTTGCTTGATTGCAATTCCGTGTCTGAAACCAAGGTTGGGATGAAAGTATAAAATATTATAATAGTGCTCTTCATAATCTAGCAAAAAATTGTGTCTATTGATATCTTTTCTAGATGAAGCCCTTCTGAAACAATTCCTGACTGGTATGTGTAATGACTGTTTATGGCAACAATTATTGCCCATTAGTGATTTAAATTAATTAGAGGCTATAAAACATGGGATAGCTTATGAACTCATGATTGAACAATCTCAAAAATTTGCTGAATTCAAGAGTAATAGCAAATCGCAAACAGATGTTTGTAAAACCATAAGGAAAAAATTGTCTAAGTGTAATAAAAATAATGCTAACAGTGAAACTGTGTTTACATGTTTTTGCTGTAAGAAAAAGGTCCACAAAGCTAGTGGTTGTTTTCATAAATGGGAATGCTGCAATAATTGAAGAGGGCACATGGAAAAAATGTGTAAAAAAAAATGTAATGATCCCAACAAAGAAAGTAAGAGTTATAAATGGCAACTCTGCATACCAATATTAAAAAAATGTCCACTGATGATGACAAAATGGTAGCAGTGTACTGTTGATATCAGTCTGTGATTGATATACTATTGCTTCCAAGAATAGCAAAAGACCCACAATACAAAAAACTGACCCCAAGGCATTAAATATGGACAGTAATGCTGTTAGAATAAAGGGCATAGTTGAAGTGCCAATATGTGAAAATCAGGGCAAAATTAATGTACTATCACAAATATGTAGTACATGCCCCTATCAACTCCATATTAGAATGAAACTGGTTCAGAGAAATGGATGTAAAGGTAACAAGTAGTAAAAAAATGAATAGCCCCAAGAGAAAAAAACATTCTGAGGGGATTCAGGGGAATTTGGGTAAAATAGGTATAGTCAGAGAGCAAAAAACCTTTCCATCAACATGTGCTCCCTAATGCCAAATCTGGGAAATCACCGGCTGAAATCTATATAGGTAGAAAGTTGCACATAAAATTATCAAACATTGTGCCAATTGTGGATCAAAATAAACATGAAGCTGGCACCTATAAATTTAAACCACATGAGAAAGTGTGGGTAAAAAATAATATGAACAAGTTTTGGTCACAAGTGGAAGTTATTTGCCATCTATCAAAACAAGCAGTTATGGTTCGAATAAAAAATGGGCAAATACTTTGCAAGCATGTAAGCCAGCTGTGTAAAGACGAGCGAGGAAATAATATCCAACTTATGATGAGCGAGGAAATAATATCCAACTTATTCAACACAACAAACACCGATGACCAGTTATTAAGAGAGAACACACCAAGTGAGGCAGAACATAAACAACAACAACAAGGCTAAAAGGAAAATAAAAAGACCCACATATCTTAATGACTATGTACTGAGTTCAGAAATTAAAAACTGATCTCAAACTTGGGGGGAAGACCCTGTGCTAACCAGAGTAATCAATGGATGCCAGAAGGCTTATGCATAAAATCCCTATCTAGTGCTTACTCATCCAATATCCCCAGACTAGTTTCTGGCTTGTGGCCTTCGTCAGTGAGGCTCCTCATTGATGATTGCCACAAGCGAGAAACTAGTCTGGGAATATTGGATGAGTAGGCACTAGATAAGGCCACAAGCGAGAAACTAGTCTGGGGATATTGGATGGGTAGGCACTAGATAGGGATTTTTATGCACAAGCCTTCTGGCATCCATTGATTACTCTGGTTGGCACAGGGTGGCACTACTGTATTGAGAGTTTTGACTTGTTTAATAACAATTATGTGCTAGTATAAAAGATAGTGTTCGTGTGATGTTTAGTGGTTTAACTTGAAGGGGAAGTAATGATATGTACATGTATGTTTAAATGAATATACATATATAGATGTAAACTTAATGAGAAAAAGTTATAAATTAAATAAATTAAAGAATTTTCAAAGACTGATTCTTTTAAAATAGTAAGTAAAAGATTTATAACTTTAAGATTAGAAAAAGATTATATTCTAAAATGAATACCAGTCTAATTAATGAGAGTAGAATAGGTCATTATTAATGAAATAAAACAATTAAAGGAATTTGAGTTAGATTTCCTTTATAAGATAAACCACAAACTATAAAAATAACTCATTAGTTAAAGTCAGAAAGATAATGATGTAAATTCTTGTATGGAGATTAAAAATGAAGAATCACCTGAGCAGATGGATGGGAGTACAAGCAAATCAACTGCAGGAATTAAAACAATGAATGTCTCAATATGAATTTGGTGAAGAAGAGGACACTTGATTTTGGGAGCTTCACCTATGCGAACCGATGTATATATTGCAGCATATCATCTCCCATGGCACAGTGACTTCAAGTGTGAAGATCTGGCCTCTGAATGTGGGAACAGTCAGCTAGGACTCTTATAGATGTATTGATATACATTATTATTTATGTATGCCTTTGGGCATTATTATGTAAAATACTCGCATGTATGGAAATAGTTAAAATGCTATTAAGGATCATTCAATAAATTATCTAAATATTAACTGTTTAGTGGTGGTATGTATTTTTGGGAAGTGCCCTCTTAGATTACTTAGACATAGCACAATTATATTTTAATAAATTCAATAAATATACATATGTAAATTTTTAACAACTTTATAAATATTAACTTTTTTTTTTGTATTTTTATCTAAATCTTTATATAGAAAACTGAATATATTTTATACTTTACATTTAAATAACTTTTAATCATTTATTCATTATTAAATTAATTTATTTTTATCATTTTAACTATTTTTTTTATAATTTTATTCATACATTACATAATTATAAGATAATTTCATATCTAACTTTTTTCTTTTTTATATTTATATTATATATTTTATTTTTAACCATATCTACTCTTAACTCTAATTTTGTAATTATTTTTTATAACAGATTATTTTAATTTTAGAAAATAAAATTAATAATGATAAAAGATGATAATAAAAATAAAAAAAGGTATATAAAAGGAAAATAAATATAAAGATATAAAAATTTGTAACAACAATATAGCGGTTAGCATAGTTGCTTTCCAAGCAGCCGGTCTAGGTTAGCTTCCCGGTCAATGATTTGACATATAAATATATATATATAACTAAATTATTAATAACATTAATAAAAAATTTAACAATATTCTAGATTTAAAAATAAATTAGAAAAATACAAAATATACTTAATATGTTAGACAATAAATATATTGAAAATATAGAAAAATTGCATAAATGGAATATTACATTCAAATATCGGCCTTTCAAGCTAATTGTGCATGTGCTTTTGCGAGTGTTAATAATAATAAATGAATACTTTCCTCTCCAATACAAGATATAGTATTTATGCAGGAATAAAATGAATCCACTTATTCCTACAACTCAAATGCTTATATATGAGCAAATCTGAAGTACTGGCAAGGAAAGCGTGAGGATGGACCACTCACTTTAAATTACTATATACGATGTCTGAATGAATGACGTGGTCGGTGAAATTGTCTAGAATTTACTAAACATCACTCTAACTGAAACTTAATCATGGAATATATAAAATCAAATGTAAATAATGTTAAACAAAAAATATCAAATACAATAATGTAGATGAGACAAATTCAATTTGTACAAGATTAATCCAACATAAATATGATAAAATATCACCTGTTTGTTTATATTTTATAGAGACAGAACATAAGTTGTTGTTTTTTTTAAAAAAACATAAAAATAATTCATTATATTAATATAAAAGATTTTAAAAAAATTAAAAAGCTATCATAATTAAAAATATTAGACACAGTTTAAATAAAGATTTATCTTGAAGACAATATTTTTATAAACTTCAAAATTAATAAAATATATAAATTTTATAGTATAATAAATAAGTTACAAAAAGTACTCCCAAAGGAAGTTAGTACACAATAGTCAAATACAAAATTATGAGAGTTAAGAGAAGATATGGTTAAAAATAAAAATATAAAAAATATAAATTTATATATGAAATAAAAGATAAGTTTGAGCTCCAGACCCAAAAGTACCAGAATCAATTTTGAGACCTCTCGGTCCCAAGTCAGATGCTCTAAAAACTATGCTAATCCACATAAGGCATATATGAAATTATAAATACATGAATAAAATTTTAATAAAATAGTTAAAATAATAAAAATAATTATTTTTATAAATGATTAAAAAATTATACAAATGTAAAGTATAAAATATATATATATAAAGAGAAAAACAATAAAGATAACATTTATAAAGTTATTAAAATATATTTATTGGGTTTATTAAAATATAATTGCATTATATATAATCTATTATGTAGATATATAAAGAATTAATGTAACACATATTTAACTACATTTAATTATGTAAGATATTAATTATGTGATCATATATATTTGAATAATACTGCTCTGATGAAGACTGATGATCGGTTGAAACTGTAAGGAAATATGAAAAATAAATGCAGAAAAGTGTACTAAATGCTATTACATGAACAGTTCCATTAAGTGATGAAAATACTCTTAATACATAACTACAAATATGGATAAACAAATTTCAACAATCATTTGATACTACAACAAACTTTAAACATTATGAAAAAATTGTCTAAAAAGTGACTGAAGTAGAAAATACTATGCAAATATACATTAGAAAAAAATTTATTCTAAAGTTTTGTAGCTAATATCTCCAATTTACTCCCAAAGAGTTGAGAAAATTACTCAAAGAGCAAATTGACCTCTGTTAAGAGAAAAAAAAAATGCCCAAAAGTGCTTTAATCATAAAACTTTATATTCCATTAGTAACAATGTTTAATAAAACAATCAGTGAAAATATCATACTCTAAATAATAATAATAATAATAATAATTAACCTGCATGGATATATCAAATCATGGTCTGCATCAAGTAATATAGTAGTCACATTAAATGAATCCCAAACACCCTGAAATTTCTATTCTAGACAAAAGATTAAACTTTGTCATATCAATATCTAATATTGCCTTATTATAAATAATGGCAACAAACCAGGAAGGCATTCAAAAATTGCTTCAAGAAGAGGCAGCACTTGAGAGACAGTGTTGAGAAGAAAATTATTAAATTATTCAAAATATATAAATCTATAAACATTCTCTCTGATGCTACAATGTTATAGTTATAATAAATACTAGTGGTTACTCAGACAATATGAAGATATTTTACTGATTCTGAAAAAAAAAAAAAACATATTTCAGCAAAATTCCACATCTCTACAATCTAAAATCCCTAAAGTCTATGTTCCATTAAGTTATATTGATGGCTTCAGAAATTCATCAAGTCAAAATTTGTCAAGATTCCTTCTCAATATTCTTCATCCTTTAGCATATAAGACATAATTCTCTTTCAAGAATTCTTAGCACTTTATGGGGTTAATCAAAAACATAAAAACAGAAAGCATTGCCATCTTAGTAAGCTTTAATGTGTAAAGTTTATTCACAAATGTAGCCAATGATCAAGCATTACCTACAGTAAGAAAAATATTAAATGAAGATAATTGCCTACAAACCAGAACAACTCTTTCTATTCAACAAAATTATTATATTGTTGTGTTTTATAATTGTCATTCTTAGATAGCAATTTTTACATAAAGGAACTTGAAACCACAACCATAAATATTACTTTTCATCAAAAGTCTTGCTTCACTATGCCAATGGATACATAATAAAGCACTATCACAAACATTGTGGCCACACATTAATAAACATCTTCGATTAAATTTTACAATGAATTAGTATAAAAACAAAAACTAATATTCTTAGATGTTCTTGTACAAAATCAAAACTTTTGTTTACAGAACCCCCACCCATCCACCCACACACAGGATAATAGCATATAAATCTAATCATAATAGAAACATAAAAAGGGAAGTAATAAGTTTGGAGCAGAGCCATAAAAGTCTGTTCAAAAGAAATGTAACAAATTCTCATAAAGAATGGTTATCCATCAGCCACTATTAAGTAAACTTTAAATAGAAAACAAAAAGAAATATCAAAAGAAAAATAATGCCAGATACTGTAATGTAATCATAAATATCAGGGTTAGTAAACAAACAAAAAAAAATAATCCAAAATCAATATATCAAAATAGCTTTCCAAAACCATAATACCTTAGATATTCTAACCACTACAAAATCTAAACTTGAATAGTGAAAAATGAAAACTGCATTTATGAAATATTATGATAATGTAAAAGTTATATATTGGTTAGACTAGACACTTCATTAAAAGAATATTAAGAAACATAATGATTAGAGAAACAAATAAATGTATCTAAAGTAGCAATCATGAATGTACTAATAAGCATATGTTCAAAGTGAAAAACACATAATTTGGTAAAGAGAAGAAAAAAATTAAAAATCTGTTCACACAAAAGTGGCTTATAATTCCATAAGCTAATCTAGAGGAATAATCCATAACTTTCACTTTTAACAAATAAAGAAATTAAGAGACCTATCATAGATAAATATTTAAAATTTCTACAGGATGTTTCTTAATAGATTTTAACTTCATTTTAAATTCAGTTCATATAAAGCTAAAGGTCACTAGTTCAATTTCCATGCTGGCTGACAACTGGTCAGGCCAGCATCAGAATGCCATTCAAAACATTGTGTTCTTTACTAATATGTGTGTTATTACTATCAACTGAATGCATTTAGAAACGAATAAATAAAATTCAAATTTTTTTCACAATTAGCTTTATATGAACTGAATTTAAAATGAAGTTAAAATCTATTAAGAAACATCCTGTAGAAATTTTAAATATTTATCTATGATAGGTCTCACCCAGATAGATGCTAGAAATAGTTTCCAAAAAAACTACAAGTAAAATGCTACCATCATAATAAATCTTCAATCACTAATGACATAATATAATTTTTAAAATATACAAGTTAAAATATCTATAAAAATATAATAATGTGGTTATAAAAGGGTTATTATAGTAATATCTTGAAAAAGAAAAAAGGCAATCTATTGAATGCATGTTAGTACATGTTGAGTGAAACCAAATGAATAAAAAATGAGATAATGCCTGAAACATAGATTTGTGATGGTACTTATACAGATCAATGAGTAAGTGCATGAAATTTATGAATTCAAACTTAGAAATTTCCAATTTTTTTTTCTTAATATTTTTTCAGATTGTGGGTTACTGAAATTGTGGACAGTGAGTCCATGAATATGAGTAAACTATTGCATATCTATCTTTATTATTATCTTTTTTAATGCTTCAAAGTGATTTTAGTTTTTTTTTATGGTAAATCTTAAACTAATTTGTTTATTTATAAACTGTAATCTGCTGCAATAAAAAACATTAAATACGTAAAAAAATATTTAATTGAAAAAAATACATACCAATCTGTAAAATTTGATAAAATTGTTTAACTATCAGTCTGCCATTTTCTTTTTTGTATTCCAAAGTCCTGGTCAATATTATTAATATGAAGAATTTTATGTTGCCCTTATAAAAAAAATAGAGCGAAGTGGCAGCTTCCGTGACAACAATATTTTTATACTTTAACTTAGTAAATATAAAAGATTCAATCCATCTGGTTTAATCAGCTAATAGGTAATTGAACCTATCTGATCATGCTCCTATGATCTTCTGAATTTCCTGGAGTATATAATCTCAGATAAGGATAAACTATTATCTCTAGAAAAGATTAAGGCAATCAAAGGTGCATCAATACCAATAAATGTAAATTAACTACAAGCTTTTAGAATTGGTTAATTTCTCTTAAATGTTCTTTGAAGGAAAAAAAACAAAATGGCCCCAAGATTATTTTATGATTTGTTATAAAAAAAAGATAAAAGTGGCTGTAAATGCATATCAAAAAAAATGCATACATGTTTAAAACATACACAATTAGATATTGAAATAAAATCCTTGTTTTTTACTTCACCTTTGAGTGGTAAGTTTTAAATTACGCTTTATGTAAAAAAGTGAAGCTTATTATTATTAGAAAAGAATTATATGGCTGAGGACTTTCAGAGAACTTAAGTCTCCATATTCATAGCCTAGTTTAAGTAAAGTTTAGTGGTAATTTATGCTTTACAATCTCCAGAAATTGGTCTTTATGAAAGAAAGCTTTGCATAAATTTTGCATAAATTACTGTTAAACTTTGCTTAAAGTAGGCTATGAATATGGAGACTTAAGTTCTCTGAAAGTGCTCAGCCATATAATTCTTTTCTAATAATAATAAGCTTCACTTTTTTGCGTAAAGCGCAATTTAAAACAATTAGATATTATAATGCTAAATTGAAAATACATTAACAACTGATATCTCAGCATAAGAAGTCATGTGCTGTTTGACATACTTGACAAGGTGAAAAGCCAATAGCATATGTCTTTAGAATTCTGACCACATGTCATAAAAAGAATTAAAGTCAATTAGATAAGATATGTTAGTCATATTTGAAATAAAAATTCTTGCAATATTTATTTGGAAGAGCCTTTAAAATAATAAATAATCATAAACACTTTTGGATATCTATTCTAGATTGAACACTATTCACAGGTAAAACATATTATCTGCTTAGGATTTCAGTTTCATTTATAAGAAGAAAGGCTTGAAATTCCTTAGTTGCATATTGAAAAGAAGTGAACTGCACCTAGATGAATTATGCAGATAGCTTCTAGTAACTAGATTGTTGCCAAGTTAGAGTTAAGCAGCAATCTGGAAATCAGCATTTGCTAAAATGTATTGTGCAAGGTTTTCCTATCAGTTGCTTTTCTACTCTCTCATTTGCATTTTCTGAATTTCTACAGCAAGAGAGTATATTTTATTGGGTAAGACAAAAGTGTTGGTTTGCTGCTATGTAAGTTAGTTAAGAATGAATGAAAATTATAATAAGAAATTTATCAAATTAAAAGATGAATATCTCATAAAAAATACATCCCATGGCCATAAAGTATTAGACTCTGGCAGTAGTTATATCTAGATCCAAAATATAAATTAATAGGAAGATAGATATTTGTAGTGCATTGATGTAGGCTTGTTCATATTTCAAAAACTGAGAAAATGATTGACAAAGCAGGGAAACCTTTACAAGCCATAGACTACCAGAGATAATAGTTGCTATAAACAGCATTAAATTTTAACATCAAAATTTGTTAAATTCCTTATAAACTATAAAGTAACTCATCTATTCATTCTATCAAAATCAGGAAAATCTGTCTATGCCATAAATTCCCAAGATCAGTAGTTGCTAAAATCAGCACTGAATTTATCAAAAAAAAATAGTAAACTAATCTATCTATTTCACCATACCACTCTGAATTGAATGATTTAACAGAAAAGGCTGTTCACTATTTATGTGCAAAATTATTATGTTATACATACATGGCATAATATTTTCAGGAGAATTATATTAATAGATTACTTCTTAAATGGTAACAGGCAATGTGCCCAGTGAAATTATTTATGACTAGGTATCCAAAAATATGTCATTCCTTTCTTCTCTCTCTACAATTAATCTAATATCAGAGAAAGCTAATTTAAGCTACAGATTTACCATAATTCAATGGAGTTCTCCAGATCAAAATAATTTAAGAAAGGTTATGAATTAAGATACAATTTGCACTGTCATCAAGACAGCAGCTTTTAAAATAGAAGATAATTCTAAGTGCAAATGACCTTTAACATCTTCGGAAATGTATGGGCTTAGTTTTAGAAAAAAATATATATATAATTCCATAACCAATAATAGTATCAATCTACAATCAGAGATGAGAATATCAGAAATACCTTCAATAAAATAACTAGTGAGGAAGAGTCAATTTATATATGTAACCATTGAGCAATAAAGAACTTTTTTTCCAGAAACAGAAACCAAGGATCATCATTATCCTCATAAAAACAAAAAATAGCTCACTTATTTAAATAATTTTCTTTGCTATTGAAAAAGCCATCACATAAAATAAGATACATTCCAGTTCTGAAATGGAAGGTGGGGGAAAAAATACAGTAAAAAAAAAAAATAAGTTTTTTTATCTTGATTGAAAAAAGTTAATGACTCTTTTCAATCTACTTTAATCCTTTGAAAAACAACTTTGTACGATTTTATCAAAATATATTATACAAACTTTAATTTAAAAAAAAAATTGCTAATCAATATAGATAGTGAAATTCTACTATAGCATAAAAACATGCTTGTTTTAATTTCAAAATCAGAATTAATAAAATATTAATTAGACCTTTTTAAATGTTTAATTTATAGTAATTTTTTTCAAATTCAAAATTATTTAATCCTTAATTGTTGTTCCAGCATAATATAGAAAATATTTACAAAAAAACTTTTGTCTGTGTTTATTTCTACTTTTCCTTTCAACTTTATATGTATACATGCACACACCTTACTATGTTGTTGTATACCATGATAGATATAACAATCTCATAGCTATAGATTCCACAAGCAACCTAGAGCATGTTAAAGATCAACTTGGCATTATTAATTTTGTAAGATTTCAAGCTAGTTAGTTATAAAGGTAATGTTAGAATTATTTGAAAATGTAACATCTAATTTATACTATTTGTAGCTAATCATTTTTGCAATAAAATATTTTAATTTAACCTAAATAGTATTTGTATAGTTTTCATATATAGCAGTGCAAAAAACCTGCATATATCCAAATAACTTACAAATTCAGTTCTATATTTTTACACAGTGCATAATATCCCACTCAATAAGTAATAAATTCCATACAATAAAAACCCTAACTTAATAGTATTCTGAGCAAAAATAAAACTTTTGTAATAAAAATCTACACATTAAACTATTACATTTTTTTTACACTTCTTTTCTTCTGTATCCTGTGAATTATACTGCTGGATTGTATCTTGAGCTGACCCTGATAACATAGCTTGTAACTACTTTCTACCTAATTTTTATTATTATCTTATTTATATTTAAAAGGTACTCATTAAACTATTAAAATAATTATAACTTATAAGAGTATATAATTTAGTACAGAATAAAGGATGTACTAAATAATGCTCAAAAAGCCTGTAATGATTAATGGTAGCTTTATAATATAGTTTATTTATATTGTCTGAATACCTCAATTTGTCACTGGGAGCTCAAGTCAGGTTTTCTGGTAAAAGTTTTAACAGTAGACAAGCATCACATCACACAAGCATGTTCAACATTCTTAATTTAAAATGCTACAACTTCAAAGCAAGATCTAAAATCTACACATAAATTAATAAAAATGGATTTTAAAGCTATTTTTTAAAAATACTCAGCTAGCAAAGCTTTATTAAATACATTACAATAGAATTGTTTCTTAAAATATCGGGGGATGAGGAAGATACATAGAACGGGAACAATAAAACTAAGGGCGAGAAGGAGGGAAAAAGAAAAATACTACGTATCATTGATTTTGTGGTACATAAATCAAGGTCTGCATATGCATGGCTCATTTATAAAAGATGTTTTACTTTCTCTTACGATAAATTTATTTAAATTAAATATGTATGAATGCATGTAAAATGATGTATACTGTATTAATTTAACAACGAAGACGATCATATTTTAAAAATAATAAATATCACACTTTTTATCAAAAAAAAAGATTAAATTTATATGCACCTATAATATAGTGAAATTTTCCACAGAAATTACTTTTATCACAAGATTAACCAGGCCAGAAAGTTAGCAAAGATGCAGCCTCGGCATAGAAGATGTTCGGGGAAATTGGAAATCTTTTTTAGAAACTAAAACTTTTTCTTAAGAATGAAAGGGTTTAATCATTTAGGATTAGGTTCAGACTGGTGAAATGTTGATACTTTACCGGATTTGAAATCAGGATTATGAATTTGAAGGAAGTTGTCTACTATGTCAGGATGCAACATTCACTGATTTGAAAAGCAGTCATTTAATTTTGTTCAATATACACCTTAAATTATTTATGGAACATTTTGAAGATTTTTTTTAAAAAAAAAAAAAATCTAAATATAAAATACTGCAGTATTAAATAACTCAAAATGATCGGTGTAGACATTTTAACGCTAGTCAACCTATACACGAGTTATTTTTTTAAAAAAATATTCAATATTATCAAATAAAATAATGAAAAGCATATGCCTCGTTTGATTTTTAAACAATCATTTATAATTTTTGAAGACTTGGAAAAATATTTTTACAGATGTTTCAATAGCAAAACTAAAATTTGAATAGATTATTTTTCATTCTCAAATTTACTTCAAAGTACGAGTGTGACATGTGCCTACTCACCCCCTCCCCAACTCCCTTTTTTCATTTGCCCTCATCTCAATTAAAATTAAAATGGATTAAAGTGATGAAAATAACTACCCATGTGGAGAAACTTGTAAATAAATAATCGCCAAAGAAAAATTATTTCAAATAATACTTTTCTAGACTACTTTGTACTTTTCAAAAATGCATGAATGTATGATATTATGGTTAATATATTTAGTTCTTTTTACACTTAAAAGGAGAAATTTCATTTTAACGCTTAATCCAATTATGTGTACGAACATTTTTAAAAAAAATACAAAGCTTTCCATTTATCAAAACGAATTTATAAAAGATGAAAAACTCATATTTATTCACTTATACAACTATAACTTACCAAATGTCAGTATCGTAACCCACAGCCTCATTATTCGAGAGTAAGCGTAGACTTCAGCAAAATATCCTATACGGTATAAGCTCTTCTGATTATGCAAACCGCGTTTTGCACAATTCCAAAAATTAATCTTTCACTTCTTTGGGTAATAAAAAGTAACCATAGCCAAGGTTGACAAAAAAATTTTCTATAGCTATTACTATCTCCCGGACAGTAGTATTGATACTTCATGCTAGAAAGACATTTCCAAACAAGAATTCTGCTTGCAATTAAAGTCCAAAGTTACGTGTGACTGCCAATCGAGTAACTTTCTTGAGAGGAGCGGATCACGTGACAACTGCTTCAATTACCTTTTTTTTTTTTTGTTCCATTTAGAATTTGCAAAATTTTGTACTAGAAAATTCACTATTTATAATACTAAAAAATCTTATTTAGCGAAAAATGATTTAAATAATCATTTTAATATAATTTTACGTTATTTATACGATGTAATTATAATCTACAAACAAATTCAGATCTTTACACCAATCTTACAATTTGTCTTAATCAAATTTGAACATTTTCTTAAAATATTTATTATCTTTTGAAATTTATGTGTGGGAGATGATGATTCGGACAACTGATGAGTGCTGGTTTATCACTAAATATGTATATTGGAGATCACATCTTTTCCGCATATATATGGTCATGTGTATCGATTGCATATGATGGAGTGGATGACTAAAAGGAGCTTGAAAGTTAGGATTCAAATCCCCTCTAATTATTCAAGAATTTTTATATTTAACTTACTATCCTCGCAATGTGCAAGATTTTCAGCCCATATTTTTCAATTTTTTAATCTATAATTTTTTCCATTGCAATAAATAGATCATTTATGATGTTGTCTTTTTTGCAGAGTTTTTATCAGATCATAGTTGTTACAAATGTGAGAATATACTCATGAAGTTATTTTATTGTTTTCTATGTTTACTTCTAAGATATTAAAAATAATTTATAGTGAAAGGATGCAAGCAATGATAGATTATTACAAATGATAACTGCTATATCTTAGAAATCAGATAAAAAGAAAATTGTAGAATAACATGGTGAAATTTGGCCAGCAAGAACACAAATCACTGAATGCAATTAGAACATTAAATATATATGTTATATATCACTATTTAATTATTACAATGGCAATAGGATTTGAAGATTTACAAAATATTAAAAAAAGATAAGTGCAATCTATAACATTTCTTAGACAGCCTTCAATGAGATGATATTTTGGAAGAATTCATTGAACTCTTCTCACTTGAGTTTGCTTTTTTTTGGAGTTTTATAATTATTGCATGAGTTGTAAAAAATAAAAAAAATCTGTTATCCCACATTTATATGCACTTTGTCCTTTACTGATGGTGTTGTTCCCCCAATATGTTATATAATTGATTCTTGGATTATAATTGACTGCCCTTCAATCCTGTCAGATAATTACCTGACTAACAAAGTATGTACCACTATTATTAATTAAAGCACTTGGAGAATGGGGTAAAAAGGTGCTTAAATGTTATCACTTGTCATAATACTCTGATACTTGTTTACTCTGCTTATCTTTGGGTAGAGAAGTTAAATCTATAAGTAAAGTATTTATAATTAATCGTTACTTATAATTGATTGTATACATGTTGGTTAGTAATATTGCTCATCATATTACACATAAAACAGGGCATTGCCACTCATCTGACGAATTTAATATTTTCATCCTCCTGTTGCTCTCTGAAAAAAAACCTATTTTGGATCTAAAAAATTTTCTGTTTTTACTAAGCCCAAATTTGAAATCTAGGTCATTGGTGTGGTAAGTGTATGCATTTATTTATCTATTTATTTATTTAGTATATGGTTTCAGCATATCAAAATTGAACACCAACAATTTTTAACCAATCAAGAGCTGCCTCTTACAGGTTATTTTAGAGCAAAGAGGCCAACAGGAGCCTGGTAAATTGGACAGTCATTTTTAATATAAACTATGGTTTCTGGTCTTCCATACAGTTTGGAGAGTCAATAAAAGACCATTAGCATAACATATAACCACATCTATCATGGCACATTTTGATTCTGTTAATCTTCATCCAGAGTTTTCTTGGAAGAAGGAAACAAGTACTCAAAGTGTGGGATTAGCTGTTAGGGTGTGATTATTAATGATAAAGTTGTTTCAGCCATGGGTCTCCATGCTGTTGATATTCAATATGGGTGGCTCCAGCAGTCCAGAAAGGCTGCCTTGATTTTAACCTGAAGTTTGGAAGATTGTTCAGAATAAGATTGATGAGATGGTTTGGTAGTTCAACAAGCTTGTTAAATTTCATTGATAGTTGCCAACCTGCACCTTAGATTAGCTGGAGGGATGTTTGAGAATTCAGATAGCCATTCTATGGGTGTTGAGATTTAAGGGTGCTAAAAATCATACACATAGTTTAATTGGTCTGAGTATCCACAAGATTACGTGCACTTCTGCACCATACTGGAGATCAGTACTCAACTACAGTGAGTGAATGCTAGAACTGAAGTTCTAAGGATGTCAGTATTAGAACTCTGTGTGGTCTCTGCAAGCTTGGAGATAATATTATTTCTGATAATGTTTCTTTTTCATGTCTGTAAAATGAGGGTATATAAAAAAAAAAAATTCCCAAGTATTTTATGATTTGTAACTTTATAATTACAGAAATTTATGTTGAGTTTTTTGATTAGATTGGTATTGAGATGGAAATAAGTAAAAACTTAAATCTTCTATATTAGGTTTGCGAGACCAAAAACTGAAATAATGCTTAAATACTTTTATATCAGAGTTTAGGTTTCTATTTTCACAGAAAGTGTAGCTTCTGAAAGCAAGGGCAATGTCATCATCATAGATAAAAAAAATTTAAAGCTATAATAGTAAGATCATGAATATATCAATGGAAAAGAAATGGTGAGAGAATTGATCCCTATCATAGATTGTTTTTAATTAAGTAAATTCTGATGGTGTTGTAGAGAAAGATAATCCTAAATTTTCTATCCTTGATGACATTTTCCAAGAAGAGTGTAAGAGTAGATTTGCATTTGATGACTTCTTAGCTTGTAGATCAGCCCCTTTCTCCAAACAATACCAAAAGCATAGCTAAGGTCAATGAGTACAATGTTATTTTGTAACAGATTTGAAAGCCTTCTTCAATAAGTTTAGTGAGTGAAAGAACATAATAGTAATAGTTATGACCTGTCTGAAACCAGCCTGTTCTATAAGCAAAGCTTGTTCATAATATGGTCAGAAGAATGTGCAATTGAGGATGGAAATAGGCTGAATGTTCTTAGCTGAATTTGGTGACTTTCCTGCTTTAGGAGTGCCAATTTCCAACTATCAGGTATATGATCACCTTGCAAAATATTTGTATAAAGAGTGGCTTAATTGCTCTAATATTCAAGTGTTTTAGAAAGCCAACTAGGATATTATCCATACCTGCAGCTCTTCCAGCTTAGATTAATGTAAGGACATTAACCACTTCTGAGGTAATTTCTGCACTGAGTGAGGTTGATTTTGCAATTGCTAATTTCAGTTCCCTGGAAAGGAATTCTAGTTATCTGATCTTCGAAAGATTGTTTTTAACCTGTATTGTCTGTTTAATGTGCTTTGCAATGTCATCAGGTGAAATTTCATATACCATGTGTGGGGATTTTCACTAGGATCCAATTTGCAAAGAAGGCTCCAAGATTTTCTATTTGAGTAGGTGAAGTTGAGATTTTCAACAGTGCTGATCCATCTTGATTTCCAGGAACTATCAAGTAACTCTATCAGTGAATCTGTCATTGTTGGATCTCCAATTCCCTCATATTCCTCAAGCTGTTTTTTATGTCTTAAATTCCAACAATCTCTATGAAAACATCAGGGAATGGACTTCATGGCACTTGACTTAATGAGAGCATTAAATCTTTGAATGGAGAAAGCATACAGAGAAATTCTATTTATGTTATTTTCCACATGAGTATTAAAAATAAACGTTTGCCTTGTTTAGATTCCAATGATGAATGGTATTGCAATAAACCACAGGAATAATATAAACATTGCAAATTATTATTGATGATTGTTGAATTTGGCAAACCTAGGAAGAATTTTTCTAGTTGTTGGGGGGGGGGGAGGCACCATTGGACTCTAAACTTACAAATGTTATTCTGGGATGGTATGTACACTTTTTTTCCTTATTACTATGCCTTGTGCAGAATTAAAGCTTTCAGATTCAGTTTATAAATAAATAATACAAATAAAAAGAAAATATCACCTTAGATAATTGAATGGAATTGGTCAAGTTACCACCAGAAAGTTACAGTACTTCTAATGAATTTTAACCATTTTTTTTTTCTGTGCAGTTTAGCCAAAGTCATGATGAAAAAACAAAAGATATCTGGATTTTCTTTGATTCCAATCTTTGGATGTTGTATGAATTCTCAAATGACTAGCCATCCAATTATTTTTAGTCTTAAAATTAACATTTTAATTAGGAGAAACTTTTATAAACAAAGCAAAACTCTCCATACAGTATTGCCACCCTGTGCCAACCAGAGTAATCAATGAATGCCAGAAGGCTTGTGCATAAAATCCCTATCTAATGTCTACTCATCCAATATTCCCAGACTATAAGATAGTGATCATGTGATCCTTAATGAAGAAACTTTTATGTTGTTTCTCCACTGCTTAATTCTAAATTAATGCATGATGGAAATCATTTTAAAAGAGGGAAAAGAAAATATTTTCTTATTTGAACAGTAAATATATATGGTCAAGAAGAATTTAATAGTGTATCAGTTATTTAATTTTAAAGTGAATTTTAGTGAGGATTTAAAAATAAAAAGTTACATGCTATTATACATATAATAATAGATATGTGTCAGAATGTAATAGTGTCTATGATATTTCTATATTTGTATAGTTCAGTATTGTGAAATAAAAATGAATGGTAGTTCATTCTAGCTGGTAATTAGGAGATGGTTGAAATAGTATTAAGATTAGTTTCAATTAGAAAGTCCGAATATTTGAATTCTATTTAACCTGTTAATAATAAAGCATTCTTACTCCTGGAACATTGAAAGTTGAAATGTAGGAATATCCAAAATTAGAAATGTAAATATAGGGATTAAGTGGAGATTTGTTATTCATTTTAATTTAGTTTTTGTAAAAAAAAATGTGATATATGGTTTTTTACTGTTTGATCCCGTTTTGATGACAAACAGATACTGCTGATGTGAGAATCTTGCATAGACAGCGATATATTTAATGATAATATTAAATGTATTTGGAGTGGAATATCTATAAAATTAAACTAGATGTATTAACCATAATAAGGTTTAAAAGACTCTTAATGAGTGTCAAATTTGATCTTGTTGTTCGGGGATTAGTGGAATTCTTTTTTTTTAATACTCATTTGCATGACTCATCACTAAATATTTTTGTTGTTTTTGAGAAATGTTGTTTATGGATGAAAGTCTATTAATTTGGTTAGAAATTCTCCAGGAAAGCAACTGTTATTGTTTTTGAAGGTATTCAGTGTTTTTTTATTTTTTTATTTTCTGAAAACCAAAATAATTTTCTGTTGAAGAATTGCCTTATTTTAAATGTATTAATGGCATTATGATGTCAATTTGATAATTGTTTGATGCTTTAAAAAGTAATCTAATATATAAATGATATCACACTTTGTTTTATTTTCTATTTTGTTGTAGGTTAATTTTTTGTAGATTATTCAGTGCTCTTTTAGTATGTTGTCTCCATCATTTTGAATTTCAAAAATGACCAAAGACCAGAGTTCTAAATTTTTTGCATTTTTGCATACTTTATTATCACTTAGATGTATCAGACAATGATTTTGGTGGTTTTTGAAATTCAAAATGGCAGAGATTGCCTACTAAAAGAGCACCTATTATTCTGTATTGATGTAAAAAATGTAGAAAGTTTATTATAAATTTCATTAGTAGGATTTTTAAAACCATCCCAACTCATGTGATCATTATTTATTTCTTACTGCTAGTAGGGTTTTTATTTTTATTTGAATTTGAAATTTATTAGTAGTTTAGTGCATTAATTAAGTAATTAAGTATATTCTAGATTAGCATTAAAAAACAATGAAATGAAACTCCTCTGAAAGTATTAGTATTTTAAATTGTAAAATATACATGTTTCTCATATTCAAACTCATTGTTTATTAATATGTATATAGTTTAGTAGTTTAGTTTCCAAGATTAATAAAAAGAAATTCGCAGATAAATTGAAAAATATATAATGCACATAGATTTGTATAGAGTTTTATATATATGTAGAGATGTGGGAATACATGTATTGCATTATATTACATTTTATTTATAAAATAGATGTGTGTATATATCACACGTATACATGTGATTGTAAAAAAAAAGATATTTTTATACAAACTTTTATTGATGATGGATAGTGATATAAACTATTAAAAAAAATTTTTATAGCTTTTGGCTTATCAGCATATAATGATTTTTTTATTGGGATATAATAGTTATATAAAAAAAGAATAAGGAAAAAATCTAGTTGCATCTATGTACAATGATCATAATTGTACATAATATATCTGTTAGACTGAGAAAGCAGTGAAGTTTGGCTGAAACAAACTTTTTTGCATTAAATAGCATAATATTTGTTGTTGTATAACTTTTTCTTAGTTTTATTTATTTATTTTCATGCTAAATTATACAATAAATATATTACAAACATGTCCCTAATGCATAACATTCCACTAATAAACAAGACTTAAATTTTCATTAATAAATTTCTAATAACCTGAATAAAACTATGAATATTCTATGACTGTTAAGTTTTTGCTTGAAGAGGTAAATGAGTACTTTAAGCAAGCAATAACAACTGATCATTATTGTTGATAATTGTATTAAGAAAACATTAAATAGACAACAAAAAACCATCAGAAGAAAAGACAATTATTGGTACTGTAATGTACCCATATATTCCAAAAATAGCAGACAAATTAAGGAAAATCTGCAAGCAGTATGAAATCAGAACAGCTTTCCAGAGCCATACCACACTTTAACATCAACAAAGCCTAAACTTAAAATGCTGAAAAGAAAAAACTGCATTTATGATATACCATGTTAATGTGGAAGAATATATATTGGTGAGACCAGTCATCCCATTGAAAAGTGCTTGCAAGAACACAAACTGATAAAAAGAAGAGAGAAAACAGATGTTCCTAGGGTAGCAAACCATGTATGTGCCAATGAACATATGTTCAATTGGGGAAAATACAAAAATATTGGATAGAGAAGAAAAGGTACAAAGAAGAAAATTTAAAGAAGCTTCTCACATGACAATGGCAAAAATCCCATAAGCCAACCTAGTGTGACTATAAATAATGTATGGAAATCACTAATCAACTTTGTTCTTAAGAAAATATGGAGAAATCAGGAAAAACTCATAGATAAGTATATGAAATTTCTACTGACTGTTTCATTTGGCAGGATGGCTCAGTTGGTTAGAGCTTTATCTTAACATTCAATACTCAAGAATAAATATAGTTTTACTTCTCACTATTATGTAAAACAAAAAAACACTTATTTATAATTGTTAATTAGAGAAGATATAAATTAATATTAAAGTTTATCGGCTTAATGTTTTCGAGGATCCATGCCTCATATTCATAGCCTTCATAAAATGTATAATAAAATATATGCAAATACAAATATTCAAATAAGCTAGTATTACGTAGCCCATTTCTTCGAGATCTCGAAGCAAGTGTCTTTTCTATTAATGGCATGGATGTTTCCATTGATGTAAAATGCCTCCTTTATTTTTCTTTTGTGACCATTTGATTCTGAGCACAGTATTATGGGATTGGCAGGTGTGAAGTTGTGTCCAGATTGTTTAGCATGCTCCAAAAATACAGAGGATGTGTTGCTGTTCTTCTGAGCTCTGTTAAATGTGTAAAGATGTTGAGCCAGTCTAGTATTGATAGTAGCTTTTGTTTCACCATAATATATAGCGTGGCATCCAGCCTGAGGGCAGGAAATGAAGTACACCATGTGTGGGGTGAATGATCAATCAATGTGGTCTTTAGAGTTGTTAATCAATCTATTAGAATTAGGTGGAGTTCTAACTGTTATGTTAAATTTATTGTTTAATGCTTACATTAGTTTGTTAGATATTTTAGGAATGTAGGGGATTGTTATTCTAGGTAGATTGGTGTGAGGTACATTATTGTTTATTGTATTATTAAATTTTATGATTTTATTTTTAATAGCTTTGAATTTGAACCTTGGGTCCAGGTTAGAACTCCATGCTAGTACGGTCACTGGTCAGGCCAGCAACACCTGAAGAAGAGGGTAGAATAATATCTCTCAAAACATTGTGCATATAATAACCTGTTTGATGTGTTATTACTAACAGTTGAATATATTTGGAATATTTAAATAAAAGTTAATTTTTTCTAAAGATATTCAATACTCACATTAGATGATGGAAATAATATAAAAATACAACTAGAACACTGTCATCACAAACCCCCAGGAAACATTATTGATGATAGTTTACTGTCCTCTAATTACAATTTAATTTTATCATCATCATTATCAGTTCACATTCTTCAACCTAATCTTGCTCAACTTTTTATCAATATGTCTTTATATTTTTTTGTATCTTTTGTATTTCATCCATTTTAAGAACATGGCCACTCTAGTATCTTCTTCTTTTCATTAGTTTTTTTTTTTAAAAAAAAAATCCACTTTTTTCAATATTTCACAATTGTTTAATCTATTTATCTAATTTTTCTTTCCCATTTTCCTACAAATCTACATTTCTAACCCCAATTCTTTCTATTTTTTCTAATTTTTCAAGTTACTACATCAAAACATTTAATAAGACTCTTTTTTTTTATCTAATTTTCATGGCTTCCGGATCCTTATAGAAAGTTTATTTAACCATTGCGATGCTCACTGTAATTCCTTTAATTCTCCCTCCATTATCCATATATTTAACTTTTCGCATTTTTAAAAGCATTAACCTTCTCAACAACTTTCTGGCTATTTTCATGACCTTAATTATTTTAGCATTTATTTTCATTCCAAACTTTCTGCAAAATTTGGTTAATTCTACATAATATTTTATTGACTTTATTCTCATTGTCTTCATATTCTGCCATATCATCAGAAAAATCTAACATAATTAACTCTACTATTTTCTATGTTAATTCTATCTACAATTATAAATTCTTACAAATATATATTAAATAAAAAAAAAATAGAAAGCTTCATGTCTTACACATTTTCTTATATCTGAATCTTTTATAAAAAGATTGTTTAACCTTACATCAATTTATATATATATAATATTTAAATACGAGTATAGTGTTTATATTTTTAAACAAGATGTAATTAGAGAGGATTTGAACCCAAACTTTCAAGCTCTCCACTTCATCTTATTTAACTGATACACATGACCACATACATGCAAAAAAGATAAATGATCTCCAGTATATAATTAATGATCAGTTTATATTGAGACAGCAAATCTTCAAACTTTAATCAGCAGGCACTGCACTGATTATATATAATATATATGGGAGATGATGATCCAGACCATGTTCAGCATGAAATGCATATATTGGAGATTATTTATATTTTTTGCATGTATGTGTTATGTGTATTGGTTGAATAAGATGGAGTGAATGACTAAAGGGATCCTTTAATTATTTTATAGATATAGTAGCAATCAAAAAATAATGTGGCATATAAAGTGGATAAAGATATGTTTAACAACAATGCATATGGAGTTAAAGTTATATACCTATAGATGGGAAAGCATTGAATTTGATCTGTGGTTAAACTTTGATTCTTTATACTGGTTTCATAATATTGCTCATAAAAAAGGAGACATTAATTTGGGGTTAGATGTTCAACTGGTTGAGCATCATTAGGTTCACTATGTCATTGGGATAGGGTAGATTAGAACTGTCTCTATTACATTATTTTACAGTGTGTATATATGAAATTTACTTAGCTAAGCATTTATATGTGAATTAAATATATGAAATATATAATTAGAACATTACATAAAAATTCTTTCTGAGTGGGTGTTTCCAATCATTACACTATCCATAGCTCGACTTCTATCTTCATGCTTGATGTATAAAATTGATATTAGTAGATAATATCGAGCTATTGGCCATTTACTAGAAAAAAAACTCTAGCTAAATTTAAATATCTCACAGAATTTATATTTTAGACTATAGCTAAGGTAGCACTTAAGATAATTATAAAGATTAATATCAAGTAATTTTATTATGATATATCCATTAACAATAATGTCAAACTATATACAATGTTTCTTTTTCTATTTTCACTTTCTTTTTCTTTTTTTTTAATGTATTGTTATGGTATATTTAACTTGTAACTTGTCTTATTTCTGTTATTTTAATGCATTAAAAAAATTTTGAGTCATGAATAAATCAATCCTATTGTCAGTCAATCTATAGTATTTATAAATAAATATTAAAATAAGGGTCATAATTAATATTACATTTATAGACTTGAATCTATACTTACTTTAAATAGATGGATTGAAAATTATAACTTAATTATTGAATTGCATAATGTGTACGATTTTTTTTTTTTTGTTAATGTGCTTGATTTCATAGGAATATGTGAAACAATTACCTATTTCAATACTGATATATTATACATAAGAGCAATTGCATATGGAATGAAATCCATGAGAACAATAAATAAAGATAATATTTGGCATATATAAAAACATCCCTGCCTCAATTTTTGAAATATTCACTTCATTAAACTGACAGAAATCACATTATAAACCATTTCAGTGATGACTAGTAAAGAAAATAATGTTAGTTTACTCTTAGCCTGCTTAAGGGTGTAATTTCTATGCAAATGCACAGAAATATGCCGTTTAAGTGGCAAAATAACTGTTCAAAATATATTTGTTTGCTATTGGGTTCTAGGTATATTGGGATTTAAGCCACAATGAATGCTTTAAAATTTCTGTATAATCTCATGGTTCAGTATTCAGTGGTGGAAATATTCATACTTCAGCTATACCATAATCAAATGCTCAAAAATCTAATAAGATATAAAAGAAAGTTATACGATGAATCAGTATTTTTATTTATTAAAATTAAGACCTTATGGCAATGACTCTCTTTCGATACAAATTGTTTTTATGCCAAACATAAAATTTTCAAATATATTAACTCTTTAACTCTAAAATACATACATGTTATTTAAATGATGTATTCAACACAAACACATGAGAATTCAAATTATTTTGTCATTTCCAAATAATTTCAATAATCATAATGGAAATAATAT
The DNA here is from genome assembly GCA_028023455.1 of Epiperipatus broadwayi. Classification (NCBI taxonomy): domain Eukaryota; kingdom Metazoa; phylum Onychophora; class Udeonychophora; order Euonychophora; family Peripatidae; genus Epiperipatus; species Epiperipatus broadwayi. The sequence continues at coordinate 488,039 of JAQFVV010006206.1, forward strand.
TATTATATTCATGACACTTGGTATTCAATTTATTTAAATGCAAAATATTCTTATTAATTTGCACACATACAAAATATAAAATCTGAGTGCTAGTTTAGATTCAAATCTTACTTATTTTTTTAGGATGTCTTACTTGAAATTTGAATAAATTTATTTAAATGACATAATTATAGACTTATTTAAAGCATACTGTACTTTATGAATATAATATTTCTATAAATATTGAGTTGACATTCCTTAAGAGTTGATCATTTGTTTGTGCACCTTTTTAAAAATAATGTATAAACTGTTTTTTACTTCAAATATTTTAAAATAATAATAATGAAGATTTTTTAAAATAATATCTTTAAAATTTATATTAATAAAATCTCCTAAATATAGAATTTTAATAAAATTTACAATATACATTTCTTTCATATTACACAAAAATTAAGTTTTAAAAGCAAATTTCCAAATTTAAAATCTATTTGCAAATAAATTTTGTGCATATACACTTGTATTAAAATAAAAATTATATATTTGTACATATAAATATATTAATATAATAATATAATTTAAAACTAAATTTTCAAAATCATTAACTTTGTTGGAAATTTTAAAGAAAATGATAATCTTTTTATTTTTTTTCAAACATGATAATAATTAGGTTTTATTATAAACAACACATGTTTATACTTTATTTTTTGGAGATGATGAAAGCCTTTAATATAATTCATTTTTTATAGCCATCAAATATTAGATAATTGATTATTTATTTAGAACAATATTTACTTGATAGGATTTATTTATATCTATTAAATAGAAATATTACTTACTAAAGATATCTACTCTGGGATATAGATTGTAAGTAGAAATATTTAAAACTTAAATTCATTTTAAAATGTTCTTATTTCAAATTTGAAAAACAATATTCTTTTATAGGAATATAATATATATTACAAAAAATGGAATCTTCAAAGCTTTAAGCTTATGTTTTCATTTTTAAAGAAAACAATTTTTATAATCACTGCAATAAAATTGTAATCAAGGGGATCCTTTTTTTTTTTTCTTCATTTATAAAATACAATTATTGATAGTATTGTTGATGAATTTATTATTAGAAGCTTTTCAAATTATTCTAAATTCACAGACTAGGTATATGTAAAGTGGAAAGATGTTTTATCTTTTTGTCAATGAATAAAATTTAGTGGCATGGATATGATTTCATTTTAGAATGAAATTTTAAAATATGTTTTATCACAAATTGACTCCATAGTTTTTTATATATTTTTAAAATAAAAATAGTGTTCTAGTGTGTGGGAATAAATATAGAATTTTCTTAGACAAAACTTATAAAATTTGATTATGCATTTAAAAAGGTTAAAATCTATTATATGTTTTATTTTTTAATCTGTTTTATTAATGAGAAAGTTTTGTCTATTTAAGGACAATAATGTTGAAGTAATTTTAAAGAATGATGGCTGTTTTAAACCACATTTTCTATTTTTATAGAAATTTATTTTCCACATAATAACAACAAAGTACTTTTTTATTTTACTATATAATTTATCGTATTATTTCCATTTAAACTTAACTGTTTTTAATAATATTTATGCAGCATTTAACCATTAAAATTTTAAGATAGACCATAAATTTCTAAAGACAGTTCAAAACTTTGAAAAGTAATTTAAATATTTTAAGATGTTTTCCCATATCAATGGTACTCAAAATTATACATAAAATTAAAGTACTCATAAAATTATTCACCTTCATGTCTTTGCTTGAAGATTATTGACTTTGAGAAATTTTAGAAAAATACACCCAGAAAGGAGAGAAAAGAAAACTTCGTTGCTCAGCAAAGCATTTCACTATTTTTGCTAAAATTGCTTATTTAAGAAAAATCATTTGGTGTTGATATTATAATAATTTCTTCTTAAACTTTTCTATAATAAGAAAGAAATAGTAATTTAAATAAAAGAAAAGTGAAAAGAATTAATTGAAGTTAAGAAATGAATAAATTGTATAAAAAGTAATGTTTCTTATGCACTGCCTATTGTTTTACATGCCCTTTTTTAAAATCTGATTAGTCAATAAATTTAACTTCTTAAGGACTTTGCACCTGTTATGTATAATGATTCCAATAATTCCATACTACTTAACTATTGATTTTAAATTAAAGAAAAACATTTGTTTACAAAAATAATCTTTATTCAAAATTTTAGTATACTTTATGCACACATGCCTTTTATATACAACATATGACTGTCATAATGAATGCATTATTATCTATCTTATTTTTATAAAATAATTTTAAAATTTCTATTCAATGAATATTTTGTTCATTATTACTATTAAATGAAGTTGTTGTAAATTATAAAGTTATAACATTATCCCATTTAAATAAAATAATTTTTTATATAAATTAATTATATACTAATAAAAACTTTATATGAATAAATAATTTACTATTCTTCTGCTATATTTGTTTTTCTTTATAATTTGCTTTTCTGTATTTAAATAAATTTAATATTTTCATTATTATTGTTATTTTATAAAATAAGTAATATGCATATTGTTCAGATTTTGCACTTTAGATATGATGATGATCATGATTCCCCACTGTCACATCAAAAAATATCATAATCTTCCATTTTTATTAATATTTCCTAATTCACTGTCTTCATTGATTAATCTGTAAATGATTTTCAGGCTTTGAGTCTTATAGGCACCTTTAATATCTATGCTGCTTTCTACCAGAAATACATTCTCATCATGTTTGTTAATTATATTGTATGACCACTTCATACAATGGAAATATATTTCTTACACAGTTCTGAGTCCACAATGTAGGATGTTGTAATAAAAATGAAGTCTCCCATTATGGAAATCAACCTTGTTTTTCTCTTATCTCCTATCTTAATTAGCATTCCTGAGCTTGTTGCTTGTTCATTTCTGTGAATTTTTTCTGGGATCATTAGCAATTGAGTTTTAATTAAAGGTAGAGGAATAATTCCTGTAAAGTCATTATATGTTCATTTGATGTGATTTATCTATTTTATCCATCCATGATGATTTTCACCTACGTACACTCACAAGTGTCTATTTAATTCCTTCATCAATCACCTACATGAATTACATGGAGGATTTCTAATTTAAGATACACTATGTTTGATATTGCCCTTATGCAGTCATATTTTTTGCTCTTGGGAAAAAATGATGGAAAAATGGTATACCACAACCATTCCCTATTATATGAATTTGGTGTTACAGCAACATGTTGTTCTTGGTATCCGATTTTTTGATGAAATATACAGCAACATATTTAGAAAATACATCATACATAACTAAAAATGTGAATTGCCTGAAAGAAAGAAATAGCTTTCTATGAATAATTAGTTGTGAGATTCCTACATATAATCTATTGGTTATTTTTGAAGGGTGGTATATTTAGCATGTTTAGGGTGGCAAAAATGCTGAAATATAATCCAGACTGGTGAAACAATCTGTACAAAATTTTCTCTATTTTTCTAATGTCATTATATTCACATAAGCAATGCACAAAAATAAAAGATTCTTCACAATCAAAAAAAGGATGAGAATTTCCAAGGATTTGGTTATGAAACTAGCTTTATGGTTTAAAATACCATTTGATAATTTGTACTTAATGTAGGTCCTTTTTATATATTTAAAATTGAAACAATTCCATAGCAAATGATTATTTAAATGTTATAATGTTAATGAATTTAGTGTCCTCTTTTTTAGCTTGTCTGTTGAAAGTACTTTTTCTCATAAGCATCTATCCTTTCATGGGCATTATGACAATGTAGGCAATTTCTATCAACAAAGTGTTGCTGTAATGTATGTCAGAAACCCCACCGATAGTTTCTGTTTAATATACATCGTTATTCTTAAATTCCAGGAGAATCAGACTTCAAGCAAAAGTCAATTATTGGTCAGATATCTTATTAAGAAATTGTAGGCTCTTATGATTGATTATAACTGTAATTTCTGATCTTAATAGGAATCCTTAAATTGGTTGATTGTCCAGACATTCGGTTCTGTTATTTTTAGAAATATTGTTAATAAAGTACAACAATCATAACCATAGTTATTGTAAATCATTAATTTGGAATAAAATTATGAAACTCAATCCATCACTATCTATTTTCATAAAGAAAAGTCTGGTGAAATTCAGTATTTTAAAATAAGCTTTCCTAAATTCTGCTTGACAGCTTGGAAATTATGTTCCTCTTGAGTGGTCCACATTCTTCTTTAACACTACCAACAAGGATTTTGTCTTTAGCAAATTTTTCATTAAAATGATGAAAGAATTTGCATAGATCAGGAAGTGATTGAAATTTTCTTTTTATTCTATTGCTTCAGAAATTCTAGTATAGCCTGATTTTTTTGCAGATGTGATTTAATTTCCCCTTTGCCTATTTAAATGATGTAGGAAAAGCACTTCTTTGGTGACAAATCTGCTCTTCTATAAATTTACCATTGCATGAAAGAATATAATTTCTTTTAACTTGCCTGACAAAATGAATCCAGATATTAAAACAATTCTCATCCATTGTTTATCAGACTAATGGACCTCTTTTTTATTGTATAGGAGTACCATTTATATCTGAAAGTAGTATACTTCTGGTTCTGGAGATATTCAAGGAGTTTCCAATAGCTGGATGTTAGATCCACCATTATAAAGAATCTTATTGTTAACTTTTATTAAGAATCCAAATAGTATTAGTATTCAGTAGTGAGATCAATGCACAATCATATGATTTCACTTTTTTATTACCACTAAGGTCATTGTATGAGAAAGAGCAGTTTTCAATTATTCTTAGTCTAGTATTTGATAAATTTGTCTTCTTACTTTTGTTCTGTGTTGTAATGATACAGAGTAGGATAATTTTTTTTTGCTTTTATTTAGTGCGCATACCCATAAAATATATCTATCTTTGTTGAAAATAATATATTTGTTCAATAAAGTAATACACTTCTGCCATTTCTACTAATAATATTAATGTTGATTCTTATATTTTTGTCCTAATTTCTTGTATATCTAAAATGTCCTGAAAGACAATTGATTCACAGAACATATTGTGTCATGATCATCTCATTACATATTAACATATTTTTAGAATAATTTAATATACAATGTTGCCTAAAAAGAAGTCAAATTAACAATAATATCATCACTTAATCTAGGAATCATGAGGAATTATGATTAACTGAAAGTTGATACACAATTCCTTGGTGTTTACTAGAATTATATTTATATGCTTTCATGACATTATAACATTTTTGAATTGCTTTTAATAATTTGTTAATAAATTAAGTTATTCTTTATGGAAATCTGGTTTCTTCAATAATGAAATAAATTACAGGATATACTTGTAAACAATTAGGAAGGCATATTCCAATCATTATCAGGATTACATTGGAAATGAAGTTTATTAATCTTTTTCATATTTAATTCAATATTATTTTCTTTAGATAGATTCTCTTGCCATAATCAACATCACATTAGTTTAGGTACAAATAAGTAGTCTTTAGAACAGATGTTTCATATGTTTGATTACAATTACTATGTTTAGTTGAAATAGATGCTACATATGTTTGATTCCAATTTTTTAGTCTAGGTCAAAATTTTGGAGATTACTGTTTTTCCTTCTTTTGGTTTCTATGTACCAAATGAGGTCTGATATCATTTTTTTGATGTTTTTTGAATGATAGTGCAGACAGCTTGTGGGATTGTATTGCAACTGTGGAAAATTTAATTTGACTCTGGATTTTTAAACTTCCTGGGTCTTGATAAACATCTCTCATATTCATTACATTTAGGATTTTCACTTATGGTCAGCTGCATTTATACAAGTTATAATGAATAGCTTGAATTATTTACTCTTCATGTCATTTTTAAATCTATTATCCACTTTATATTATTTCTGAGAGATTTGATAATAAATACCATTTTGATACTCCCCATTCAAAAATTTGAAAAATCTGTGAAAGTTTATGCTTTACTGAATAAGAATTTCTACCAAACTTTGTCAGCTTCGAGATAATTTTTAGTTATGGCAAACCTGCTTTTCAAAGTAATATAATTCCTTAATCCTACAAAGGATGTTCAAGAAGTTTTTACTTACTTCAATCTTAGATGACTCAATCCACATTAAATCTAATATTGAAATGATTTTCTCATCTGTGATAGATGAGATTTCATGTTCACACTTAAACTCTAATTCCTCTTCTGAATTCTTGGGGAGGAAACTAATTTTTCATAATCCTTTTAGTTTGTATTTGAATCTTTTGATAGTCTATATATTCCTGTTGTGTATGTATCTCATCTGGGTCTTAATTTGTTATAGAATCTATTTTTGATTCAGATATTTTCTATATTGTTTACCATATTGTATTTCTTATTAATGCACAACTATTTAAATTCTTATATCATTTAGTCTTTGATCTTTTTTAGCTTTTCTTTTGTGGATAGATTTTTTTGAACTTTTTTAAATCTAGCTTCCTTGGCTTGACTTTGTTCTTGTTTTTCTATTACAAGTCTCAACTGGTCATTATTTTTTTGTGCATATTTATTTCCCATTTATGTTACACTACATGTCCTATTTTGTCATTCTTTTTGTGAATATGATTGTCAGCTTTTTCTCACTTCATCATTTACCCCTATTAATTTAATTTTATTTAATCTATATGATCTTTTGATGTTATTTGATTATCCATAATTTTAAAATAATTATCCTTTTGTAATAATCAATCGATTTTAATCTTAACACAGGTGTTTAGATTGTAATTATTAGAAGACAATAATCTCTTCTCATTAGTGATATTAAACTGCAAGGATACTCTTGCCCCAATCACAAGATAGAGGCTTTGAGAAAATAAGAATAATCATCTTATTTTCAAACTCAAATGCACTTATATGAGCTTATCTTATGGGCCTAGAAGTGAAAGTGTGAATATATAAATCATTCACTTTAAATCTATTTCTTTTTTTTAATAATCTCATTAGCATTTATGAAATATTATAATTTACTTTGTGCTAATATTAGATAAAGGGGATTTGAACTCAGACTTTCAAACACCTTCACTATCTCATGCTACTGATACACATGACCACACAGAAAAGATAAATAATCACCAATATATGTATTTTGTGCTAAACCAGCACTCATCAGTTGCTCCAGATTATCATCTCCCATACATATATATAATGTGTTCAGTTTATATTAAGATAGCAAATCCCTACACTTTAATGGATAGGCTTCAACCCACTCCAACCTCCAACTCTTCAGCCATCGATACCATTGAAAATCTGATTATAGAATTCCAAATCCCATGCATTTGATTTTCATTTGATTTTCCCATGCATTTGATTTTCAATGGTATGGATGGCTGAAGAGTTGGAGGTTGAAGTGGATTGAAGCCTGTCCATTAAAGTGTAGGAATTTGCTATCTTAATGTAAACTGAACACTGATTATATATATATGTATGGGAGATGGTAGTCTGGACCAACTGATGAGTGCTGGTTTAGCACAAAATATTATATTGGTGATTATTTATCTTTTCTGCATGTATGTGGTCATAGGTATCAGTAGTATGAGATAGTGAAGGGGCTTGAAAGTCTGAGTTCAAATCCCCTATATTTACAATTAGACTCCAGGTATAAGAGTGCCTGGTATTTCAAATCTTAATATTAGATGATAAATTATGTAATAATCAATAAATTTATTCTTTATGTATATTTTCAACTTATTCATCTCAGAATAAGAGAGGATTTACTGCTATGTTTATTTTCTCTTAGTATTATTAATTATTTTCTTAATTTTTTTGAATTTTATTTGTACCTTTATGTATTATTTTTATTCTGAATTGTTCTCTTTGCTATGATAAAATTAAATCAGTATATGCTTATTTAAAGCACTCTTTATCTGCTAGTATGAATGTAATATTTTTATAAATCTTGAAATAGAAACTCTTAAGATTTTGGTTATTTATTTATACAACCTTTTATGGATATTGAATAAAATCCTTTAAATTTTAAACATTTTAAAATAATAATAGTAAACATAAGTAAATTTTAAAAGCTAATATATTTAAAATTTGTATTAATAAAATTTTTTAAGTATAGGATTTTAAGAATAAAACTTGTATCAATATACATTTTTTTTCATATTATGTAATAAATAAGATTTTAAAAGTGCATTTCAAAATTAAAATCTATTTGTATATATTCATTAAATATAATCACAAGAATTATATATTTGTATACAATAAATACATCATCACAACAACAAGAACAACAATGTAAAATTAAATTTTCAAAGTCATCATCTTTGTTGGACATTTAAAGAAAAACTCACATTAGTACTATATTTGCTGTCTTATTCTTTTAAACAAGATATTTAAACTTTATTTTAAATAACAATATTAATAGCTTTATTATCTGGGGATGACAAGTATTTGATATAATTACTTATTAGTAATGAATATTTGTTTCATTTTTGGAGATAACAAACATTTAATTTAATTTATTTTTTATAGATAGCAAATGTTGGATAAGTTTCATTTTTGGAGATAACAAACATTTAATTTAATTTATTTTTATAGATAGAAAATGTTGGATAACTTATTTAATATTGCTATCTGAAACAACACTTATCTGATACATTTAATTTATGTTTTAATGATAGGCTTTATTTGTCTTAAAGGGTTACAAGAGTTTACATAGCTTGGATTGGTGGGTTTACATCGGCAATCTGTAGTTGTAGGTTTACATATATAAAAATTGATTTATTGTTTTCATATTATTACAGGAATTTTTACATGCTGTGGATTAATTTCATGGATTTACATAGCTTGGATTGCTGTGGTTTTATGGGGAATTCATAGATATAGGTTTATATGTATAAAAGATGATTTATTGATTTACATGACATTCCAAAAAAATTTTCATGCTGTGGATTAGTTACAAGGGTTTTACCAGGCTTGGATTGCTGTGGTTTCATAGGCAATCCATAGATGTAGGTTTATATATGTAAAAGTTGATTTATTTATGTGTGGATTAGTTACAAGGGTTTTATATAGCTTAGGTTGCTGTGGTTACTTGGGTCATCTGTGGTCGTAGTTTTACATATGTAAAAGTTGTTTTATTGGTTTACACAAGATTACATAAATTTTACATGGTCTGGATTGCTGTATCTACAGATGCAAATAGGTTTAGCAGAAATATGAAAAGTTTATTTGGTGGAAATAACTATTCTTGGATATAGCTTGTAAATAGAAATATTTAGAACTTAAATTCATTTTAATTTTTTCTCATTTTATACATAAAAAAGACATCTTTTTCATAGGACTAATAATAATAGAAAATATTATAATGAGTGGAATCCTCAAAATTCAAATTCACATACACATTTCTAAAATAGATAATTTTACATTCACAACAATAAATTGTTATAATATATTAACAAAGAAATATGTTTTCTCCACTTTTATAGAATTCAGTTATTGATAGTATTCATGATGAGATTATTATTAAAAGTTTTTAACATTATTTTCAATTAACAAATATATTGTGGTACAATGTTTTGTCACATTACAATAACCAAAATTTTACAGGACTTTAAAAAAAATCAAATTTAAAACATATTTTAACACAAATTGATTTCTTAATATTTTTTATAATCCTTTAAAAAGATATATATTTTTAGTGCATGAAATTAAATATAAAATATTTTTAAGCAAATCATTTTCAATGTAATTATATATTTAAAAAGATTAAGGTTTATAAATTCTTTAAAACCAAATTCATGCAAGATAATTAATAATTTTCATTAGTCATTCATTAAACTGGAAATTATCCAATAATGGATAATATTTCTGTAGTATAATTTTCATTACACTATTCTCATGCAAAGTAGGGACTGGTTTCTATCTGCATTTAACACCTTATAGAGGGATGAAATCATAAACATATGACCAAAGACATGTAAAAAAGATGTATAACCCCCAAGATTTTGCTATCTATATTGTACCGGATGTGTTAAATGCTGTTTCATACCAGCCTCTTAGGCAGAAAAGAACATACTCAGAGAGTATGTATGTCCAAATGATAGCCATAAAATATATAACTAGCATTACACTTCCAGGACATAACTTCTTCTCTGGCTGCTGACTTTAACACCGATCATTCAAAGCACTTTTTTGTTTTGTAGAAACACGGGCGCCAGTTACTTACCCAGAGGATAAATAACGCGCTTTGAATGATGGCAAACTAACTCAGTGCCTAAGATATATCCCATGACTAGCTCAATCGACACTACAATAACACTTTACTAAATTTAACTAGTGGTAAAATTTACTTAATTAATGATAAAGAATTGACCGACAGATATTAAGCTTTAAGTTTAAAAGACAATTTACTTTAATTAACATTTATTATACTAATTTTAAATACTTTTATAAATCTTATTTAACATAACACTAGTATAATGATCATGCACATTTTTAATTCACACAGTAGAATATCATATAACAAAGCATTAAATAATATTGACATTTAAAAACACACACATTAATAGTTCATCTATGTATGCTATAGAGTTCATATTATTTGACTCTGGGAGGCTTCAACTAATGTGATGACTACTTTAGAAGTAAGAAAAATGTTATTACCTAGGATTTTTGAATGTGGACTTGGAACTTTGTTTTCTTCCTGGTTGCTGCTTCAAGTACGAATATTTCCAGCCGGCTGGATTTGACATTTATTTTCCTGAGGAAGTTTAATTCTTATTCAGTGGCACTATTCTTGGAGACAGCTAAATATTCCTGGCGATTCTTCAAGTTGTTATGCAGGCATTTTTCTATTCTGGGCAGGTTTCACTGGACTCAGGCTAGAGAAAGTTGTATGTTTTCAAGGTTTTTAACACTGCATTATCAGCTGCTCAATTGACTGATTTAATCTCAACTGCACAATCTAAACTCTCAATCTCAACTGAACTGTTATCTCAACTGATTGTCCGTTTAAAAAACTGGACTATTTATACTTAAGGCCTGTTATCATTATGATGTCCTCCAGCAATATCTGTTGTCGAAATTCCTTCATTGTTTTTAATCGCATTCCTCTGATAAGCTTTTAATTAGGTGTTTTCATTAAGTAGCCACTGCAAACTTCTTCTTGTTGTTTTTTGTTTAACTTAATAGCTGTCGCAAAACTTGTTTTATAGATTTTTAACTTAATAGCCATTGCTGAGTGTTTTTAATTTTTTTAACTTTCATTTATTTCATTTTAATATGCACGTATATATGCTATAATTATAATCGCACATATATATTTTATTAACAAGCTCACATTAATTCGTCATTTACGCACACGTATATGTTATTCTAATAAACTCAATATTAGTTTTAAGATTACCTTTTCTTTCTTTAACTCAAAAGAGATCATTTTTACTTATTTGAAATTCAACTTCTTTTAATTTTCCCCATAACTATGAATTAATTGTTTTTAGCAAATTATTTTTTTTTTTTGAACACAAAAAAAAAACTCTTTAAACTTCTTTTATAAAACTTTTAGTTTGACATTTCTAAAGCAAACACTCTCCCCCCCCCCTTCTAATTAATTAATTAATTGTAACTTTTATTTCGACTACTAATAATAGAGAAAAAACTCTTTGACTTTTAATTTAGCGTTTTGAAAACAAACTGCAATAATAAAAAAAAACTCTTAAACTTTAACATACTATTTTCTTTTGATTTTTATTTCAATAATTTTTAGACAAAATTATTATACGTACCAACACGATATTGATTCATTATGTACTAAACAATGATAAAGATATGTGTATTAGATTGTAGTCTGGGTGAACTGACTAGTGTTGGTTCAACGTGAGATGTGCACTTTGGGGGGCATACATTGCATCTATCTACAAGGTGTTAAAAATGAATAGAAACTAGTATCTACTAGCATGAAAATGGTGTACTAAAAATTATACTACAGAAATATTATTCATGCAAGATAAAGTTTTGTATATTTATAGATAATAATGTTGAATTAATTTTAAAGAATAATAACTTTTAAAATTTCCATTTTATACAATTTAATAAAGACAATGAAACACTATTCAAAGTACTTTTTTTTATTTCAATATGTTTTTCTTGATGCATTTCTATTTAAATTCATTAGTCGTTGAAATTTTAAAAAATAAATACTAAATTTCAAAAGACAGTTCATCAATTTGCAAAATAATTTAAACATCTTAAAATTGTTATTTTACAAATATTAAAATGTAATTCTCAATAGTATATTCACTTTCATACAATTAAGCAATTCTACTTAACTTGTACTGTTTAAGTTAATATGAAAAGATAATATAAAACTAATGAGAAAGTCACCCAGCACACGTATTCATATAATAAAGCTAAATTAAATCATGAATATAAATCGATCTTTTTTTGATTATGAGCTGGTTGTGGGACACCTTTTCTCCATCCAATGTAAGAACAATATGTGCCAAGAGGAATGATAAAAAAAGAAAATATGAAGTCTTGGGATCCTCACTTCATCATTAGAAAAGATTCGTGTGTGCCATTATCAAAAAAATGGAACATTTAATTTACATACTATGCCTAATTTACATATTGTTCTTTGCCACTATACATGCATATTTTTAAAAGTATAGTTCTTTTCAGCACTATGGATCTGGCAGCAATCTACCAAGCAGACTCATTGCTTTTAAGACATTCTTATTGTAACAGTCAAGTTTGTACATTCGTGTAACAGAATTCAGAATCCAAGCAAAAGAGACCGAAGCTGACCAGACTAGGACGGTGACATCCCAAGTCCGACCACACTTCAACTCGTGAGCCAGGATTCCAAAACTCAAGACCTGATGAATGACCACCTTGAAATTACACGTAGTATACCTCTTTCCACATGGCCAACATAGGTCACGGAGACGCAATAAGACTCTGATGAATAAAAGAAAGGTTCTTAATTGACTAAAATATATCACTAATCTAATTTAACTTAATGCATAGTTTTCACATATCTAGACTATAAATAGTAATTAGAATTGGATTGAATTAGATCAATAACGAGACAGAGAACGAAATACATTAAACTAATTATACATTTATTTGCAATTGGCATGAAATTGATAAGTTTTACACATTTCAGCATCGAATGTATGCAAACATTGGGTGGATAAGAGAACACATTCTCTTTTTATATACAATTCAAAATATCTTTATATAAATAATTTCATTTAATTTTCATACATGGGTTTAACATATGCCCATATTATGAGTTGCTTTACAATTAATACATAATCAATCACTACGTTATGTCTATAAATCTAGTTAAGCCAAATCCTATTACATTTGTGGCTGGTATATAAATAATTATATTGAACTTTGATCATGAATTCATTTACTAAAAACAATATGACTTAATCACGAGCGCATAAACCAGCTCAAGTAATGATCGATCGAACATGGCTTTCGAGAGAAAATTTCAGAATGCTGAAAGCGTTATGTTAAGGTGGGAGAGTTGGCTGAAATAAGATTTTACCAATGCACTATGGCACAGGTAAACAATAATAGGAAAAGTCACTCTGCAGATGGATGAAATAACTTCAGGGTTCTTGCAACAAACGCCGGTACCCTGTAACCGATCACAATGCTGCGTGAAAAGGAACATTGTGTTCAGGAATGGCAGGAGACTTACGTGCTAACCTGGCCTTGGCTCAGGCTTCAGTACTGCTCTACCCTATAAGAGAAGATGTGCTGGCAACGCTGTGGCTCCATCTTAATATACGTATATTATGTATAGCAGCAAAACGAGAATAATTTTATAAAATAATATCACATCCACCAAGCAAAGAATAGTATATTTCATACTATGAAATACGAGTTAATAGCATATTATCTCTATCAAATTGGGACCAACTCTTGTGTAGCCTGATAATAAACGTTTATGCTATGAAAGGGAATATTACTACATCTGTACTTTGACATGCTCGATCTATTAAGTTACTTATAGATAATAAATATTTAAGGAGGGAAAGTATATTTCTATGGACTTAAGAATTTAAATGTCAGATATACTTATAAATACGATCAAGGCTAAATTTAATTCTAAATAAAACTATAAGGTTAAGTTTTTAACTGGTTGATTAAAAGAGCCACATTTCACATATTAAATCATTTAAATAATAAAAAAATAGGATTTTGAAACAGCGTAGAAAGTTGATGCTATAAACCAATTACACGAAGATTTTCACATAATATCTTCTTAAAAAATACATGAAATTAAGTGCCCACTGTTTTGAAATATTGACATAAAAATATAATAAGCATTTAAAATAAGCAAAGAAATATAGACACAACCGCAGTGATATAACTTTAAACAAAATAATTTACTTTGAAGTGAATGGAAAATATAAATAAGTCAGATTATTTAAACTTTAACGACATTAAATTTTGATAGCAATTGACATAATTAAAATATTAATTAAATGGATTTAAGTTTTGGGTACATATTAGTTTTATAATTATTTTAAAAAGAGAGTTAGCTAACTTATATAGATATATTTACATAAAGAATTACACAGAATTACTCAGAGCTCTGCGGTTTGAAAAATAAAACGGTACCGGTATTAATTATCTGGACTGAAAGTTCTTGCTGTAGGTTTGGTGAGTTTGACTGGGCAGCTGGTGTCATCATTTTTTCCCCATTATGTTAGGCTTGTCTCTTCTATCGGCATGATGGTGGTTTAGGCATTTCGACGAGAGAAACCCCGTTCTCCCGCGGAGTAACAGCAACAAGATGCCTGCTTTTAGCTGGACATGTTAAACATTAAAAATTGTGAAGACTGGCTGCAATTCTCACTAACAATATGGCTGTTTTTTTGTTAAAAATACAGAGTATTTATATCTTTTCCTTATTGGAATCTATCGCCTCAAGACTCACTAAACTCAGGAATTTAATTAAATATTTTTCAATTTATAATATTTATCTAATTTTTTATGTTGTAGTTCTGATGAAGACTGCTAGTACAGTCGAAACTGTAAAATATATAAATAAAGTTATTTGCTTAAAGTGTTGAAGGAGTATTGATGAATTTATAGTGAATTATAATCCAGATCTTAGATAATTTATGTTAGAAACATTCCATAAGCTATTATTATAATTAAGATTTTTCGTTGCAAACAATTGTCCAATTTAGATTTTAAAATAACTTAATCTTATCTAAGGAGATTTTAATTAGTAAATTTTGAACTAGTTTTACTTTTTACGGATTACAGGTGTGGTCGTTAATGACACTTGTTTACAACCAGAAATCTTTTTAATTACTTGACCAGCTTTTATTTTTGATCTTACATATAATAGAAACTCTTTTTATTTAAAAACAACCTTTTAACATTTTTTTTAAAACGCAAACCTTTTTACATATTTATTAAAAATAATTTACAAACATATTTTGATATAGCTTTTAAATATATTTTCGAGAAACTTTTCCCTGAAATATATTTAAAACAAGAAATCTTTTAACAATTTTTAAAGACATTTAATATTATTTTTAGATAACGGTTTTTACATATTTTAAAATCATGTCTTTCTTCTATATAGCACAGATTATATATCCACATACGAAATTACAATATTAAATAACAAAATGAATAATTTACTCTTAACTTAAATAATAGAATAAACATTTTTAGAAATATTAAATCAATTTAGTACGCTATAATTTTCCTAATCCTATCTAATTATAGCGTTGGTTCGCACGCAAATATATAATACTGTTTAGACAGACATGAGCGAATTTTAAATTTATTAACATTTAAATAGGTTCGAACTTAGCACAGATGAGTGTGTCATTAGGTTTGATGGTGAAACGATAGGGGCTTGGAAAGTTATTGTTTCATTATTAGTTTTATATTACCTTTTCATATTAACTTGGACAGTGCAAGTTTGGTAGAATTATATATTAAAATGCAATAATATCACATAAAATTATACATAAAACTAAAATATACTCAATATTATTTATCTTCCCTTATTTGCTTGAAAATTATTGGTTTTGGGTAACCAAATTTTAGCCTTAAAAAGGAACTCTTGGTTGCTCAGAAAACATCTACATGTTCTTCCTAAAATTATTTACTTCACAAAAAATCATTTAAAATTAAATTGATTTTCTTCTTACTCTTCTATGATATGAGAGGAATAATAACTAAAAAAATAAATAGAGATTTAAATGAACTATGGTAAAAAAGTGAAATGAATTGGATTTAACACTTTTCACATCTATATATTGCTTTATATCTCCCTCTGTTATTTATTAATCAATAAAAATTAAATTTCTAAAGCTATTGTACCTATTAAGTAAGATGATTAATATAATTTCATCTTATTTGATTGAAGTTAGTTAATATTAATTTTTAATTAAATTTTTTACTTATATATCAAAATGCATGCATGAGCACATATATTTCTATTATGTGTTTGCTGTAATCACTATAGTATTGAATAACAAATATTATTCTTTGCAACAATTATACAATTTCTATATCATTAAAAAGAGAAAGGCTTTAACCTTTTCTTTAATATTAAGATTTAAATGTAAAGAGAGTAATCTCTGGATGCTCTATCAAGATGCTTGATTGACCTATATAAGTAAAAATTTAGGTTAAAAATAAAATGGCCATTTTTATTTTTATAAAATCCCTATCTTGTGTTGAGGTTTTGAGAGGTCCTCCTACAATCAAAAACTACATCATTTGGCTATTATACAAATGTTTAAGGTGCATGTGGAAAAAGGTTAAAGCCTTTCTCTTTCTAATTACATACTACCTGTGCACTCAATAAATAATTAGAATGTTAAATTTCTATATCATTAAATAAAGCCAAAATTAACTGTAAAGTTATAACTGTCTACTAATAAGTAAATTTTAAAAATTAATTATATTCATAAACTATTTAAATTTCTAAATTTTCTATTCTTTTTCTATTTTATCTGGCTTTATAATAACTTTCAGTTTAATACTTTATTTTAAAATAAGCAACTTTCAAGCCATTCTATTTTCTCTTTATTACAGTTACAATATCTTTTAAACAAATAGAGACAAAATAACTAAAAGAGAGTATTGACATATCCTAATTTTGTTTCTAGAATTCAATTTCCACTGTGTCAGCTTACAAACTCTTACTATTGTCTTACTTTTAATTCATAGCTACTTGCAAAAGGCTACAATAGCCCCATGCAAGATGGGGAATAAAATTGAATCAATTCGCTTTTCATTCCATATATTCATCAGATCAACTTTGTTTCATCTTTACCTTTAACTATAATTTTTGTTATGCTCAGATATTTTCCATTCTTTCAGCTTATGGTTATCGTAAAAGTTTTTGACTTCAACCGCAGTATTAAATGTAATTGTTTGATCCATGGCTTTTGCTAGTTTGCTTTTGTGTTGGTTTTATAGAGATTCAATTGACTTCTAACAATTAAAATGATAAACTCACAATCCTAGGATATATTAAAAATTCAATCATCAACCATAAGTACACAATCGAGCATGAACACCGTGATGGCTAAAATCCAAAATTCAACCCTGTCTATTGAGGTTTGAAGATATGCTATCTTAATATAAACTGAGCACTGATTATATATGTGTGGGAGATGATGATCTGGACAAATTGATGAGTGCTAGTTCAGTATGAAATACATGTTGGAGATCATTTATCTTTTTCACATGTACGTGGTTATGGGTATTGGTCATATAAGATAGTGGATAGTTGAAGGGAGTTTGAAAGTCTGTGTTCAAATGCCCTATATTAACGTTTATCTTGCAAATTGAATTTTAATAAAATAATTAATAAATTTTAGTCCTATCCAAAGTGACCACATTTCTTTGAAAATGGATCGTTTAATGATGATAAAAACAGGGGATGGCTAGATTCCATGATTCATCACTGTAAAGAATTGAATAGTTAGCATTCATATTAAAATAAAATTATTGCATTTATTTTTTCCCCCTTATCATTAGATTACTTTTTATTATTATAGAAATCCTTCAGAAAACGTTTAGAAGGTCTTAGAGAATTGAAACCAGATTATTGAAGAGTAATGCGAGATATTTTTTTTTTGCTGCACAATCATAAAATTTTATTTCTTTTTCTCACAAAAAAATATGCAATACTGTACACTAAATTTCACTTGCAGTATTCTTTTTTTTTCCTCCGTTATAATATTTAAAAGTCAATTTTTTAAATATTATTTAAAACAAATACTTTCTTTGCAAAGTAATTATTTTATCTTCATAAAATAAACAAAATATTTATTTCAATAGAAATCAACTTTAAATTCGCTTGTTGTTTAATAGAGAATAAATTATTTTTATTTGTAATTGTATGTCGGACTGTTTCCGTCATATCCAATTGAATTGGGAAAAATTCAAACTTAGAACTTTTTCAAATACATTTAATTGTTAGCAATAACATACAAATTTGCATAGAATGCAAAGTTTTGAATGGCATTTTTTCTTCTCTTATTTAAGTGTTGCTGGCTGACTAGCATAAATTCACAATTAATAGTTTAAGGCAATACTACATTCAACTATGCCATTCTTCCAACGATAACAATCAATAAAAATTTAATGTACTGATCTATAAAAGTATAAATAATCATCTGATTTTTCTAAAAACATTTAAGAATTAAATTAAATGATAAAAATAGTCTTCAACATTTAGATACATGTAAAATCCGATCATCACAAACCTTCGGACATATTTTTATCAATTTAAAAAACCAACTTATAATAAATATATAATTTATTTAATTTTTTTCTCTAGTGATTAAAGTACATAGAATGTGATATGTTTAAAATCTGTTCATAAATATACATACACACTGATTTTTTTTCTCACAAAGCTTTATCAAAACTCTCCATGCAGTAGCGCCAGTATGAAGAATTTTATCTCTGCGAAAACAGCTTGTGTGAGCATAAAGAATGGTGATCATGTGATGTTGGATGGTTTAAAGCTTTATCAAACTATTAAGACAAAGAAAAAGATTCACTAATAGTAGTAATGTTTTCTTTGGTAACAAGTAGTTAATATAGATAATATAGTAAGTATAGAGATTAGTAAATGGATCTCCACAAACACAAGTTAAAATAATTCTGTCTGTATTTGTTTTATTTCAACTTTTTTTGAAGATATTTCAGCCTAAAAGCAGGCTTGATTTTGTAAAAACTTTGTCTTACAGACAATTAAATTTAAAGAAGCTTTTTTTCTCTTTTCACTATAGTTTCTAGATCCCCCCCCCCCTCTTTCTTTTAATATCTAAAAGTTCTGTTTGGTTACTTTTTTCATTTTCTTCTGAATTTCTTTCATTATTTGAATATGTTCTTTAAATGCCTGTAATATTTATATTATCATCACCATTACTTTTAGAATACCTAGTGCAACTGGAGTCTCTGTTTTGTCATTTAATTTTTCCACTTTCCATATTTTCTCCTTTTCTATTTAATTAAATCATGATCATGGCTAAATCCAATGCTTTACTGCCTAATTATTTCAATTATTTTAGACATTTTTATCTATGTACTCCACTAGTTGTCTATTTCTACACAACAATTTCCCATTTATTTAGTACTGTTCTTATGTCTCCTTCCAATGTGTATATATATATATTGTCTATACTTTAAACTATTTTCTATGCACATATCATAATCACTCATGTGTCCTACATGTAATCAAATTTTGTATCCTACTTTTTCATTTTATAATTAATATTGACAAAATATCAGTTCTTACCCAAACATGATTTGAGTCCTACATTCAGTATCATCTATCTATAGCTAAAAATATATTGAATGTAGGGTGATTAAATTTTATTTTACAAAAAGATAAATCACCCCAGATAATAGACTGAGTTATTATTCATGTATTGTAACATCTGTCTGCAAGATATCCTGGCACACAAATAGGTAAACATGTATGTTATTTACCTTCATTCTCAAGTGTTCAATTTTTATGCTGATTATCTATTTTTATCTATTTATATAATAAATTTTCATAATTAATCTTTAATATCATAATAATAATGATGATAAAAATAAGTTTCCTTTTTATAAAATAACATATAGAATATTTCTATAAAAAATACAGGCTATGATTCTTAATCAATGATCTAAGAGTCATATCAATAGATAGCCTTATTTATAATCAAGACATTAACTAATACTTTGAGTGCCACTTCCTTGCAGAAGTAATACTTTCAAGTAATATCATCCAATTTTTTTTCTTGATATTTCTTTTTTCAACTTAGAGTATAAAAACTCAGTTCCATGATTAAACAATCTAAATATGTGTTAGGAATAAGACAGGTTTAAATAAGAATAGTACAAACACTAAACTTAATTTTATATAACAAAACAATTTTATTTGAAAGCTTTTATTAATAAGAAATATTCTTGGTTATTTTCACATAGATATCTATAAAATAACTGTTAGTATATATAAAAAAGATATTATGCTCTTTTCAATTACTGTGAAAATAAAATTAATTTATAAGAAGTGTAATTTTTAACTTTCACTACTAGCAAAATATATATTTTTAATATATTTATATATAATATAGTTTTTTGGATTAAACCTTGTATTATTTTGTATTACTTTCCATCACTTTAACAAAACAGCATCTGCCATTGTCAAGATTAAGTTTTTAAAGAAAAACTTTTAGATCTCAAATAGTAATGAAATTATGTAAAGAATGAGACTGAATGTGAAGTAGTTGAGCATTCAGAATATGTGGATTAACAAAATGTTTTATCATTAATTGATTTCAAGTTTACATTAGAAGAGATAAAATAAATGTTCTCCACAAGACTGGAATATATCGCGCTTCATCAGCTTTATTTAAACCAATTGTTTTTTTAATATTTCAATAGATTCCCTCATTATTCTCAAATCATAACTTTTCCAAATTACAATTATTTTAGCATTATCAAAATCAGGTTTGTGACCAATTTTTTTAAAATGTGAAGTGAAAGCTGATGTATTTAATTCTGATTGAAGACGTTTTTATGTTCTTTAATTCTAACATTAAATAATCTATTGGCTTGACCTATACCTTTTCTACCGCTATAAATATGGAGTTTTATAAACACTCTGATATTCCAAAAGTACTTCATCTTTGGGTTTATGAAAAAAATCACCAATTCTTTTGCTAGTGGAAAAAATAATCTTTATGTTAAAATTAGATAGTCTTCTACTGATCTTATCAGTAATTCCTTTAATATAAGATAAAACCACTCTATAACTAGTTAAATTTATTAATTTTATCCTCTCTTTATTTAGTATCATTCATTACTGTAACATAATGTAATCTAATGATGATTAAATTATATCTGGTTCTACAAAATGACTGCAAAATTTGTAGCTCAATTAAAGACTTAAACCTAGCAAACAATAATAGAGTGCTTCATTGCAAATGACAACTATGCAATAAACCAAAAAGAATCGTGCTTTGCAATCTCCAGAAAGTGGTCTATATAAAAGAAAATTTGAATAAATTTTGCAAAAATTACCAAGCTTCACTTAACATCTCAACGTAAGCCAACACTCCCAAGATAGGCTAGGAATATGGAGACCTAAGTTCCTGAAAAGTGCTAAGCCAGATAATTCTTATAATAATACTAAGCTTCACTTTTTTGCATAAAGCGCAATTTAAAACTTACCATTGCTTGAAGGTGAAGTAAAAACAAGGACTTTATTTCAATTAGAATGTATTATGCAAGTTTTAAAGAACCAATTTAATTGTAGTAAAATGTTAAACTACTAAGCATCACATGATCATTTCTTATACTATATGGAGAGTTTTGCCTCTGTTTTATAATAAAATATGTGATAATATGTATAAAATTTTTGTTATTAAATGATGTATAGACACTAAATAGTGATGTGATAATGTATATGTAAAAAGAATTAATATTTAAAGTAAAATAAAAGTAAAGAAGTGAGATTTATAAAAATTATTTGAAGTTTTTGAATATTGAAGTTGTTTAGTGATATTTTCAGCTACTGGTCATGAATGGAAGATTTTGTCATTGGTTTGAGGACACAATGTGTCCATACAACTCTATGGAGTGTTTTTTAACTCGGGCTCTATACTAATCTACTTTTGAGTTTATATTTACTGGCCTTTAAATCTCAAAAAGAAACTAGGCATAACTTCTAATCAATTTCAGTTTATATTCCAGGTTCAAAGGAACAAGACAATTTTTAATGGATGTCTAATTTTTACACTTTATCAGAATCAATCTCTTAAATCTCAAAAAATCCTTATGAGCTGAGCTTGAGATTTTAAAGATTTTATTAATATTTTGTATTTAATGTTTAGTGCTTAAATTAAGATAGCTGCCAAGCTACAATGTGTATTTTGTTCTCTGTTGGTTGGATGCTTTGTGCAACACAAGACTGAAAGATCATTATTCATAATGAAGTACATGGATTGACTGCAATTCATTTTATCATAAATATATATTTATAAAAAATATTAATTATTATCAGCATGTTCCATTTTTATTTTTATTTCCCCCCAGGAGGATAAATAATGAAATAAATGGGTCTCTTACATACAAAACAATAGCTGTGCAACTTTAAGTGTTTCTATATCTAGATGTGTGCATATATATTTAAAATAAAGGAAATGGAGAAATGATCACATAAATATTTAAAATAAATTTTGCAATGACTTAAAAATTAGTTAATTAAATAATTCAAAACAAAGCAAAACTTTCCATATAATAGTGCCATCTTGTGCTAACAAGAGCAATCAATGGATGCCAGAAGGCTTGTGCATAAAATTCCTATCTAGTGCCTACTCATCCAATATCCCCAGACTAGTTTCTGGCTTGTGGCCTTCATCAGTGAGGAGCCTTGGATCTGAGACCACTGCACCTAGATCTTAGGATCTAATGCAACCCTCCAGCACCCACCTTTTAACTCTATTTAACTACAAAACTATGAGAATGAAATTGAAAACACAATTAATATTTTCAATCCAAGCTCAGTAGCTATATAGTCATATGGGTCTGAACTCAATTCAGCACCCATACATTTTGATGTTTAGGCAGGATTGGTGTTAAACCACTAATCTTCACATGATCACTATCTCATACTAGCACATAATTGTTATTAAACAATTCAAAACAAAACAAAACTCTCCATATAGTAGTGCCATCTTGTGCAGTGCTCTCAGATCCAAGGCTCCTCACTGATAAAGGGCACAAGCCAGAAACTAGTCTGGGGATATTGGATGAGTAGGTACTAGATAGGGATTTTATGCACAAGCCTTTTGGCATCCATTGATTGCTCTTGTTAGCACAAGATGGCACTACTATGTGGAGAGTTTTGCTTTGTTTAATAACAATTATGTGCTAGTATAAGATAGTGATCATGTGATGTTTAGTGGTTTAACACCAATCCTGCCTAATAGGATAATGGTGGCTATGGTTGTTAAAGAGCCAAAGACACCAAAATGTATGGGTGCTGAATTGAGTTCAGACCCATATGACTAAATAAGCTATTGAGCTTGGATTGAAAATATTAATTTTGTTTTCAATTTCATTCTCATAGTTTTGTAGTTAAATAGTTAAAAGGTGGGTGCTGGAGGGTTGCATTAGATCCTAAGATCTAGGTGCAGTGCTCTCAGATCCAAGGCTCCTCACTGATGAAGGCCACAAGCCAGAAACTAGTCTGGGGATATTGGATGAGTAGGCATTAGATAGGGATTTTATGCACAAGCCTTCTGGCATCCATTGATTGATCTTGTTAGCACAAGATGGCACTACTATATGGAGAGTTTTGCTTTGTTTTGAATGGTTTAATAACAATTGTGCTAGTATGAGATAGTGATCATGTGATGTTTAGTGGTTTAATTAAATAATAATACTACTATAAATTAAAGTCAAATATAAAAAAGGTCGCTATTAATATAAATATTTTATTCAACCCATTTCTGAAGATAAAATTTTAAAATTTCTAATGTAACAAGATTCATCTGATATAATATATATAATAAAAGAAATAATACATAAAAACTATTTGCCCTTTCCAATGTATTGGAACTATTTTACAATTTCAATCTACATTACTTACAATCTATCTCTTTTATATAAAATTAACTACAACCTATAGTTCTAGTTAATCTTATATAAAAGAGATAATGTCATTATATATGCAATGTAGATTGAAATTGTAAAATAATTCAAACACATTGAAAAGGGCAAAAATCAATATTTGCCAAAAAAGAGTTTTATGTATTAATATATATATATATATAATTATTGCTGTTATATAAAGATAATTTATTTTTTATTATATTGTATGATTTATTTGATATTTGAAAAAGTAGCATAATGGATTAAACTTTTTTCCAATTTTGATAATAATGTAACAAACAAAGAAAACTATTTCTGTTTAAACGAAGATGTTTTTTTTTAATATATATGATTGTAATAAATTATTCTAATATGTTTTTATTTAAATTAATTAAGAAATAATTTTAAGTGAGAAACTATATAAGATAAAAAATTAATATTGTTAATACAACTATAATTTGGATTTTATTAAGAAAGAAAAATACTTGCTTATTCTCCTGCTTATAGATTATTGTGAATTCCATAATGACTATAAAAAGTAGTGTCAGTTTAACTGAAAAAATAACTTCAAAAGAAAGGGAGTTGCTGCTGGTATCCTTAATAGTTGAGACTGCTTCACTTTAATGTATCATAGTTCAATATGTTTGCAGGCATTTCTCATTGTACTTGAAGTTTGGAAATTCTGCAAGTGCCAATGTTTGTCGTGTATCTTTAAAAAGGATGTTATAGTAGCAATCTATATGAGAATCCAGTCTATTGTCAAATATTTATCAGATTTTTATTATTATTATTATTATTATTATTCTAATTTATCAATAATCTTATTAATCATTCTTTTAAGTTATTCCAATGAAGTTATTTAATATAAATAAAGATTATATATTGTGTTAGCAATTATTCACATATTCACAAGAGTCCTAACAATATCAGCCTAACTCGGAATTAATGGCATTTGACATATGTTGTATGTGGACATTATATAATTCTCTTAAGAATTATTTAGATAGCACTAAAATAATGAAAATCAGCTTTAAAGTTCACACACTTATGTTTCATAATAATAGCTTACTAATAGCCAGTACACTCATGGTACCTGGTGGTCCAGAGTATTGATGATTAGCATTGACATGATTCCAGTACTTTTGATGTGTTAGGTTATTTTAGCACTTGTGTAGTGCATGCAGCAGTAGTACTTGTGTCTCAGGAAAGGTTCTGGCTTGATGGTGATTAGCTTAAGATTTTATAGTGTTTCTTAAATCTAATCACAAAGTATGACTTGTTTGTTGCAGTTACTATGTTTATTATAATTATTGCTGATTCTTTGCTCATTTGCTCTCTCTCTCTCTCTCTTAGTTAGTTAAAAAAATTAATGCTCATTAGTATTTCTATACCTCATATAAACTTCTATTGTTCTATTACATATAGATAGATAGACAGATGGACAGACAGACGGATGGACAGACAGACAGATAGACAGACAGACAGATAGATAGATAGATAGATAGATAGATAGATAGATAGATAGATAGATAGATAGATAGATAGATAGATAGGTAGATAGATAGATAGATAGATAGATAGATAGATAGATAGATAGATAGATAGATAGATAGATAGATAGATAGATAGATAGATAGATAGATAGATAGATAGATAGATAGATAGATAGATAGATAGATAGATAGATAGATAGATAGATAGATAGATAGATAGATAGATAGATAGATATTGAAATGAGTGTTATCTATTTCATGGTCAACTATATGATCCTACACATAGCAGTGAGTTAAAATAATTGTCATGACGGTAGCATATTATAAAAAGAATTCTTTAAAAAAGTTACAAGAGATATAAAAAGTAATATTTCTAAGTAAATATAAAAAAATAAATTAAAACAGTAAGATAGTTTTTCTTATCAAAGATGAAAATTTATACTTAGAAAAATATACTTAAAAGAATGTGTTTTAATTCATGTTTGGATGAGTGTTTACTACAAAACAACATAATTCGGTATATTAATATTAAATAAAAGCTTTAAAAGTTTAATTTTAAAAAAATCTATATTTTGGTTTAAATAAAAGAAGAAGAAATAGAGTAATTAAAAAATTAAGACTGGTTTTAATTTTAAAGTTGCACTTTGTGTTTGGAGATAAGAGATTTGAAAATAAGGTAAAAATTCAATTTAGTAAATAATTATGCTATTTTGAAAATTAAAAGTAATTTAAGTAAACTGAGATCATCTAGGTTAAGTAAAACAAAGAGGTCATCAGATCAATAGTATGTATAACCAGAGTTTTCTTAAAATTATTACTAAATTGTTATTTATGCTTAATTCTACATTATATCATCATGATTATAATTATCTAAAAAAGGGAAAATCCCTGGCTTTCTGCCTACATTGGATCCATCATTGATGAACCAGAAAGGTTATGTTAAAAAAAATCCATACACTCAATGCAATAAAGAAAAAAAGGTTTAAATATCAAATATTTTTAAAGTGCTTAAAGTACTTTCGTACTGAGGAGAGAAATTCCCATCTGACTAGGAAATGGATACAGGGCAATATAATTATGCCTTGGAAAAAAAAAAAGAAAAATGGTAATAAAATAAATAATGTATGCCAACATTAGGAATCCTCACAATGAACTGTAGAAAGAAATCCAGCTCCAAAACAATATGCTACTGTTTGATACTCATATAAATAATTTCTCTAAAAAAAACCGTTTATCAATTAGATTGATATCCCAAAGCATTAATAATTTTTTATTTCATTTTAGGATATCCTATGAATATATATATGATTTTATAGCTAATTATATATATATAATATCAAATGAAATAAATATAATAATCAAAATATTCTGGAATAAATACTAAAAAATTCAATATATCTATATAAAATAAAATCTTTGCTATATTTAGCTTACAGTATTTTATACCATCTTGAATAGTAATCAAATGTTAAAAATTTGAGATATATTTTAGTATTTATTCTAGAATATTTTTATTATATATATATAATTTATGTACATAGTATAAATCATTTGTTTTTTATATATATATAGAATGTTAAAATTTGTATCTCCTTTTTAAAGATATGTAAATAAACATTTATTTTATAGTGCTATGTTTTTATAAATTGTAATACATTAAAGATCAGCCTTTTCAAGCTATTGTGCATGTGCTTTTTTACGAGTGTTAATAATAAATGAATACTTTCATTCCCAACACAAGATATAGTACTTAAGATTTGCCCATATATAAGCATTTGGGTTGGAAAGAATAAATGGATTCATTTTATTCTTTCATAAATACTATATCTTGTGTTGGGAATGAAAGTATTCATTTATTATTAACACTTGTAAAAAAAGCGTATGCACAATAGCTTGAAAAGGCTGATCTTTAATGTATTACCATTTAAAGATAAAAAATAAAAGTATTATTTAAAGGGGGGGGGGGCAAAACCAAGAGTTTTCTTCAAAGTCATGTAAAATAACTAGTGAATACAATGGTCATTTTTAAATGCACACATGTGAAAATGTTTGGAATGTGATATTCAAATATTAATATAAATGATCGCTATTAGAAAAGGAAATCTTTGTTATATTGATTGTGATTTTATATTAAATTTAATATTATTTAAATATAATCCAGCTCATCTTATATGTGAATTGATACTTGCATTAATTGTCATGCATTATATTTTGTGAATTTGTACTCATAGTATAAAGCAATATCTAAGATGATGTGTTTATTAATGATTTGTTAAAGGGATCAGATTCGAAGGAGTCCACCTGTTAATTAAATTGGAGTTATTTTAAAAAAATGATTCAGATATAAAGTTATCATTCCCTAGAGTTGTTATAATGAGTACAGATGTACCAAGACTTGCATTAAAGGTGCACTTGAAAATCAAATTTCATATTAGATATCCATGTGTAACTTGGCTATGGAACTAAAGATAGTTGAATGAATGATTTTATATTTGTAATGTTGGCATCACATTTAAACTATGGAGCATTTATGTTCAGGGAATTTATTTAATAGTTAAGTATACTCAATCACATAACTATATTTATATTATAATCTGCATTATCCTATTAACATTTTAGGATTATCTGGATAAAATATGGACATTTTACAGAAATCAAAAAAGCAAGTCATATATAACGTGACATTACTTTTATAAGCTTGTATTTACAAAAATGTAATACAGAGAGCATACCAATAGCTCAAA
Organism: Epiperipatus broadwayi; assembly: GCA_028023455.1. Lineage (NCBI taxonomy): Eukaryota > Metazoa > Onychophora > Udeonychophora > Euonychophora > Peripatidae > Epiperipatus > Epiperipatus broadwayi. Next base: position 516,448 of record JAQFVV010006206.1, read on the forward strand.
CAAGCTCTTAATTGATTACATTTTACAGAAAGTATGAGTGTTACTATAATTTGTTACACATTTATATTTCACACATGCCTGTAAATCACAAATTAGTTTGGAAGTGACTATTAAAAAAAATCATTACTCAGTTAATTAATTTCTATTTAAATTAAATTATAATCATAAAATATAATTATTCAAAAAAATAATTTTAAGTATTAATAGCTTAATGTATGTATTCCTGATTAATAATTAGTGATAATGAAAATTATATTTATTGTAAAAGAAAATATTCTGTGACAATTATAATCGTTTGTAAATAAATTTTATTTTGTTCATTTAAATAGATATTTAAGGTTGTCTTGTCAAAGCATTAATTCCATGTGATTTGTCCTAGTATTACAAATAGTGGGTTATGTAGTAGTTGTGTTGTTCTTCATTATCATTTTAAGGTAAATATGCCATAATCCAATCAATATATATATATATAAATAAGGTATATATTTGAGATTTCTTGTTTAATGTCAAGTGGTACTCATATCAGCTTATTTAAGACCAAGTTACATCTAAGTTGCAATTTAACTTGAATAAGCAGACCATTGCAATATATATGACCTCATTATATAATTGTAAGATATTCATCTACCACATCTATACTAAGCATTTATTAATGGCCAACAATGAGTATCTAAATTTTCTTAGCTAGGTAGTAAAAAAGAATAGTAAAGTGCTTAAACCTCATCATTTTATAATTGATCAATTCCCCCACCCCCAACTATGGTGGAGGACGTTACTGGAGGAAATTTTATTCTGCAGTTTGATTGGTTAAAAAACAATCAAATAGTTTGTACATGGGCTTTCAAACGAAAATTCACAAGGAAGTTCAAGGACCACAAATGGCAAAATTGAATTGCAATCTTGAACTTTAATATCCACCTCTCTACTACTGCTATCAAGACAGAGTTATCTTTTAGGTATATTATAATTCATTTATCCAGGGATAAAGGATTTTAGTTTTAATAAATGGCTGTTCAACAAGTTTTTACTATTTATATATTATTTTTTTCAATTTGTGTATTACATTTAAAAAACGGCAGGCAACTAGATTTAATATGTCTTTAAATCAGGGAACCGCATATTTTTTATATAGACGGTCATTTCGATTTAGATAACTAATATGATCCGAAACTTTTTGCATAAGTTACTTACATTTTTATTTAAGTCAGATTTTCCCTTCAAATGTATGTTTACTATTAGACATGGTGCAGAATAGGAAAATATATTTTTTGTCTAAAGAAAGGAAGCACTATGGAAATTCACAAGCATGGGAGCTGAATCGACCCCCCCCCCCTTTTTTTTTTTTCAAATTATTTGCACTTTATATATGCTGAAAATTATTATTCGAATTAAAATTAGGAATGTGTAACCTGCTCGTATTTGCTGCTAGTTAAATAAAAAAAATAAGTAAAAATTAGTTAAGAGAAGTTTCAATTAAACCAATTGTTTAATTACTTCAAAGATACTCTTTAAATGATTTTGAAGTCTTTTTTTTCCATTTATAATAATAAAACCTGGGGTTTTTTTTAAACCCGTTTTAAATACCCCCCCCCCCCACGGAATTCTACGGGGGGGGGGGAGCAAATACTGTAATGACAATTTGTTTTAATCTCAGCTATAACTAATATTTGTATATGTATTTGATAATGCATAATATGTTCCTGATATATAAATAATTATCATATGCTTAGAGTTTATTCTTGTGTGATTTAAATGCTTAAAGTTGAAAATTCAAACTATTTTTTTTTATTTTTGCTCATTTTTTCATTCAAACAAGATTGCATTAAAAATCCAGTTTAATGAATAGTGAGCTCCATTTTATTTCACAAAACTTGTAGAAAGTCTAAATAGTACAATTTATTATCATAATCTAATAGAAATTATTCTGGCTTTGTAACACCACACAGAAGACATTTATTGTTTAATCTGAGCTTTAATTAAGTTGGTTAACAGTGGTAAATTCATCTTCACATGATTGACAGTTAGACATTAATAACCACTGCTCTTGTAGTAAGTTGAATTCTAGTTCCATTCAATGAAAACTTAGCATATATATTTGCTGTCTTATTTGCTATTGAAGCCAAAAAAAAAAAAAAGGTTACCCCATTTGACTTTATATTATTTGTATTAGTATAAACTGCAATCTTTGTCATTATTCAATTTTCCTCAACAAAATATATGAACAAGTATGGCCTCATTAACTTTTTTATATCTTAAAAATCTTTATTAGTAAAAGAGACAGCAGTAGTCACTCACAAGCAAATATGGCATTCCAAAATAAAACAAAAAAAAAAGATTATACAAAAAATAATATAGTAGCTAATTCAGTATTGCCACTCGGTGCAAACCAGAGTAATCAATGGTTCCAAGAAAGTTTGTGTATAAAATTTCTACCTAATGCGTACTCATCCAATATCCCCAGACTAGTTTTCTAGCTTGTAACTATCATCAGTGAGGAGTCTTGGACCTGAGCACTGTACCTAGTTCAGGATCTAATGTAACCCTCTAGAAGGCACTTTTTACCTTTTCAGTTAACTATAAAACTATGAGTCCAAAGTGAAAGCACAATAATATTTTCAAACCATGCTCATTCATTTGTATAATCATAAAAACCTAAGCCCAGTTCAGTATCTATACATTTTGATGTCTTTGGTTTTTTAATAACCATAGTCACCATCAGCCACAAGCTAGAAACTTCTGGGGATATTGGATGAATAAGCACTAGATAAGGATTTTATGGACAACCCTTCTTGCATCCATTAATTACTCTTGATTTGCATTGCAATAGCAATATTGTATGGCGAATTAGCTACTGTTTTAACAGCTTGTGTAAGCATAGAAAATGGTAAACATGATGTTTAATAGTTTAAAAAATAATATACTAGGTTGACTTTTTAACTCTGGTGAACAAGCAATTAATTTCAAACTGTGCCACAAATCTATTTGAGTCAAATGCCTTAACTAATTCAATGAAAGTGATATATATAATTCCTCCTTTAAGCCAGATACTTTTCTTGTAGTTGCTTCTTGGTTCTCTAAAATTACATTGAGTTTCTGATAGCAATTCAACTATGTCTGGAAGCAACTTTTTCATTAAAATTTTTGAAAGTACTATTTCTTAATGATTAACAATATCTATTCCTTTTATTTTTATAAATTGGAATGATAAAAAGTTCCCTAAGGTCAAATGGTACAACTTCATAATTCCATATATTTTCTAAAACTTTTTCAAGTTTCCAATGAGAACTTGCAACATTTACCTGGGAAATCTCATGACCTAAAAGTGTATTAATATATATACAATGTCAAACACAATCTTCTATGCACATAGCATAATGCAATATAATACTTTATGTTTACCAAAATATTCTAACAGTTTTGATTGTCCCACAGACTTCCTTAGAAATAATACATGTAAGTGCAATTATCATAACAAAAATCATACATACAAAGCAAATTGTCTATATATATATATTAAAATATACATTTAAAACATTTTTTATAAAAATGTAAATTTAATTAATTTAATTGAAATTAATTTTTATGTAAATTTTAATATTTATATTTTATAGGAATAAGTAATCATTTTTTATTGTTTAATTTAGCCAACTTTGAATGCTTCACTGTAACTTGTATCTTTATTTGCATTTTTATACATATATGTGTGTGTGTTTTATAATATTAATAAATATATTATCAGTGATCTCAAGATATTTCAACAAGCTTAATTATAAACTGGATAATTATAAGGTAATTTTATATCAAGAAATTCATTTCTAGTAAAATATATAACAGCTGTCTTAACTACTCAAACATATAAATATTACAATTCCAACATTAGTATCGGCTATCATTCATTTGACCAACTCAGCTTAACCCGAGATCTTATCTTTTCGCTAAAATAGTTAGAATACCTATTTAACAAACACTAGTAAATGCCTATCTAGATTGGCCGTCAGCCTAGATATTCTTGAAATGAGAAAGAACGGGTAGGACTTGAACTTAAGGTGTTTAACATGTCAGGTGGCTGTGATTACCACTATAACCCGAAATCCTTCAAAAGAAAACAACTTCACAGAAACTATTTCTAAAAAATTATAAATCTATTTACATTAAAAATATTTTTCAATTGCATTTAATAGTTTTATTTAAGGATGGGGAGTAATTGATATCGAAGAACATTTAATTTAAAAAAAGAAGAGCCAACAGGAATAACTTTCACGTAAAAAAAAAAACACTAACTAAATTAATTTTTCTGCTATCCTAGTATCTCATTCTCGCATCCAACGTAATGACAACGAGATATGATGATTATTTCTACTGCTCTTGAGCATCTTTTATTATTTAGAAAACAATTTTATTGTGTAATAAGATTATATTTAAAGGATTCAAAATGGATAATTCATACGGGCAATCATTTCAAACTCCCGCATGGACTTTAAAAATTCGGTCTGTTCTTTCTCAATTCAGTGACATTTTCAGTGAATTTGGCAAATATATAGCACCTGCTTATTACCATGATCGGTGTGAGAGGTAATTTTGATACAGTACTTATTACATGCATTTAACTTATTATGGGGTTTTTTTCTCCCATAAGATTAAAAAAAAAGTATATAAAACTTTTTTGTTTACCATTTCTAATGAAAGTTTTCTCTACCAATTCTCTATTTGTACTAATCTTTCAACAGTCATGTAATCACAGTGATAAGATTTAATAATAAAAAACCTTTTATTTGTATTTATTTTTTATATCGTATATGCTAAAATATAATTTTTTTACTTACATTTTTATAATAGTGAAATATTGATTTATTAGTTCGGCTATTCTTGTCTATTCCTCGATTAAATTTTTAAAACGATGTCAAAATACTGTAATTACCAATTTATTCACATATATATCAATTTTGTTGGATTATTTAACTATTTTATCCAACAATTGCATTTAAATTACCAAATATTAAAGACAATTCAATTTATATTATTTTTAGTTCCCAACCCCTATTAACGTTAAATTATTTATCGAAGTCATTTTAGTGATGTGTGTGGATGTTAGCAGCATTTGTTATTAACTAGAAATTCCTAAAATGAAACTCGATTTCCAATTGAATGTTTGTTTCATATACAAAAGCATGCTACTTTCAAAAAGGATCATTACACGGCTGTCAACCAACTACCACTATGATTACATTGTGATTTTTTGGGTGTTTTCAAAATATATTTTTAGATAGGAGCTCTCAAACCAATTTTAAACAATCTAGCCATAATAGTCAGTTAATCGGATTGAAATTCATCAAAGATGTATTGAAGTCTCTTAAAATAAAGTTTGAGATTCAGTGATCTAAGAAACACACATCCATGTTAAAGGGGTTTGTTGTTAATTGAAAGACCTTTTGATTCCTCTTTGTGGCTCTAAAGGAACCAAGGAAAGCAAATTCCTAGTATCCACTCCATATATTTTTATCATTGCAGCTGTCATTACTATATGTTTATTCATAAAGTAAATGAACATAAATGGACTGCTATCAACAGCCACCAGCCAGTATTGTAAGTTTACTAGCTTTGTATCTCTGAGTTAAAGATCAAAAAACACTGTGATCTTTTTTCTCAATTATCTGATAATTTTTAACTGAAATATCAGTCGAGTTTTCTTGAAGGCAGACTGAATGATTTTTTAAAAAAAATAGATATTTGCAATCATGACAGACAAGAATAAGATTTTATTCACTGGAGGCTGTAAAGTCATTAGCCAAGTCAATGATTGGCAGCTAAAGGTGGAGAGTGCTAACAACTCTCTGATTGCAAATTGCCATTCGGTGACAACTTTTTATTTAATTTTGTATAAGAGATCACATTCAAGTGAATAAAAATTGGATTGGAAGAAGAATTGCCTAACATTAAATGGAGAAGATGCTGGTTTGTCCCTTGAGAAGAGATCAAACAGGATTGTGCTTCAAAGAGTTTACAATTATCTGACCATTGTCATAAAAATTGTGGAAGTAACAAAAGAAAAGTTTCATAGGAAGTCTATTATGAGGATTTTAAAGTTTGCTGCAAAAATTTAATTATAATATTTAGTTTTATGAAAAAGATTTGTGAAATTAATTACTTGCATATATATAAATTGTATTAATAAATTCTACAACATATGGTATATATATATTTTAAAAAAGGATCCTGATAATGATTTCATTATTAGTCATTTGATTAAAAAAATATGTGGCATTTTTTGTGTCAAAATAAGGTTTAAAGTTTATATCTGTGCTAGAGATAATCTCTAGTTTTGAAAATGATTAGTAATAATCATTTGTGTATTTATCTGAAATGGATGGCGTCAAAAGTTGTGAGTGGAGAAAGTTTGACAATGGTAAATGAAAATGTAACAATTTACTCTAGATAAATACTTTGCATATAATAAAGTTGTATATGAGAGATTGTGACCTGGGCCAACTGATGAGTGCTGGTTCAGCACGAAATGCATCTTGGGGGTCATTTGTCTTTTTTTATATCTTTATTTATATGTATTTAAAAAGAATGGGGAAGTATGGAGATGTTTATTATATTCTATACTGAATTAAAGGCAAGAAATTGATCAACTGACAAGAAGATTTAAAATAATGTTTGGTGGATTAAACTGCAGAGATAATTATTTTCTGACTGGTCAATTTAATTTTTTTATGTAAAATATATAGATCTAAAAAGTGATATCATAATTCATTAAATCCATGGATATTATTTTTACAATAATGATTACTAATACATGTAGAGAATATTTTGATTATCTTTTGAAAACTGATACAAGAATTGAAATAATGGTTTTAATGATACCTATTTTAATTCATTTGGATTACAAATATATCCAACTTCATAAAATTAAAACAGCTCTTTGTAATCTTAAAAAATGGTAAGGCAATAATAATAATAGATTTTCTAAACAAATATTATATAATGAATTTAATGATGGTTTTCATGGAATCTATATTTTAAAAATGTTTTCAAAAATAATCTTAAAAAGTGCAATATTGACTACTTTCATTAGAAAGATTGAATAAATATAAAATACATTGGAAAGCTACAATTGGGCAAGGTATAACCTTCACTACAGAAAGTTAAGACTATAGCAAATATCAAATAAAAAGACTAAAGATAGTATGTGATAGATGATAACATATTTGTGATTCACAAATTGATTTTTTCACAGAAGTTTTCTTTAATCTTTTATTCTTTGTCTTCCTATCTTTGTTTTTTTTTTTCTCCTTCTGAAATTAAAATGTCATACTTGTTTATGAATGATTGCTAATGATAATGACTTCAAATTCATTTTTAATTTTATTCATTCACTAAATTTTATTAAAGCTATTTCAATCTTCTACAAACTCAAGTTTGATGTCATCTATTACATTTGCTTGTGGCCAAAAATACTTTTTCCATCCATACTAAAGAAGTCTACTTCAATGAGTTAAGATTCAAGTTGGTGGCACTTATATCATTAACTTAAAAATATGTCTTACTAGATAAGTCAAATCTATTGATTCCTATAATGTTGTTGTACTGATTTGCATCTTAAAATAATGTAAATAGCATGATGCTGACTCATTTTTGTTAATAAAAAGTACTATATAATTAAACAAAATAATAAAGCCTAAATATGATCTGTATTATTTTCCCATCATATTAGCTGAAAAAATATGCTCTCATCAAAATTCATCAGTAATTGTCCAAAAAAATATTTACACGAGCCTCCAAACTAATAACTGTTATATTTCTTCCATAGTTAAAATCTTTGACTTATCAGTTCGATACCAGTTTACTAAAAATATCTAACATTAAATGATTTTATAAAACTGTTAAGACTTTTTTTATCTATTTATTATAAGTTGCTTAAATTGTAAAATTATTTACTGTCAAAAAAATTCTATTATGTTAAATTGTTAAAATCATTAAATGCTAAATGTTCCAAGTGTAAAAATATGATTTTGTAACAATCTAATATGAACAAAAAAAGTTTAATTCCCTTTCTTTGTGAATAATCTTAATTCTTGATCATATATATGTTTCACTAATAAAATTTTACATAGAAACCAACAAACAAAAAATAAGATAAACTATTACTCTCCTTATGAAGATTTTAAAAGAAGAAATGTTATGTCAAGTGATGAAAAAGATTTCTGGCTATTGTAGTTCCGGTTTATCAATCCATGCTCATATTATAAGCATTTGTATTCTTTTCCTGAAACAAATTTTGATGATTTTATCTTTAATCATGTATGTAATTTCTTTTTTATATATATCACTGATTATCATTTTCTATCTATTTTGTCTAGTACAAGTATTTGAGCTATTGTCCTGCTTTTTTGGCTTATTTAGATTATGTTTCACTTGATACTTTACAGCATTTAATGTAATTATCTTTTCATATAGATGAAATTTTTATTGCTGTGATAACCTTCTTTATTGCAATAGTAATAATCAAATGATTAAAGTCACAACATTTGAGCACTAAAGTAATAGTTTGACTATCCATCTAGAAATCTTTAGTTCTTGAGTCTGTCATTCTGCCATCATGCTAAACCACATTCTATAATAGTGATATCACAGTAGTATCATTTAGGTTTATATTCTGTCTCATCTCATATTTGGAATTTCATCACATTTGTCTTAATTTCTGCTCTATATTAATCAGTTAAGTCAATGGCTTGTTCTTTCGCATAATAGTATTTAATTATTTCTATTTTAATATTTTGCATAACACATCACTGTATTAATATCCTTTGTAATTTGCATTTTTTTAAAAATTGTATCTTTCATTTTTGTTTTCTACTAATGAAAATGCTAGTTCTCCATTAACATCATCCTTCTTTATTTTAATCAGTAATTATATGATAAATTGTTTGGAATTTTATGTGATGTTTAAACATACTATTAGCAAATTAAGCATTTAATACTTCCATTCATATAAACATAAGTAGTTTTTTTTCCCCTCTTTTTAATTGTTATTCAATTAAATCACATAGGTCTTTGTTTTCATTATCAAAAACTAGTAATATTTCAAATGACTTTTCATATTTTCTAATTATTTTTGCAAATTTCTTAAAGAATTCAAGTCTTCTTTCAGATCATATAAGAAACTTATTTCATTTTTCCAAATACTCTATCATTTTTAATTTTGAAATGAAGGATAGATCTCTTCTCATGTGAATCTACTATATTCTAATACCATTTTGTTAATAATTGAGTCATCATTTATCTCACGAGTCAGACTTAGTCATTAATAGCAGTATTTTTGTATATATTATTTTTCTTAAAATGTGACCATAAATTTTAATAGCTCTTTTTAAATTTATTTGAATCTATATCTTTTAATTTTTTTTGTGATTTTTTTTTCTGCTTGTTAATCTATTAATCTGAATTTTTTTTTTTTGTATTTATCATGTATTTTCATATCTTAAATTGTAAGCATAAGAAATATTGCTTTGCTTGGTGTTTTTATTTTTAAAATTCTGGTCCTCTTTTGGACTAATATTTGTTGGTTTTTATTTTCTTAATAATCCAAAAATCTATTAGCATTCCTTCAAGATTGAACTGGGCCACTCTTGTGATATCTTCAAACAACTGTTACCATACTAGGTTCATAATTTTCAAAGTAAGATCTGTGTAAACAAATCCTATTTATGTCATCTTCATATATACCAATAATTACACATATTGTAAATTAATGTGCACATTTATGCATTAATATATATACTTTATAAATATATTAGCATACAATAATTTCTAGTTATAAAATGAGACAATTCAGATTACCATTAAAGATTAAAATAGAATTTAATTAATAACATTTAACAAAATGGACAAATGAAATTTTGATGACTACAATTATTTAAATAGCTTACTGCATACCATTAGTCCCTTACAGAAAAACAATGAATAAGATATTCATTAGATTTGTCAATTGCCAGTTAGTGAAGAAATTATACATAATTAAATACAGTACATTTCAAAGATATTTCAGAGACATTATACTGCTGTTCAAACTAAATTGAATTTTACAATCTTGTTGATACATTATATTTTTTTTATATACTATTGGAATGAATTTACAGAATTCAATAAATTATATAAATATACCTTTTATTCTTTTTTTTTTTATTCAAATACTAAAACTTTAAAATGACCATAGTTTAAATTATCAGTTTCTTTATTCAAATTCCAGCAATGAATTACAATTATCAGTAACTGAGTGGCGCTACTCTACGAAGAGTTTTGCCTCTGTGTAACTAGTTTCCATTAAGTTTCAAAAAAGATTCATAAACATTTATTTTAGATATAGAAATTCTAGTTTTCTAGTTGATAAAATTGTCTCTTTTCCTTAATTTATATGTAAGCTTTCTGATTCATTGATATATTATAATTTTAACCATTATTTTTTCTTAGCATTACATATTTAATGTTTGTGATTTGTTTACTGGCTCATTAAAATTATTAGAACCATTATTTTTCATTATATTATGCTTTTTAATCCATTGTAAAAGTAGTCAGTTGCTCAGGTAAAATATTTGGATGGCAAGTGACATGGTGAATATCCATTAAATTAACCAAATTGAGATTTTTTTTTTACTTAGCTAGAATCTCTTGGTCATAATATTCTGTTGCTTAGTTCATCAAATTCTATTTTTGGATATAAAACTAGTCATATGCACAACTTGAATAAATCTATGAACTTTTAGCATTTAAACCCACTTCTCTCTCATACTTGCACCAAATCATACTTGGCTTAATTAATTATTCTGAATCCCATAAATCTGATTTATATGAGAGTTTGCAATGTTTTACTTTTTTTTTCAAACTAAACAGATATACAAAATCTGTTGCTTCATTGTCTTAACTTACTTTAACCAATAAGTAAATCCATCTTGGTTCATTCAAGTGCTGAAATTGCATATACTTTTATATGTATTTATTTTATTTTTTTCTGGAAACTATCATCTTCGTCATGGTAAAAAGAATTTTTGCAATCCATTTTTCCCCCCAAAAAAAATTTCCTTCCAATTTTTTTCTAGATAAAAATAAATTTCATGAAGGATTTAATGATTTGATTTTACCTTCTGATGGATAGTGACAAATTTTAAATTCACATATTATCATTTACTTTATTACTTTTACAATGCTTCATATGGAGAAAGATAAAGTTATTATACACTTAGCATTAATTCTGAATTTCTCATATCTAAAATATTTTTTACATAATAAAATATGAGAATATTCGTATGCTTATTATACCGTTGTCTGTTTTTGTATTATTTTATTATTGTTTTAATATACTTTACATGCATACAAACTCTTAAGACGTTCACATATAAATATTATCGCAAAAGACGTTCACATATAAATATTATCGCAAACCAATAATTTTTATTAGTCATTCATTAGATTAGAGAATATGATTTTAAATTAAGCATACAAATATTTCTTTCCGTCTAAACTGTTTCTGATATAAATATATATTTTTATTTGTAACATATGAACTTTAAGGATTCATTAAAGTTTATGATGATGTTCTATAATTGAAATGATAAAATAAAAATTGTATTATGAAAGTAGCTGCTAATAAATATCAAGTATTAATACTCGATAGTTGTTTATTTATATTGACATTTACCTGAAAAATTGACATACTTACATTATAAAATATAACTGTTGGAAAGATATGGATTATCATTATTCGCATATATGTAACTAAAAATGGTGTGATAAATGTCAATTCATTCAAATATTCCTTATGTTCTAATAAAACTGAACACAAATTTAGTCATAAAATAATAATTATTAAATGACTATAAAAATAAATAACTTGGGCTTTTTTTTTAACGATATTTCTTTGAATTTTAGATAAACTTCTCTATTTAACTTGTCAAAATAAAATAAAACGGATATTTTCACGCATGCGCGGTAATGTGTTTTTTTAATTTGTTTATAACATGCCGGAAATTGAGTCGTAAGTGTAAATTTTTTGATTTCTGTAACATGCTCTTAATAAAATAAGTTTTTCGAGAATAACATTAAAATGTTTATAATAAATTTTTTGTGTGAATATCTTATTTTATATGTGTTTACCGTAATTACAAAAGCTTTTATTTGAATAATTAGTTATCAAGATTTTGATCTTTTTAAATGCACCCACTGCCTCCCTATAAAAAATAAGCCGAGAGTGCAATGATAAATAAATGTTCAATATGATAAAAATAAATATATAAATAGAAGTAGTGACAAAAAAGCAGATCAACTTTTTAATATGGAGCATGATTCTTTTATCTTAGCCTCATGAGGTTTTATAATGCATTAAAGAAGGTGAAGACTTCAATTTATTACATATGTTTAGGATTATTACTTACCGAAAATTTGAACACAATTTTTTTTTTTAATATTCTATTTTTCAATATTTTCTTCGACCATTTATTTTTATGTATTAATGATATACATAGCGTGATTTTGTGATAAAAGTCTAAAATACCAACTCTCATTAGAGTTTATATTATAACTAAATATGAGATGTATTAAATTATTTTTAAAAGGTGATAAAAAATAGCAAACTGTCATTAATGATGATGAGGTGTTACTATTACAGCATGGTATTGTCTTCATTGATGAATCTATTTTCAGATGTATTAATTATCATACTTTATTACAGTTATTAAATATTACAGTTGTGAAAGAACAATTTCACAAGAATAATATAAATAAAATAAAAATTAAATTAAAATTTCAATCAAATAAATATTACTAACATATTTTTTTATTATGTATTTTATTATTTAATCATATTCTAGCTTTACATAATAAAATAATTTAAAATGTTTTATTTTTGAAAAGTAGTTTGTACATTTTCCTCTCTGCAGTCATTTAATTGAATAAACATCATATTTCACTTCATGGAAAAATTAAAGTTTAAAATTGTATAAATAGGATATGTAAGACAATGCTAAATTGAAAGATATATTTTCTTAAAGTAAAATGTTTTGTAACCCTATTTTTTACTATTGACTAATATTTTATATTGTACTCACTATTTTATTGATTAGAATTAGCTTTAGGTTTTTTTCTTCTTATCCATTTTTTTTAATATTGTTTTTAAAAATTGATTCATTAATAATGTACTACATATTTTGTAATGATATGGGTGTAGAAATGATGCTTAGGGGGCAGATATAAATAAAGATTAAACATGAATAAAAGCTAAATAATAGTAAATATATAATAGTACATCTCAGCCATACATTGAGATTATTGGTAACAAATTTCAGACATTAAAAAGTAATATATAATAATGATAAATATAATTAATCTTTACTGACAAATCATTATCAGCAGGCATAAATAAGATATAGCAATATAATCAGCAACAGTTATCTTTTGTGACTAGATTTAAAAGAAACATACTATAAAATCTTAGGCTAATCATCATCAAGCAAATGACAATCATGAGACAAAATATTACAAAAGAGTAATCATCAATATTTCTTGTTGCAAGCACACTGAAATGATAAAATAATTATAAACTAAGCATATGTTAAAAACTGCTGAGATCATGTCAATATTATTATTAATTCTTAGGATATAGTTCTCTGTAAACTAGTAATTATCGTGAACATAAATAAAATGGACTTTAAAGTTGATGCCTACAAAATAATTCTAAAGAAAATTATATAGATATCCAAACACATATCTTAAATTCAGTTATGTTTTAATTAGCTTGAGGTAGCAATCAACTGGATGATATATACAAGAGTAAAAACATAACTATGACCTATTTTAATATTAACTAGTTCACAAGTGAAAATGTCATATTAAATTTTTTATACATCTGTTGAGGATGCAATTTTTACAATAACTTAATGTATTTTGAAAAAAAAAATTAAATGCTCTATGAAGTTAATATATTATAAAAAACAATAATGCTAAGAAAATATAAGAACTAGTATAAAATAAAAAAATAAAGAATTTAATTATTTTTAAATTTATTAATTTTAAATTTATCCATAAATTATATATTTAAGTATGTTAATTTTAAAATTAAAATATTTTTGATATTTTAAACATGTAGCACATACAATAACAAAAAAGGAGGGGGAGGGTATAATTGTACTTACCAATCATAATTAATTTTTTTTTTTAAACAGAAACCTTTCACTCATTCAAAAAAATCTCTTATTTACCTCCTCATACACATGTTTAGGGGTTTTCTTTCTCAGCAAATTACATATTTATTATTAAAATTTATTTACAAGTATTTATTTTAATTATAACATTCATAAAAATGGAAAAGTAAAAATTTAACTGTATTAAATTGGTTTATGCTTACATGCACTGACATATAAATACTTGCAAATATTTTATGAAATTATATATATATAATTATTTGGCCAATTTATTTTACAAACTAATATTTAAAAATATAATTAATATCGTAATCTCAAATAATTTTTTTACATAATTAAAAATAATTTTCCATTGAAATAATCAATTTTTATATAACTCAAACATATAATAATTAAAATTTTACATATCTTAATTCATCTGTTAATTTCTTCTAATAATCTTGTATACTAATAAAAATGTCTGTGTATTTTTTTCTTTATAAAAAAAAAAGATTTTTTAAAAATATATCTTTTATTAAAATCATAATAACTAAAAACTATAAGTTGCAACACCATATTTGATATATCATTAAAAACTCTAGGAAATTTTACACAAAATAATGAAATGCATGCATTTATACTTTCACAAAGATAACTTAATAGTAAATTGATGACTTCACACTAATAAAACACTGCATGGAGAGAAAACGTTAATAAATTCACAATTTAAAATAATTTTTAATGTATTAATCAGTTAGTATTATTAATATAAAAAAATTAAAAGTCAGATAAATACTTTTTATTGCACAAATAAATTATATCTCACTTTGATTTACACATATCTTAAATATTTCATAGGTTGGGAAAATACAATAAATCAACATTGAATTGTAATTTATAGATATATAAATTGAAAATGTTCATAAAGATCACCTATATAAATGCACAGATATTCGATTCATCTATTAATTATCAAAAAATGGAAATTTAATCCATTATGCTGTATTTTCATATATTTAAATAAATCACACAATATAATATAAAATAAAATATCTTTATAAAACAGCAATAATTGTATATATATAATAATACAAAAAATATTTTTTTCGGAAAATATTTATTTTTGCCCTTTTTAATGTGATGGTTTACTTTAAAGTTTCAATTTGCCAAAAAAAAAAAAGCTTTTCTGTATTATTATTTTTATTATAAATGTATATTTATTACTGTTATATAAATATATTTTATTTTATATTTATATTGTTTCATCTATTAATATAAAATATTCTAATCATTAATTTTATCTTCCTCAAATTTGTAAAAGTAAAGCATTCAGGAATATATAAACAAATGGACTTATACACACACTCACAAATATATGCACACACAAGTTACTTCATTATATAAAATATTGATTTTTCATAATTAATTTGCCTTTAAAATATATAAATCTAACTTACTTTTTTATATATAAATGAGATAGTAATTCAAATCCAGTATGCATATATAATAAAAAAGTATTTCAGTCATTTTTTTTTTTTTTTATCTTTTATTTGGAATAAAAAAAATCTGACCACTGTTAAATTAGAAACAAACTTTTTAGGATAAATTCTCGAAAGAAAAAAATTACTCATTTTTTTCTCTGGGAACTTTAAAAGTTTTTTTACATTCTTTAAATTGTTTGATCAATGAATATATTATGTATGCATCAATCATGAGATTAATAATTTATAAACATTCTCAATATTCTATTTTTATTAATTCTGCATTCTATAGCACTAAAAAATATACACATAACTGTACTATACTGTGATATAATGTTACATTTGTTCTTAAAATCTATTATGATTATAGATTTAATTTTATTATTCTAATATAACTTGTTTTATCTTATTAGAGATTTTAAATTTCTAATGAGTAATTAATTATTTTACAATTTATATATCTATTTGTGAAGGAGTATAATTTTAATTAAATTTTAAAATATTTTATTAATTTTCAAATAAATGCCAATTTAATTGATTATTTGATGTAGTTTTCAGAGTTAATTTTAAATTAACTAAAGCATTTCATTATTGTAAATCTGATATTTCATTACATTCATTATCATTTAAAATAAAAAATATAATTTTTTTTTTTTTTTTTTTGAAGAAACACTTTCATTCATAATGCAATAAAAATAAATTTTTGCCAGCTTACACAGATGAAATTTTGGAATGATTATGTTTAGAAATTGCATTAATTTGAATTTATTCATCAGATCACTTGCAATTAGGACCCACTGGCATTGATATAAGAAAATGGATGTTAGTTGCAAATTGTTTGATGATTAGATTGACATTGATACAATTTTTAAACATGATTACCTCACATTTTTATTTGCAAAAGCTGAAGAAA
Organism: Epiperipatus broadwayi; assembly: GCA_028023455.1. NCBI lineage: Eukaryota > Metazoa > Onychophora > Udeonychophora > Euonychophora > Peripatidae > Epiperipatus > Epiperipatus broadwayi. Next base: position 533,013 of record JAQFVV010006206.1, read on the forward strand.
ATTATTTTTTACTTCTTATTTTATGTGAGTAAAAGCATTTATATTTTTATTTTCTACTTTTTAGTTTTACATAATTTCAGAAATTATTAATGAAGAAGATTTAGATACAATTTAATACCATTAGATTTTCACTTTAACAAATAAAAACTAGGGACTATCATGTTTAGAATTGTAACAGTGCAAATCTATTTATCAGTTTTGGCACTGATATAATAAAGTAAATATTAGTTGCAAATAATCTAATAAATTAATAAACACATAGGCATTACTATAATTTTTAAACATGATCACCACATGCTTCTATTTGTGAAAGTTGAAGAAAAATTTTTAATGCATTATTTTCTATATTTTAGTTTTATATAGCTATAGAAATTACAAATGAAGAAAGTTTAGATGTGATTTAATATTGTTAGATGGCAGTAAAGTAAAAATTATTGAATCCTATATAAAATTTAAAATTTTCACTTTTTTTTTTTTTTGCTAAAATTGTTTGCGAACTCAAAAATTCATTTTCATTGGAAATGCATATATGCAAAGTTGCAATTAAATTGTTGGAAATTGGGAAGATAGTGAAAATTGAGTTATAAGATTTGTTAGACAAAAAAAAACAAACAAACAGCAAAGTAAATAAAAGCATATAAAAAATAGCCCACTAATAGTCTGTTATAATCATTTCTGTAACTTTTGATAGAATCAGTGTTATCTCATTTATGTTTTTAAAAAGTTTGGTAAGTTTAAAATAAATCTTATTTTGTTAAAATCTATTCTCTCTTTATCTTTTTAAATCATTGAAACATCATGTGATCATCATGCCTCATGTTTATACACAAGCTCTTAAAACAATAGAACTCTTCACATAGTAGTCCGCCTCCCCCCATATAAACCATAGTAATCAATGGATGCTAGAAAGTTTGTATATCAGAATTTCTATCTAGTGCCTATTAAAACAGGCAAAACTCACGATATATATTTTGCCACACACAGCAAGCTAGAGTAATCAATGGATGCCAGAAGGCTTGTGCATAAAATCCCCAGCTAATGCCTACTCATCCAATATTCCCAGACTAGTTTCTGGCTTATGGCCTTCGTCAGTGAGGAGCCTTGGATCTGAGAGCACTACACCTAGATCTTAGGATCTAATGCAACCCTCCAGCAAACATCTTTTATCTCCATTTAACTACAAAACTATGAGTCTTAAACTGAAATCACCTTAATGTTTTCAATCCAAGCCCATCAGCTCATATAGTCATATGGGTCTGAACGCAGTTCAGTACCCGTACATTTTGATGTCTTTGGTTCTTTAATAACCATAGCCGACAATATGCATCCATTGATTACTTTAGCTTGCTGTGTATGGCAAAATATATATTGTGAGTTTTGCCTGTTTTAACAGTTATACACAAGCATAAGAGGAGGTAGTCATGTGATGTTTATTGGTATAGTGCCCTATTCATACAATATTCCCAGACTAGTTTGTAGTTTGTGATCTTCATCAATAAGGAGTCTTGGATCTCAGATCACGGCACCCAGAACTTTGAATCTAATGCAACCCTCCAGAAACCATCTTACTTTTTTAGTTAACTATAAAGCTATGTGTCCAAAATGAAAACACACTGATGAAGGCTACCAGCTAGAAACTAGTCTGGGGATATTGGATGAGTAGGCACTAGTTAGGAATTTTGATGCACAAATCTTCTACCATGCAGTGATTATTATGTTTTGCACTGGATGATACTTGTGTAAGCATAAAAATAGTAATCATGTGATGTTTTAATGGTTTAGTAACAATCCTGACCAAAGAGTGATAGTGACTATGGTTATTAAAAAACCAAAGAACTGTTTTCAGATCTGTATGACTATACAAGTAAATGAGCTTGGATTGAAAATATTGTGTTTTCATTTTGGACTTTATAAAAGATGATTGCTAGAGGGTTGCATCAGATCCAAAGATCTATGTGTAGTGCTCTCAGATTCTGATGAAGGTCACAAGCTAGAAACTAGTCTGGGGATATAGGATGAGTAGGAATAGATAGGTATTTTGATGCACAAATCTTTGACCATCCATTGATTACTATGGCCTGTATGGAGAGTGTTCTTACTGTTTATTTTCTTACAATAAAACCTTTTTGTTTGCAACAATACTTAAATAGTAATAAATTGTATTTTTAAGAGTAAAGAAATGAAAATTAAATTACATTTATAAGTAATATTCTCTTTAAAATTCAAGAAAAAAATGAATAAAATAATATAGAAATTCTTTCATGAGAGGAAGTGGTGCATATTTTTAAATATGTTTCAAATATTTGTAAAGTTTCTTAAACTTTACATAAGTAAAATTCTGATACCATAGTTTATCATCCATAAATAATTTAGTATTATTATTATTGATTTGTAATAAATTATTAGCTTGAAGCAAAATGAACTTGTGAGATTATTATATTGGTTAATTATAAAAAATTGATTCACCATTACTGTGGGAATATAAGATATATCAGTTATCTGTCTGAGTGAAGCATAGAAGAATTTAAGATTAGCTATTCAGACATTAGATGTTCCACCAAATTACCATTGTATTTTTTTCCCCAATATATTTGTTTTTGGAATGGATAAATATAAATTTTTTGTTTGCAATTTCATAGCTCAACTTTTGACATGACATGGAACGGTGATACTTTTACCTTCTGATTCTCTCTATTCGTTGATTTTTTATAATTTTGCTCTGATTTGATTTTTTTATTCTTATCTTTAAATAAAAGGTTTTTTACTTTTTTGTAAGGATTTAAGAAACGAACATTCATTTAAAATTCAGTTATAAAATATAAATGTTGGTTGCTTACTAATAATTATAACATATAAACAAACAAACAAACAAAAAAAGATAAAGTAATTTAATTTTTGACTAACATGGAAATCCTAAACAAAACATTTCTAATTTCTATTTTACTTTGAGATCCTTATACAACTAAAAAAAAGGCTGACTGCTTTGTACTTATTAGAGAATTATAATTTTTTTAAACAAAAGATTGCCTAAAGAATGTAAATGTAACTTTAATTTATTTTACTTAAGAATGTTAGATAAGCATATTAAATGGATTATTTGAAGAAATGTTGCAACTCACCAAATAGCTCTACATACTCTTTCCCATCTGAACTGATTTATTAACAACACAAAAAACATTCTCCCCCCCTAAACCAGAAATCATATACAAGGTCACATGCCCTCACACCAACTGTCATGCCATATATTATGGTGAATCAAAGGCCAGCTTGTCTACTCCATTAGTACAACACCAATATATATACAACTGTCCTCAAACCCAAACAGATACCAAATCAATTTTTTTTATGAGCATTAATCCATTTCTGACCACCCCTTCAAAGCCTACATCTGCCACCATTGTATGCCTAGAGCACAACGACGCCAAGGGTAAACTGAAAGGGGCTCGGCACATCGTGAGAGATAAGAACACAAGTAGCAAGAAAGATTCCTGTGTTCCCCTTTTTAAAAAATGGCATACTTAAACTAATAATTAGCCATTTAATTATGCTAATCACCCATTCACATTTTTTTTAATAAACTCTGCAAATCTTCTCCCTTGTGTCAGTTGCCATGACTATGACTAATATAACTTAGTCGAAAGGGCACTAGGCAAAATTGCTAACTTCACAGATTTTAATCTTATCTCAAATATGTTTTTGCATATACTTATCCACTAATATAAAGCAAACACTGATTATATATGTGTGAGAAATGATCTGGACCAACTAATAAGTGCTGGTTCAGCATGAAATACATATATTGATCATTTATCTTTTTATCATGTATGTAATCATGTGTATCAGTTATATTGGATAAAGTAGATGGCTGTAGGAAGCTTGAAAGTCTGGATTCAAATTCCCTTTAATTATTTCTAGGTTAAGTATATACATTGTATTTCACTATTAATCTATGTACACATACATTCACATAATATAATATCTGTGTATCTCTGGATTCAAATTCACTGTTTAACTACTGTATTTAATTATTACCATTCAATTCTTAGTTCTTTTTCAGTTTTTCTTGTAACTATTCACAAAATTATATTTCTGGCTCTATGAAGTGACCATTTTACAATATGTACTATACCTATTTAATATACTGAATATTTAAACAAATATATGTTTAAATCTTCTTTTTTTTTTTTTTCAGATCGGTGCAGATGCGTTTGTATGCTCTCCATAAACGCCAATTTGTACTAGTTTTTATAATTTTTTTTGCCTGTTTTGGCCTTAGTGTTTTTATTGGTTTAGCAGGTGAGAAAATAAAATTTAATTGAATACTTACATATATGTAAATTTGTATTTTACACATATGCATACCCATAACACACATGTATATACACAAAATATAGCTTGACCAAAATAATGGTAAAATATGTGATACTTCTATTAATATTGTGTAAGGAGACTATTAAAACTATTTGTATTTTATTGGGATGGTATGATGCAATCATATTTGTTGAAAAATATCAATAGGAATATAATCTCAATCATTGTTGAAGAATGTTGTGCAGAGATTCTATAACATTTTCAACTATCTGATTCCTAGAATGCCATATTGATTTTTTTTTTTTGCATTTGGTTGAAGATACAATTTTCACTATAACTTTAGTCTATTGTAACCAAAAATAAAATATTATTTATTTTCATGAACATAACATAAAATACAATAAACCTGAGAAAATATAATCATTATTATAAAACAAATTTAAATTTATTTTAAGTTTAAATATTTTTAAAATTATTATTTTATATTTATTCATAAATTACAAATTATGAGATAAATTTTAAAATTAAGCTTTTGGTAACATATTTATTACATTCTTTATAAAATTACATTAAAATGATTTATAAAAACTTTTACCAATAGTAGATCATGCTATTAATATTCAAAAACTAAAACATTTATGTCTACTACCCACTTGTTAAAAAGATATCCCAGATATATTTCTTTTTTTAACACAAATTAAAAAAATATTTGAAGATAAATTATTATTTCTTAAGAATAACATTGATAATTTATAATTTTTTAAGAACAAATATTCATTATATATATATATGTTGTAATGGTAAAATTTCCACAATTCGAATTTTTATATAACAGTGGATGGATTTGAATCTGGAATTTACAATCAAAGATTTATACATATATATAATGAAATCTTTTAAGTTGTGTACCGTAAACTTTGGCTCAAATAAATAATAAGTTGAATGGTTATTAAAATTGAAATAAAAAGTTAATTCAAATATATAATACTATTAACCAATATTATGCTGATGATTTATAATTTCAAAATACAAGTACTCCCAAAAGTATTTTATTTGTTTTTCAGGTTAATAAAAAGAAACTCAAAGGCGCCAAACCTCTTAAATAGAAAGCTTACTTTTGGAAAAGTTTTTAAAGGAGTGATCATTATCAATAATTACTGCCATCCCAGCATACATGATTTCTCAGAGCTGTGGATATTAACTAGCATATATATTTCGATTGAATTACACATACAAATTAAAAAGCATGTATTTGGATTGAGTTACAAACACAAACTAAATGGATTAATATAAAAAAATGTAACAATGTTATTAATAATAAATTAATAAAACTGTTGTATATAGATGTGGTAATATATTAGACCAGGGGTCAGCAATGTAAGTCACACATGTTAGGCATGGCATAAAGAAAAATTATCCATGGCACTCTGATTAAATTGAAATAGTAAAAAATTATATTTTAATGACAGCACACATGTTTGCACTATCACCTACATTTTGCCTATGTCACTCACATATAAATGGAAACCATAATTTAGTTTAATTTAATAATTATTTTGTATAATAAACATTCACCCGATCTTTACTAGTTTCAATAAAGGTAAAAGCTAAATGGGATGGAAATATTTTGGGATGGAAATATATATTTTTTTCCTAGGGAAGATTAATTTTGCCTAGATTTTTTTTTGATGGTGAATTAACCTTTGATACTATTGTATTGTACACTGCTGTGTGTTTAGAGTAAATTTATATTCAGGCAGAATATTATATCAATTAATTCATTTGGAAAACTTCTATTCATAATTATATAATAATATATTTTTAGTTTTAGCACGTTTACTTGGAAAAAAAAAGTTTATAGTTAGTAATAGATTAATGCATGAATGAAGTTTATAAATACATGAGACTTGATAATATTGTTCAGATCTTAAAGAAGTTAAAAATCATTACTTATTGTTTTTTTTTTAAATGTCTATTGTATAATTAAAACAAATTTCTTATAGAAAAAAATTCCAAATATACATAGTTTTAAAGAAAAGAAGAATATATGAAAAACTACCAATTTAGAGTTGATTTTTTATTTTACAAAAATGACTTTATTTGAAACATTTTTGATGAATGCTAGAAAAATACTTGTTTTATTTTGTTAAAAGTTTTTATTAATCAGTTTTTTAAATTAAAGCATCAACAGGATGAATTTTCTCCATGCCAAAGAAATTTTAAGCATGTCTTTCAAATGCAATATAATTTAACAAAATATACTTTTCACATATGATTCTATATATTTTAAAATATTTAATGGCTATTAATTAATATAAGATCCAGTTATAATGAGCTTCAAAAGTATATAATTTTGAAGCCCATTATAACTGGATCAATTTTTATACTGTATATAATAAAATTGTTAAAATCATGTCAGCATACAAAACATTGTAACATATATTTAGCTTGACACCACTAAACGGTTACCAATCACTGTGTTATAGATTATTTCCATCAACTATCAGTAAATGTTAGATGTATAGAAAATTTTTAAACTTTTCAAATACAAACAATTTGTTAATAATAACACACAGATAGACAACACAAATTAGCAATTATGCAATCTTTCAAGTAGTATTATTCTCCACTCTAAAGGTGTAAGTTTGACCTCTGTGCTAAAATTGTCAAGTCAGCAACACCTAAAGAAGAGTGGAGAATAATACTAATCAAAACATTGTTGTGTTGTCTATTTGTGTGTTAATACTAACAAGTTGTTTGTATTTTGAAAAATTGAAATAAAGTTTAAAATTTTCTATAATGCAATATTTACTGATAGATGATGGAAATAGTCCAACATATTATCACATTTAATATACCATCATCACAAACCTTCAGGCAAATGTTGCATATATATTCGCAATTATCAACACATACACAAAAATATTATAGTAGTAAAATATGGTTCAAGTTTAAGGCCTTATGGTATTTATAATGATAAGATTTTACCACATTAAATATTGAAACAGTCTCCAACCATATTTGTTTCAGGTACCATTCTTTTAAATATTTTACTATTGTCTTCCTTAGTTTGTCTGATGATGATCCTCTCGTTGAAAACTGATGAGGTTAGAGAGGGTAAATACAGCAGCATTGGTGATGTTATATGAGGTACACTATTTTTAGATCTTGAGTAATTTATATGGCACTATTCATTTCATCCTTCATGGCATTATAGAGATATTGTGAAGTTAGTTTTACAAACTTCAGCATCAGTTTCTGGATCCGACTGCCAACTTGTTTTGACTGGTGTATGTTTTGGTTATCTATCCACACATGGTAGATGGATTTCTTCTAAATAAAATCAACATACTGACTGTTATAACTATAGTAGTGAAAAAGATTTTAAAAACAGTCAGTAAAATACGGCTTATGGTGGAAAAAAGTATTTTAATCAGTGATTATTTCTTTTTTCAGCATTCATCACAGAAACACAGCTTCAGTAGTAGAATGCACTCTAATGCAAAGCAATGTGGAATGAACTGCTGGGTTCCTAGAATTATCATGGTGGTAATAAGAATGTGTAGTTGCTTGTTTCTGATCTATTTATATCTAATTGATGTTGTTCAAACAACATACTTTTCAAACAATGTATATTCATCACCAGCTAAGGAATATATGACCTTTGCATCATTACAACAATATATTTTTTGAAAAACACTCAGTTTACTCTTTTTAAAATATGTTGTGCTTATAAATTTTGTGTACATTATATCATGCTTTTTATAAATACAAAAAGAGGGGAAAAAACTGTTTTTCTCTTCTCTCTTTATTTATTTACATTTCGTAACATAGGATGAAGAAAATTTCACTGTTGACTTTTAACTTTTTAATTATAACTTCAGAAAATATTATCAATACAAAATTTTATTATTTTTTTCAAATTGTTTAATTAAAACTTTCATTTGAAAGGTAGATTAAATAAGATTCAAATTTAGATTTTAAAAAAAAAAAAAAAATACACAATTCAAATTCTTGCTTGTATCAAAAATTTTTTTTCTTTTTCTTTTACAGTCTTAGTATTGCAATGTTCTTACCTCTTAATTCCCTTATAAGAAACTATTTTATTTAGGAATAAGAATGTAACTAATTTTCGATAGAATAATGGAAGACCCAATAAACCAGCGACTCAAAATGCTTATAATTACACTATTTAATTATAGAATATTTTCATAATTTAGTTAATAATGACTAGTACTCATATAATTATGATCTAGCACTATATTTACACAATTAGAATTAATAAAATGAACAGTAATTATTGATTTACTGCCTAGTATTATGTATATACAAAAGTTACTATAACTACGATTGCAAGAAAATCAAGTCATATATCACATGATTTAATTTAAAAAGCTTGCATTATAAATGTTATATAATAAGCATGCCACTAGCTTTTAACCTGCTTTTCAAAATGTCCCTATCCTCAGACCAGTTTCTAACTCTGGCTTTCATCAGTGAGGTGCTAGAATATTCAAGTAATAGATTTAAAATGCCAGGTCAAGCCCAGTATTTTATCTAATGTTTAACTATTAAATAGAAAATCTGAAATTTTCAGACATCCATATGTCTTCAAATTCAGTTATCTAATGTAAATAGGCATATGGACTGAACTAAATTCAGATACACCTTATATTAATAGTTTTAGCAATATAAAATCACCAAAGCCTTAAGAGCAATAACAGCAGTCTCATATGGCTATTTAAGTTAGATATCTGGATCTAAAGACATACGAATGTCTGAAATTTTTAATAGTTAAACATTAGATAAAGTGATGGACTTGACCTAGTATTTTAAATATAATGCTTGAAGGTCCTAGTGCCTCACTGATGAAAGCCAGAGCTAGAAAGTGGTCTGAGGATAGGGATGTTCTGAAAAGCTTGTTAAGAGCTATCGGCACACTCATTATATAATATTTGTAATACAAGCTTATTAAATTAAGTCATGTGATATATGACTTGATTTTCTTGTTATTGTTATTGCTCTTAAGGCTTTGGTGATTTTATATTACTAAAGCTATTAATATATGCTGTATCAGTCTCATATGGTTATTTAATTTAGATAGCTGTATTTGAAAACATATGGATGTCTGAAATTTTCAGATTTTCTACTTAATATTTAAACATTAGATAAAGTGCTGAGATTGATCTGGTATTTTAAATCTAATGCTTGAATATCCTAGTGCCTCACTGATGAAAGTCAGAGCTGGAAATCATCAGGATAGGGATGTTCTGAAAAGCTTGTTAAGACTTATTGGCACGCTCATTACATAAGTTACTATAATGAACAGTATTTATTAGTTTACTGTCTAGTATTATATAACATACTAGATACACAGATAATAGCAATTAGATTTTATACTACCTTAAATTTTTTTCCTTGAGGTGTACTAAAACATAATAAGGTTGGGCGATTTGTTTCAAAGTCCCTAGACAGCTTGGTGACCCACAGGAGCCAAGATCCTGGGAAAAGATGTCCCCCAATGATTTTCTTCCATAGCTTCTACTGGTTTTCAAATGAAGTAAAAGATCCCATTTTTTGTTCTGCCTCTGCTTTTATCCTTTCATTCCTTTTATTATTTCTGGAAGGTCCAGGTGGTGAGTTTATTCTCGGTCTGATTAGTTGCATTTCAACTTCATAAATTTAATTATAGTTCAAAATTAATTAAATTTCTTTTGTTGATGGTTTTACAGGTGTTAGCATGATTGCAGCACACTCCGCTGATTTGTTGAAATTAGAATTTCTTTTGTTTTTTTTAAATTACGGGAAATCATGGTTGACGTTTAAAAAAAAACATTATTCTCTGTGGCTTGAGTTCTAATGGTGTATGGCATGTTAAAATCAGACAAAATTTAGATTTTTTATTAATAGATTCATTTAAGGTTTTTTTCTGCTCAGTTTAATAGATTGCATGAGGAAAACAAAGGCAGAATTTTATTGTCAGTCAGATTTATTAGTTTACTGTCTAATATTATATAACATACTAGATACACAGATAATAGCAATTAGATTTTATATTAACTTAAATTTTTGCCCTTGAGGTGTACTAAAACATAATAAGGTTGGGCAATTGTTTCAAAGTCCCTAGTCAGCTTGGTGACCTACAGGAGCCGAGATCCTGGGAAAAGATGTTCTCCAATGATTTTCTTCCATAGCTTCTACTGGTTTTCAAATGAAGTAAAAGAGCCCATTTTTTGTTCTGCCTCTGCTTTTATCCTTTCATTTCTTTTATTATTTCTGGAATATTTCATCCAGTGGGAAGGTCCAGGTGGTGAGTTTATTCTCGGTCTGATTAGTTGCATTTCAACTTTCGTAAATTTAATTATAGTTCAAAATTAATTAAATTTCTTTTGTTGATAATTTTACAGGTGTTAACATGATTGCAGCACACTCTGATGATTTGTTGAAATTAAAATTTCTTTGGTTTTTTTTTTTTAAATTATGGGAAACCATAGGGATGACGTTTAAAAAAAAAAACATTATTCTCTGTGGCTTGAGTTCTAATGGTGTATGGCATGTTAAAATCAGACAAAATTGGGATTTTTTATTAATAGATTCATTTAAGTTTTTTTTTCTGCTCAGTTTAATAGATTGCATGAGGAAAACAAGGCAGAATTTTATTGTCAGTCAGACTCCTTAACAAAATGGATTCAAGATTCCTTGGTAATTTATAATTTCAAGGTTTTCATCCCAAAAATAAACATAATGTAAGTATTCAATTTTAATTTCTTTATTATTTGAATATTTAAAATTTTTTTATTATTTTAAATTTTTTATTATTTGATAAATGTATAATTTATTAATGTGTTTGCTTTTGTATTAGCGGGTCTGTGTAGTATATAAATTATACTTGTATTCAAATATAATGAAAGTAGTGATTTATGTACAATGTAATTTAGGGGCTCTAATCCATATTTGAGGCAACCTTATTTTTATAGACACAATGATTCTCAAAAGATTTAATTTATTAGTGTGTTTATATTTGTATTAGCATGTTTGTACTCGCATGTCTGTGTTTGTATAATAAGTTATGATTTTTATATATATAATTAAGGTATTATAGAGCAGTGCAATGTAAATTTTAAGACTGATTATCAGATGTACAGAAAAATTGCAATTGATAAAGCAATCATAAAATTTACTGGGCATAGTACTATGTGAAAATATAAATTCTTAAAACCTAAAAGTGGTGTGGGTGGTGGTAGCCACAATGGTTATGTATACATCATGGAATTGTATGCAGTCAAAGAATCAAATCCTGATTCCTGCCCATACCTTGGTACTCATGCTGTGGAGTCAGTAGTTTTGCTATATCTTGCATCACATTATTTTCAAGTCTATATCTAGCAAATGACTATGTGCAAATAAATTATAAACATCATCACTAGTGTACACAAAAAATATAAAATGAAGAGATGAAACTCATTTTATCATTGATAGAGACAGTAGCCTTTAATTTTTAGTTTTGGGTAGACAAGAAGCCGATTATTATGATGACAAATGCATAACCACCTTCTGGAAATAATTTATTTTGTATCTTTTATTAAGGTGAATCTTTTTTTTATATGAGATTTTTTAAGTTTTGGGGTACAAGATAAAAATGAAGAATTCTTATACAACTATTTTTGTAGATTCTGAAGCTATGGATTATCTCAAGTAAGAAGTATTATGTATAGTTTGAATGAGAATTTTGTGAGGAATACAAAGAAATATCAACGAAGATGTCATTTTAGACTTAGTTAATGATAAATTAGAAATTATGAACCAAACAATAAAGTAATAATTATTTCAGATGTTGAAATTTCTTTTTTTTTCGTTACTTTTTTAATAGTAATCACTATTTGTCTTACCCTTATTGTTTTCTTTAGTTTTTCTATTTTCTGTCAATATTTAGCATTTTGCTCTAACATTATTAAAATTGAAGTTATTCTGAAAATCGTGTCTCAAATCAGTTTTTTTAAAAATTCAATATAGCGCCAAGAGTACTGTATATAGTTGCAATTAATTCATCATAAGTTTTTTTTTTATATACTTTTAAGATTTATATAAAGTATATTAAAGAGTATTTTTAGTGTTACATTTTTTTAAAAATTTTTATATCCCATTCTGTAAATTAATCAAAGTTCTTAATACAGATATCTTTGATATCTTCTAATATATTATTTTTATCCATTTTTAAATAAAATAAATATTTGAAACAATTAACAATTCCTCACATACACATTATTATTAAGTCATTGACATTATTTATATTTTATTATTTATACTTCTTTTTTTTTTTTTATCTTTATTTTTTTTACAAATTTGATTTTGCTGCATTTTCAATTTTTCTTAATAATTTTTTATTCATGAATAATATTCATCTATCTACTTTATCTCGATCAATCAAGCCATCATAAATATTTTTATTTTTAAAATTTATTTTCTTTTTATTCAATCAGAAATAATACTTTTAACTTTTCTTATTAACACTAGATCTTTTTTACTTTATAGTAGTAATTGATAATTAGTAGTATTAATAATTGTAATAGTAATTGAATAGCAGCAACTGTGGATGGTCATTTAAGATAAAATTTAATAATTATTATTTAATAATAATTAGGAGTAGAGAAATAGATTAATTTAATATCTTCCATTTATCTTTTATTACATCAATTCTATTATACAAAAAGGAATTTGCTATTAACTAAATTTTTTTGATTCTTGTTTGAGATCTTAAACCAGAGTAAATTCCTAATCTCTACTCTATATTTTTTGTATTATTGCTGTTTTTATCATAGCGAGCTTATTAATTTTTAGCTTTGAATTTAAAACCAAGAAACATTATTGTTTTTTTTATTTTTCTAGATATCTAATAGTTTAAATCTGAAATGTCTGTTGGAATATTTTGAAAATGTGATGAATGTGTGAATGCTCATTAGCTTTTATATTTATAATAATAACAAATAAAAATAAATTATTTCCCTCATATTCCACAAATGTTTTCTCTTAATTTTTATAAATTAGTACAATAGAAACATCTTTAAGATCACAACTTCACAGATTCATATATTCTTAAAAATTTTTAATAGTTTTGAGTCTGACATAAATTTTATTAGATATTTTATCAGAACTTTAATTTAATCTTTCCATTTTTTAGACTACAAGGAATTATTTTAATTTCATCAAGTTGGATCTCTTTATTCAAATTTAAATGAATTGATAGTTTTTCATCAATAGAAATCACCTGAATTTTTATAATTATTATTGTCATTATCATATAGTGACAATCATTCATTTAATAGAATTATGATATTGCTTTTTTTGTATGTGTGTTTTCATTATAATAATAATCTTAATTATATGTAAAAAAAACAACAGAAAGCTTAAATTAATAAAAGTGGTTTTATAAGAAAAAAATAAACATGTATATAATAATTATATGCATTAACATAAATGTTTTTTTGCATGGAATGAAAATTTTTAAATATATTTATTATTTAAATTCTAAATGCATTTTTGCTGCAGAGCGTTTTCTTTCAAAAAGTTAACATTTAATTTATAGAGAAAGTTATTGGCACTCAGTGAGAATTTAAATAATAAATATTTTTGGAAGAAGCATTTATATTAATGCATAAAATTATTGCTGTATAATTAGAGAGTTTAATTTACATTTATTTACTAAAATTAAAAAATGAAATTCTTTTAAAATCACAAAACTGAAATGAATAATTGATCTCATGTTTTAAAATTTCTTGTATTTTTTTACTTTTTTGCAGTTTATATAAATTGTTGTAAGTTAATGAAATCTAGTGAAATAAAAGATTAAAATTTTTTTATAATCTTTTCAAATATTGTTTTATTTTATGTTGTTACTTTAGTTTTTTTTTTTTACACTTTCCCCATTAGAAAAATCACTCAAATGTTTATTTTATGTTGCTTATATAAAATTCTAAAAATATTTGATGAATCAACATATTTTTTTTTAAGAAAATTGTTTTTAAAATTTTCAAAAAAAGTTACTGCTGGAATATTCCTGATTACAGTCACCTATCAAAAAAAAATGTTTGACTAATGGTAATTATAACAATTACTATTTTCTAATAATATGCACATTGTTATTCCAATAATCAGTTAAAAATCAGCACTTAATATTAGCTGATAATTATATCCCTAATATATTAAAAAAGATATATATTAATTACTATGATAGTAAGTGATTATATTTCCTCTGTAATTTTAATCCACCAATCATTCTTAAGTTTTTATCAGTTACTGAACTTTTGTCTTTAAATTTTTAAATTGGTTATGAAGTTTTTATTTAGTTTATTATTCTGTAAAGCAGAGAATGGCAAGTTTTTTAAAATCAATACATTGATAAGAACCAAGTCTTGTGACCATGTTTATATTGGTTAAATTAATATGGATCTGTGTTTAAATAGCATTTATGGTATGAAAATGTGAAAATTTGCAATATGATAATGCCAGAGATTTAAATAATATATATTATTATTTATTCATTTAATAAATATATATAAAATGCCTAAAATATTAAGACTTAAGGAAAGAAAGTCTTTACTGGAATATAGAATTAAATCAATATTCATTTATGAAGATAAGAGGAAAGAGAGAGAAAGTAATCAATTAAATTATTTGTTTATTAAAATTAATTAGAAAGTTATAATTTTTTAAATATGATATAAAAACAGTAAAATAGCGATTTTATTCTATGGATTCAGGTTGAAAAACTTCAACTTAGATTATAATAGAATTATTAACTTATTACATTGCAATTCAAATTCAGTTTATTCTATATGACTCATATTAAATAAAAATGTATAATTTACTTATGTTTGCAAAAAAAAAATTAATGAACAAAAAGAAAATTTTCTGATTACACACAAAAAAGAGAGATTTAAGTGAAAAATAATTAAAATTGTTTATTGAAGAAAATATAGGAGTTAATTTATTTATCAAAAACCTGATGATACAAGCAATCACCAGATATATAAAGTAGGGATTATTTAGAAATTCTTATCATTATTCTGTCATCAGCCATTATTAGAGGGTCTTCAGGATAATCTATTGGAGGAGAAAAGTTAATTATTAAAATCAGCCAGCTGAAGATCAATGACATACAAGTAGCAAAAAAATCAGCAGAAATATTATTAGAGATTTGTAAGCATTATTATTTCTTTCCAATGCTACCTATGACTTTATTCCCAATAGATGATTACTACTATAACATGGCATGCTAGATTCTTTTCTGACTGTCTAATATTTATCTGACTATGTAAACCCACAATGAATTAAAGATATTCTTTGGAATTCTCTAAACTTCTATGTAATTACATATTCATTTGTGAACCAATATACCTGCTAAAAAAGGAACCTGCCATCAGAATACCTATTTCTAAAGATAAGAAAGTGAGATCTAAATAAATATCTGTACTAATGAAGATTCTCTATCAGAGAAGCTAGATTCACTATGTGAAAATTAGACCAGAAACTGACAAATATAAGATTCGAAAAGTACAATATTGAAAACTAGTCAGCAAAACAAGCCTTAGGGACAGATATTAATAAATATATTCATACATTTGCAATGATTAGATTATATGATGACACTAAGAAAATTTATATTGTCAGGAATATACAGTGATTTCATATCTCCAAAACATTTTAGAACAGTTTTACTAGAAGTATTTTATGGATTGAAATGGGAATAAAAATATATAGATATTATTTAAATCATTTAGATTTTTCAGATGATGTAGTTGTTTCTGCAAACAATACTTCAAAAATGTTACAAGAGTTATCAGATGAAAGTAAATAATTTCTCAAGACAGATACTAAAAAGATTAAAATAATATTCAATGGATTTTTTTAGATAAATAAAGTTTAATAATCATGAATTAGAAGAGGTTAACAACTGCAAATACCTTAGTCAAATTATTAATACAGGTGGAAACAATGGATGAAATTAGTCACAGAATTAAATTTATATATGGAGAGCTTATGGATCTGAGACTTTGATACTTAACAGAAGAATAGTATGGAGAATTGGACCAATCAACAAAGCATGAAGAGATAGATATATATTGGAAGTAACAAGAATGAACTGAAAGTATAATGTATGAGTGAGAGAACAAACAAATATCAATGACATTTTTGAAAGAATTAAGAACTTGTAATGAAATTAAGTTGAATATGTTGCTAGAAGAAATGATAATAAAAGAACAATTGTTGTCTTAAATTGTATCCCAAGAGATTTTAAAAGATCCAGAAAAAGACCACATGTGAGATAGTTGGATGAAAATAAGGATATTTATTGATGTTGTGTGGAGAAGTTATAGATCAGAGGAAGTAGCTTAAACTTGGAGTAGTCTTCACCCTTTAGTGAATCAAAAATATTAGAAAGTGGCAATAATGACTACATGTGCACAACCTCTGTTGAAGTATTGAAATAAGATTTTAAAATTGATAATTATTTCATAGCTAGAGAAGACCTTTTATCAGAATAAATTAAATTTAAAATTTGTAATTGCATATTTAAGTTGCCTCCATATACTTTTTTTAAGTAACATTAAGTTTTGTCATTTATGAACAAACATTGTATTTATATATGGAATCAAAGTGTATCAAATCCAGGTAGCATGGTGGTTTATTTTTCAATCGTTAGATTTTTGCATTATTTAATGAAGCAAATGTTATGTAAGATTGGTATAGATGATTAATTTATCGTGTCATTATATATCTTCAATTTTGCATGTTTAATATATCACAGTATTAATCTTTATACTATATTGATTTTATTAAAATATTAATCTAAAATTTAATATCTAAGTAAGTTCTTTATTCTGTTATTAAGTATTTTATGTCTGACTATGCATTTGATATATGTAGTTTTCTAATTATCGAAATGTGGAGTTATTATCTAAAGTATTGTGTTAGATATCCAGAATTTTAAATATAAGGAATTTGAAGAGGAAAGGTTAAATCTTATGAGGAAGCCAGCCCATTTGGGAAAATAAGTGGTAATGGACTTGTGAAATGGCTGTGGACATTCTGTGAAACAAAACTAAAACTGATTCTCAATCTTAACCATTAACATACAATTTTTTTTATTTAATATAGAAAATCCTGTGGCTGAATATATTGAAATTGGTCAAAATAAGAAGAACATTTTTCAATAATACTATATTTTTGAATAATATATTTTTCTTTCACTAATAGAATTTTTAAAAAGTCATTAGAAGTATTTGATAGAAAGTTGATATCAGTTTAATAAGTTGGCAAAAATTATCAGACTTGTTTGAGTTCAAAATATCATAGAACCTAATTAACTGGAGCATTGATGTCCAAAAATATGAATTATTTAATATTTCAAAATTGAAAGATTCGAAGAGGTTAATGTTGAACCAACTGTAATCAGAAATATATGTTTAATGAAGAGTTTGGTAAACATTAATAAGAATTTAAGTCTAAAAAGACAAAGCCTCAATAGAATAAATTGTTGCAGTTATCAAAAGACATGTCAGTTCTTTATATCTTTCAGTATAGTCTGTCATGAGATTCACATCACAACAATTACAGTCAAATTGCCATTTTAATGCATTTCTAAATATTGTTTGATTTTGTCTAAATCTTATAGATTATTATTTATTTCCCTATGTAACTAAAATTAAATAAGGAAATAGGTTTTCTTTCTGACATGATCTTGCAGTCTTTCACTGAATTTAGAAAAAATTGATGTAAATGGATATGTATCATTTATCTACCAAAATAACATAAGCTTAACTGCTTCATATTTTTCTTATTTACATATATTGTTCAGTTATTAGTTAATGGCTACAAGTGATATAAGACTAATTTGAAATAGATTATTACTTTGATTCTCTTTATTATTGTTGTTGTTGCTGCTATTATTAATATTATAGTTTAACTTATAAATACTATTTTTTGTAGGTCCACCAATTACTATTACCATTCAACAAAATGCAACATCTTTAATTCCAAAACCAAATAAAAGTCAATTAGCTGTAAGTATATCTAATATATTTGATTAGTTGCAATTTTATTATAAAATACTTTTCAATTATATATAATTGTTAATAAACAAAATATGATATAATATTTTTTTTTTTCAGATTGTCTTTCATGGAATTTTGTAGATTTGATGTTAAAATTAAAATATTTACTTTTAAGTTGCTAAAAGAATATCAGCATTCTAAACAATTATAGTAATACAATTTGTATTATTGTTACTCTGGTGAAATCATTATCATTACCAATAATAGCTCAAATGTGAATGTTGATTATGTTTAAGAATTAAAGACAATATTATCAGTAATTATGATTATAAATTAAGAAGTCAGGACACTCTCATAAAGAGATATCAAATTTACTTATAAAGTTTGAAAACAGCATATGAATACCTATGGATTTTCATGATCAAATTCACTATTTTAATAAATTCTGGCTTTTAAGGACAAGTATATATATTTTTTGTAGGATAATATAAACTTAAGATGTTTTTCTGTATTCAGAATAACAAACAAATTCATTCATTTGGTAATTTTAATTTTCTAAAAGCTATTTCTTTTGAATCTCTTTATGTTATTATAATATTGTTTCTGCAATTCAATTTATCCACTAGAAATTAGATATATTTTCTGGATCGTAATCTTTTATCTGGCTTTCATTCCACAGATGCATCCTTTAGCTTTAGAAGCACTTATAATGTTTTTTATGTAATAAGTTTAGAGTGAAGAAATAAGCAAATCCCAAATTGAAACTTCAGAGGGTTTTAATCTCTTGAATATAATATGGTCATGAAACTTATGTGTTTGTTTATTGAGTATCTGTGCAATCAAATTAAAAGCAGTTGTAAAATAATGGTGTAAGGAATTCAATGGAAGATAAAATATCTTTATGGCATTAAGTATATACACTTTGTCTGCAGGGATAGAGTTTTAGAAAATAAAAAAAATAGTTGTATAAGAATTAAAAACATATGTATAAAGTTTTAAAGAATATGTGATAACACTAAAAGAAACTTATTGCTATTGAAATAAAGACATGAGGCTTGGATATTAATAAAAAGAGGTGAAAATAGGATAAAAATTTGTACATGGATGTATTCTATGCAGAGATGACAGGGAGAATATAGAATATTTATTTATTTATTTTTTTGAAGGTAGAATATTGAAAGAAGAACAGAATAAGTTACACAGCAAATGGGAGAAATATAATTGTGAGAAACTAATTAAAAAGATTTTATTAAAATCGGTATAGAAAAATAAATGTATTAGTGTTGGCAGAATGATTAGATAATAGTATATTGAAAATTAGTGTAAAGATTTATTAATATAAAAGGATTTCAGAGAGAGGAAATGTTTCTCTTGGCTAGCAGGATTTCTAAGCTTAATGACATTTTATGCAGAAATATCTGACATTGTGAAGGCAATGGAAAAAGGCACAGCATGTTATAGAAATCGTTACCAAGAAAGGAAAAAGTAGAGTATAGTTCAACTATATCTTGATAAATTTATAAAGAAATCACCAATAAAGTGTTATTTATGTTTATATTAATACACTTCATTAAAAAACACTTTTTGATGGGTTTTTTTTTTACATTGCTCTACTTTCATATGTTTCAATTTTCATACACATTTCAGAAACCAATTAGGTATGAAAGTCGAGAACCACCTGTATGTTTAATTAAAGTAAAACACATTGGATTTTATATACTAAAGTCAATAAATTTTACTTATCAATAGAAAATTTAGATTTAAATCTAATTTTTCTTTTTTATATAAAACTAAATATTATTTCTAAATTTTTTAGACTGGTCCATTATGTCTTAAAACTCCAGCTATGACAACTTACAGTCAGCAACTATGGCTAATAGCCAAATTTATATCAGCAGATACAAATGAAGGTATATATATAAAATATATTTTAACACTATTTACTGATAATATTATAATTGTTTAGTGTTTTAATATATTATCTTTGTTTCAGATCATAAAATTGAAATTAGATTCTGTGTTAACATTAGTATTCGTGGAATTAATGATAAGAATAAAAGTAGAATGCTATACCAATCAGAATCAGGGCACAACAGAACACGATCTCTTCATTGTATCGGACAGGTAAGTTACTCTCTTTAAAGAACTTGTATTTATTTATTTGTATATTAAAGTACAATATTGTAGGTAAAGGTTAAATTTATTTATAGTTTGTCTTAATTGTCAACAAACAATATAAGTAATTTTAATCTATGCCAATATTGATAGTGGCCTTAGTAAATCTAGAATAGTCAGAAACTGATATTTTTTCCTTAATCATTCAGAGAAATATACAAAGTTAGAGCATTTTTGAAAACTTATGACAAACATGATATAAAAGATTGTGCACAATATGCATCTTTGACTCTTGAACTAGAAATCTTTTCACAGTCTACATTAAATAATATTAATTATTTCTCTCTTCATTCACCAAGCAAGAAAAAATTAGTGGAAATTATGGTATTGGTGTCTGGCGTATACAATTTTGTAAGGAGAATAGGTTTGTCATTTGCATACATTTGTTTTAAGAATCATATAAGAAGATTGTATACATGGAAAGCTCCATGTCATAGAAAACGTTATCAAATTGATTGTATGTTGATTCACGATAGATACAAGAATGCTATTAAGAGTTTGCATGCTTTACTTGGTGCTGATATAAACTGAAATTGTAATTTAGTTAAATTGAGTTTAATAAGAATAGAAAGAGGAAAAAGATATGTAAGATGGATCTTAGATAAGTTGAAAAAAATGGAAAAAGGAAAATTTGGTTTAATATGTGAAAATACAATAAAAAGGATTGATAAAAATGAAGAATATATTAATAGTTTTGATAAGTGTTGTTGTAGTATTAAAAACAGCCAAAAAATGAAATAGGCACTGTTCTGTTAAAGAAAACTAAATGACTTCGATAATGGAAGGTATACTGGAAAAAAGAGAAGTAAAAAGATGAAAAAATATCAATACTAAGAAAGGGGAAAATGTATATAGAAAAATTAATAATGAGCTAAGAAGAGAAACAGATTTAGAAAAAGAAAAATGGTTGGAACAAGAATATAGAGAGATAGAAATGCTTCAACAGGTGAAAAGATATGATCTAGTATTTAATAGAATTAGAAATGTCTCTTGGGGAAAAAAAGACATGGTTAGCCAGTGAAATTGCGATAAGAATGAAAAGAGATTAATTGATAGCAATGATATATTAAAAAGATGGAAAGAATATCTTCCAATGTTTATATAA
The DNA here is from genome assembly GCA_028023455.1 of Epiperipatus broadwayi. Classification (NCBI taxonomy): domain Eukaryota; kingdom Metazoa; phylum Onychophora; class Udeonychophora; order Euonychophora; family Peripatidae; genus Epiperipatus; species Epiperipatus broadwayi. The sequence goes on from JAQFVV010006206.1 coordinate 554,655, forward strand.
AAGAGAAAATAATTCAATTAATTATGAACTTGAAAATGAAGAAGATCTTGAAATAGATGATAAAGATATGAACATATTGGAAGATGAAGTATAAAGTCAATTGCACAAATGAATAATGGTAAGGCTGTTGGATTTGATGCAATACCTTTAGAATTTTTGAAAAAAATTGGAAAATTTACTATGAAGGAAATAGTTGGACTTTGCAATTTAATATATAGTAATGGAGTTTGGCCTCAAGATTTTTTAATGGCTATAATAATTCCAATTGCAAAAAAAAAGAAAACTGTTAAATGTGAAGAGTTCATGCCAATAAATTTGTTATCTCATGCTTCTAAAGTGTTATTGAGGATTTTAACTCAAAGAATTTATGGGAAAGTAGTAACTCAAATAATTTATGGGAAAGTAGAATATTATATTAGAGAAGAACAGTTCGTTTTTCAGAGAGGAAAAAGTACAAGAAATGCTACTGGTGTTATTAGAACAATTGCAGAGAGATATATTTAAAAAGATAAAAGAATTGGTATATGTTTTGTGAATTTGGAAAAGCATTTGATAGAATAATTCTGAATAAACTTATGACAATTTAAAAAAATAAAGGAGTATTTTGGAAAGAGAGAAGATTGATTTGGAATATGTATATTGAGCAAATAAGAATTAGGCTGGAGAATAATGAGACTGATGAAGTGAATATAGAAAGAGGAGGTAGACAAACATGCAGTATGCCACCAGTTCTTTTTAATATTTATTTGGAAGACATTAAATAAGTATTTAAACTGTGGAGGAGCAAATGTTGGAGATAGAATAATAAAATACATAAAATTTGCAGATATGGCTCTTATAGCTGAGAATGAAAAGTATCTTGAGAATATGTTGGATAAATTGGAAGAAGGATGTATGGATAGGGAGGAATGCAAAAAGATTCCAAATTGAAATCCATGATAACATAGTTCAACAAGTAAAGGGATTTAGATATTTGGGTAGTTCATGAGGTTGAAAAAGGTGAAGATGAAGTTAAAAGAAAAATAGCATTGGCAGTGGAAGCATTTATTAAAAGAAAGAAAATATTTTGTGGAGAGAGCATTAAGAAAAAGATTAATTAAATGCTGAGTGTGAGTGTACTATTGTATGTTTGTGAAACATGGACAATAAGTAATAAAATAAAGAACACATTGGAAGTCTTTGAGATGTGGACATGTAGAAGAATGGAAAAAATCAGTTGGATGAATAAAATAATAAATGAAGAAGTTTTGAAAAGAATAAATAAAAAGAAAATTGATTAAGGAAATTAGAAAGAGAAATAGAAACTGGATTGGACATATATTAAGAAAAAAGTATATTTTAATAAAAAATGTTTGGAGGAATGGTGAGTGGAAGCAAGAAAGAACTGAAAAGATTGACATTGTTGGACAATATAAGAGATTGGGAAAAGTTATGTGGAATTGAAGAGCTGGGCAATGAAGAGAATGGAATGGAAAAATGGATGAAATTGATGAGCCTGTCTATGGATCAGAAATACTGTTGATGATACGAAAGCATTTCTGTATTTAATGGGATCCTGACTCTTTTTAAATCCATATGTTGCTTTCAAAGCAAGGTCTAAAGTAACTATAATGTCTTAGGATCTGTATCTTTTTTGCAAATTTAATCCACTAATTATTTTTAATTCTTCTTGTCAGTCATTGAACTTCTGCCTTTATATATCTGTATTTATTATAAATCTCCAGAATTCAATTTATTATTCAACCAATCAGAAAATGTCATGTTTTTTTTTTTTTTTAATCAAATCATTAATAATAAAATCATTGTCAGAAAATCAGTCAAAATTATTTTTTTTAATAAATTCAAGAATAGATTCATATAACTTAAGAAATTTTCATGTGTTAGTAACATGACAAGCTGTTGAAATTTAGCGCAAGTAATAGATACTTCTAAAAATTGAACATGAGTTTTTTTTTGTAAATATAATATAAATTAGATTAAGACCTATTTTTACTTTAACTTTGAACCATACTAATTTATGATCTGTTCAACAACATGTGCTTATAAGCACTTAATATGAATTTTTCTTATATTCTGATCTCTAATTATGATGTACTTTAATCCATTAAATGCCATTGTTTTGAGTATGGATGCATCCATATTTTTTGTGATGATTTTTTTTATCTAAACAAAATATTTGTGATATTCAATTTATATGTTGTACAAAATTTCATTAAACTCTTGAATTTATAGAACCAATACATTAGTTCCAACAACTTTTGGAGAAATCTACTACTTGTACCAACATGTGCATTAAAGTTCCCAAGAAGAAAAATTTGATCTTTTAGTATAAAATGAGTGCAAGTCAAATCTTAATACCGTCATCTTTTTATTGAACATGTGTATTAAAGTTTCCAACAAGAAAAATTTGATCTTTTAATAGTGTTGTGATAATAATCATATTCAGGAAAGAATAAAAGCTTTCTTTTAATTCTCTTAGTCTAATGTTGGAGCATATGCACTAATAAAATGAACACAGGACAAATTTTTACACTACTAGCTTTTTATTGATTAATTCAAGAATAAAAGATTCTACATATTGAACACTATGCATTCTCTTTTATAGTTTAATCGGCCCTTCCCAAAAGTTTAAAAAATTATGTTAAGCCACAAATTTTATCATAAGTTTGTATTACTCAAAAATGACATAATATATATTGTTTGAAACATAAAACACCAAAGAATGTAATTAAGCTGAAAAAAATATAGTCATTGATATTCAAAGTATTAAAAAAAAGAATAAAGGTTAATATTTCTAATAATTATTTTTCATAATTATTTCATAAATTCAAAATTATCATGCATACAATTTAAAATTATATTTTTGTTAGTAGGTTAATTGGATTCATCATAAAATTTTATTTAATTGGTATATAAAACACTTACCTTAGGTAATCCATCACTTGAAAACTTGTTAGAATAAAGATATAAGTACCTTTCATTTTTCCTAGTAGCCCTTCAAAATGTATTTTCATACAGGGGTTTGCAGTGAATATGTCGTCCCTAATAACATCCCTTATAACAAGTAGTTAATATTGATCAATAATTAGTATAATTTGAATATTATAGTAAAGAACTTCAATAATGTTTGTAATTTATCAAAAATTACTATTAAAATAGTCACTATTTACAAAATAAAATAAAAAGTGAATGAAATACTAAATTCATTATAGAGTTAAGCTTGAGGTATATAAGTTAGTAGTTTAGAGTCAGTGTGATGTAGTATTATTTATCCTATGTTTATATGTTTTGAGAGCTCATATTACTTCATGCTAATAGCTTCATCAACTGCCACCTCTCTTTGCATTTGATATGCAGTTCTGAAATTTACATTACAGTAGTGTATAATTGGCCTAAGTTTATATGCTGTCAAAATCTTTACTTTTAGCATATGCATATTTTTATTATTAAAATGCAGACAAGACATTATAGAAAAATCTAAATCGGGTCATAATATTTGCAAAATATGTTTATCTTTATCTCATATCACCTAATTCAAATACTAGACCCAAGCCCACATCATACCAAAAAATGCAGATAATTCACTATATAAATTTACACAATCATGAGCTATTTTTTTGATCAGCGTATATGTTAGCTTCATTAATAATTTTTTCATATATTTTTTTATCAAATATAAATTCAAATAATAATTAAAAAATAAAAATAATAATAATAATAATTAAAAAATATATAAAAATAAATACTTATCATTGGCTCCCAATAACATTCTTTCTTCTAAAGACATCAGTAAAAAGTTGTATTTTTTCCGATGTAATTTTCAGGGTGAATATTATTCCATTAACAGTGAAAAACCTGAAAGACAAAAAAATTCAATTTACTTGATCACAAAAATTATCATAAAACTTAAATTTTTATCGTAGAAAAATAAAACTTACCTTTTCTAAAATTAGAAAGAAAGATGGAAATGAGGTGTAAAAAGCTCATGCGTAGACTATGTAGATTTCCATTAATATTGAGCTTAAACCGGATGTTTGTAATTTGAAAATTCTTGAGCATTTTAAATGCTCGTAAAAGGGAAGAAGTAGATAATTTTTATGTTGGCATTAAGTTTTAACAGCTCTTTAGCCATCAGAGCTGTTCTTCATTCTGATCTTGAACTGTTTGTTATCAAGTAAAGTTCATGCATTGTATATATCTAAATATGAAAAAAAAAAAATTATATTTACTTTTAGTGCTATTTCTGTCTCCTTATTTCCCACTACTACTTGTTTTTATTACTTTATGTATCTGCCAGGCATGACAGTAAGTCAGACTGTGTGAGAGAAGCCATTTTTAGATCATATTTTTTAGGTCCTTTCAAGTTTCATGATGGGTAGGTTGATCTCTAAGTAAGGCTGTATAAACATGAAATCTTTGCCAAGCTAAACCTTTTTTTCCAAATCCAATTCCAGCCTGACATTAATGATTGTAATACCTTGAGCAAAGATCACAATTATTAAACCTGCCCTTGTCATTGCTTTCTTATTTCATGAGGATTTGAGTTTAAAAAGAAAAAAGGAATCAGAATTATGCATTTAATTAAAGGATGGAAATATCATTGCACAACACATAATTCAATTGTTACAGTATATGGAAATAATTGATGGTATGAGAGTTTCATGATAACCAAGCCTTTAAATGACTGAGATTGTAAGAGGCAGAACAGACTTTGTATCAAAAACTTTATCTAGGCCAGAATTCAGCTATCCATTGCTTGTAAGCTATATGCTGTTCTTTGATTCCAAACTTATTCCTTTTATCAAGATAAACATAAACACACATTTATTTTATGAGAGGAAAAACATATTTTTTCATATTGCTCTTTGGATTCATCCTTAATATAGAATAATAATTTTTGGGTTTGATGAATGTTTAAATATTAAAAAATTGTGAATAAATCATACTGTCAAAATAATTTTGTTTTTATTTTTCAATTTTTGTTATATGTACATGGAATCTGTTATGCTCTATTATTAAATAAACATTCAAACGTAATCATAACCATTTAGAAATCCATATTTTTCATTAGCCTGGGGTGTTTTTTTTCTACTCTTCCCTTCTAGCTCTTTTAATTTCTTGATTGACAAAATTTAAATAATATCACATGATCACCATCTCATACTAGCACATAATTGTTGTAAACAAAGGCAATGGTTGTTTAAGAGCCAAAAACACCAATATGTATGGGTGCTGAATTGAGTTTCAGACCCATATGACTATATAAGCTATTGGGCTTAGATTGAAAATATTATTGTGTTTTCAATTTCATTCTCATAGTTTTGTGGTAAAGTAGAGATAAAAGGTGGCTGCTGGAGGGTTGCATTCGATCCTAAGATCTAGGTGCAGTGCTCTCAGATCCAAGGCTCTTCACTGACGATGGCCACAAGCCATAAACTAGTCGGGGATATTGGATGAGTAGGCACTAGATAGGGATTTTATGCACAAGCCTTCTGGCATCCATTGATTACTCTTGTTAGCATAAGGTGGCACTACTGTATGGAGAGTTTTGCCTTTGTTTACAACAATTGTGTTAGTATGAGATGGTGAAGAGCCAAGGACACCAAAATGTATGGGTGCTGAATTGAGTTCAGACCCATATGACTATATAAGCTATTGGGCTTAGATTAAAAATATTATTGTGTTTTCAATTTCATTCTCATAGTTTTGTAGTAAAGTAGAGATAAAAGGTGGCTGCTGGAGGGTTGCATTCGATCCTAAGATCTAGGTGCAGTGCTCTCAGATCCAAGGCTCCTCACTGATGATGACCACAAGCCAGAAACTAGTCTGGGGATATTGGATGAGTAGGCATTAGCTAGGGATTTTATGCACAAGCCTTCTGGAATCCATTGATTACTCTTGTTAGCACAAGGTGGCACTACTGTATGGAGAGTTTTGCCTTTGTTTACAAAAATTTAAATAAATTGTCTTTTTATGTTAAAAAAATTGCTGATCCTTCAATCTAACCTTTTTAACCAATATCTATTCTACAAGGCTGTAATAGCCTGTCTTATTTGACACTGTGTATTTGTAATTCACATTTAACCTTCATATGTTAAGATTATGTCACTATCCATCACTTGTGAAATGTGTCATTAACAGAAGTACAGCATCTGATAATTTTACGTACCTGATTTTTACTATATGAGTTATCATGCAAGATTTTTAATCAATCCCATTACTTATACTTTCATTTTTCCAAGACAAATATCTTCCATTTCAATCTTTCAATTTTACACTTTCCTATTACTTAGGATCTTTAGTTTTTTCTTTATTGTCTTCTTCCTACCTCTCCACACTTATCTACTAACAATTCCATATCTTCTATACTATTTGCAAACAATGTCATATCCAAAAAAAAAAAAGTAGCATTTTTTCTTCCATCTATAACCTTACTCCTATATTTAATTTTTCTCTCTTAATCTTTAGTTCTCTTAAAACTAAAATAGAGAATTAAAGGTGACAATGGACATCCCTGTTTTAATCTAATTTTATATTTAACTTCCATTGATTCATTACCGCCCAAATCCTAAGTCTATACCCACATTTTCAAGGCTTCTCCAACAGTTTTTCTATCCATTCTATTTTAAGCATTTTCTATACCTACAAATGCAATAAATCGTATTTTATTTTTTTTTATACTTCAATCAACAGAGACAATAAATAATTTTTTTCCTATTATTCATTCTGTATGAAATTTATTCTGAATCTTTCTCAAAATTTAATTTTCTTCTATACAAGTTCAAACCTTGTCTATCAAGATATTATAAGTAATTTACAAATTATGGTAGTTCTTCCTATGGGTCTGTAACTAATTAACCAATTAAAAATCTTTTCTATTTTCTTTATATAATTATTCTTCTATTCATCTAGAAATTTTATTATCAACTACAATTTTATTGAAATCTTTTTTTAAAACTAAACTTTGTATGTGTTCTTGCTACTACCATTTCAGCTCTCATATTGTCTATTCTTTGGCTTTTCTTTTTTCAATCTAAGTTGTCTACTGAATCACATTCACTTACCAGGTCTCCTTCATTCAAAATTTTTATAACAAATTTAATTAATTTCTTTTTTTGGGGGGTTCTTCTGTATCACCACAATCTCTCTAGTAAACATCACACGATCACCATCTCTGTATGGAGAGTTTTGCCTGTTTAATCTCTAGTATTTAATAATATAACATCATTTTTATTTCTTATAATGAATAATATTCCTGTAGGGTAACTTTCACTATACTATTGTCACGCAGGATACAGACTGGTTTCTATCTGCTTTTAATACCTTGTTGAGGGATGTAATCATAAATATAGGACCGAAGACATGAAAAAGATCTATGATCCCTAAGATACACCTTTTGTGCTGAATCATTACTAATCAGTTGGTCCAGACCATAATCTCTTACACATATCTTTATGATTGTTCAGTATCTATATATAGATAGCCAATTACTACAGTTTAATTTGTAAGTGTCAAATGTGCTTCCTTCACAGCTTTGATACAAATCATTTAATGAAAGTATATTAATAGTTTTAATTAGATATTCATTAGACTAGAGATTATATTTCTGTAATGTAATTTTCACTACACTACTCTCACACAAGGTAGGGACTGATTTTAACATCTTGTTGATGATGTAATCATAAACATATGACCGAAGGTGTGAAAAAGATCTATGATCCCAAAATACACAGTTCGTGCTGAACCAGCACTCATCAGTTGGCCTAGATCACACTCTCTTACACATATCTTTATCATTGTTTAGTATATACATTAATAGCAAATTACTACAGTTTAATTTTTCTTATTTCTCTTCTTTATATATCTGCAAAATATCTAATATTTACTTCCTATTCTTCCATTTATTTTTTAACTGATTTTTTTATAATCCCTGCATATTTTTTTTTTATACTTTCTAAAGTTCCTCCCCCCCCCCCCCATTTTATCTTTCTAATCCTGCTGGTTTTAATACACACTTATTTGAAATCTTCTTCATCCTAACTTTTAAAATTACCATCTTTTATAATTGTTTTAAGATACTATTAAATCTACTCAATTTAACTTCATTATTTCTTTTTCTTTTAAGTTTCAATACTTATTGGAAATTATGATCACTGCTACATCTTTTTACCACTTCTAATCCCTCTTTATCTATCAACATATAATCAGCAATATACTTTAGATTCTGCCTCAATCATGTAAGCTCTCATCATGTACTGTACTTAAATTGCCAATTTTCATTATACTCATATTTCCTTTCAATGCCTGTTTATATTATGAATGAGAACTTTTAAGCACTTTCTGTTATCTCATCATTTCGTAATAATGAACTAATAAAAATACTTAAATGCTCTCATTCTTAATATATATATATTTAATTAAATAAAATAAATGTTTAATATTTGATTTACAAAAAAAATATTTTATTTTTTTATTTTGTTTTAATTATCATAGAATTGTGATGAAATCATTATTCTTCATCTTGGATTTTTGGACTACACACATTATGTTTTCACTCTTTATTTTTATAAATTAGAAGATGAAAAGTTCAAAATTGAAGAAATTATGTTTTATGTAAGTATGCTAATGAACTTAAATTACTTTTTGATTATATATTAATCAAATCACATATTGTGTAAGTTTGCTTTATAATATTTTTATCATAATAAGATTCAATTTTTATTTAAAAAAGTATATTGCTAGTAAATTATCTTTAAAGTCATAGTTACATTAAAATTGGTGCAGGACAGGGATTTGCAAAACTGTCGTATGAGTATTTTAAGTGGAAACGGTAAAATTTATTTGGTATGAAGCATAACCCAAAAAAGTAACATGTAATACACATTTTAGTAAAAAAAATTGGAAAAATTATGATTTAAAAAAGCATAAGCTTCTAATTGATAATGTGGATGCATAAAATGTTAAGAATGTGTGAAATTTTTTTATGAGAAAAATCCAAAGCAAAAAGGGACAGAAGTATATATTTCAAGATTGTAACATTTTTAATGGATTCATCGTAGTTTAGTGATCATTGATTATTGAGAGATATACAGTATAGTTCAGTGTAAAATTATTTTTAAAAAACAGTATCAACAGTTGATACTCTAATCTATAGAAGTACTGAAATGAATTTAAGCTAAAACTTGAAAATCATTTTAAAATATTAGACTTCAATGATGGCTCAGATATGAATAAAATCAGTGCTAAGGTAACGAATGTTTTATTAAAATTTCTGCACAGATAACCAAAAAATCACAGTTCATGAATGAATTTGTATCTGGAATTAGAGTTTATAGCCAGGCAAAAAATAAAATAAAATATGAAAACATTTAAAAATGATCCATTTAAAAGAAATCTCTAATTCTGGTAAAATGGTATAAAAAAGAATTATACTGATATAAGAAAATATGATTGTAAATTGGCAAAGAAAGCTGTAGAAAAGAATAAAAATCTCAAAAGTATGAAACTGCTTTTTGATATTGAAACGAAAGTTGTTTCAGCTGTAAAAATAAAAGATAACCATATTACTAGAAGAATTGTAAAAAAATAATTAAATATTATTAAAAAACAAAATAGCCTCTACAAATGCATCTTCTGAATTGACACTTGAGAGTTGTAATTAAATTTATGAAGAATTGAAATGCACTTGGAAATGATGGGATTATTATTGATATATATATAAAGTAAGTTAAGGAGTAGAGAAATTTCTGCAAATTATATACAAACTAGATATTTCTGATAAGATATAAGGCAAAGCCATTTTACATCTTTTTGCACATTACCAGATGTAGGTGATTTAAGATAATAAATTATGTAATTGATTATAGTTACACATATCACTTCTTAAAATAATAATATACATGCGTTTTCTCCATATCTCAAAAGAAGATTGGCTTCCTACTGACCTTAAAATATTTCATGCACCTTAAATAGCATTACTTTTGACATAGTAGTTTCCATTTGATAACAAAATGCAAGCCATGGTTCAAAGTTTTGGGTTTACTTTCCATCCTAGTTTAATAAAATCTCACTCCAAAATTTTAAGATGGAAATATTGTAATTATGACAATATCTTTTTATAATAATTGAATCAAATAGAAATTATAAACAAATATTATTGAAATGAACTAATAATATGAAAAAGAATTAAATAGATATGGTTTAACTAACTATTTAAAGAACCAAATCATTTGATCTACTTCTCATGTTGTTTTTGTACTAAATGGCTAATCTATTATTAGAATTTCTTATTTCAAAACCTAAAGCTGACTAATATGGATCTTTTTAAATCTTCTATTATTTCAGGTAAAGCTGAATTTGTAACTTTTAGAGATTTTAGTAATTTGAATAAAGAGTACTGTTAGTGTTAAAAATATGTGTAGGTTGAAAAATAAAACTTATGAGATTTTTTAGGATAAAATTTCAGAGTAATTGGGTTTTAAAGATTTGTATAATTTGAGTTACACCAATAAATAATAATGATGTTTCTAATCTTATTAAATCTAATTTTTCTGATGAGATTCACATTTATTTGGATTTTCTATTGAATTATTTTTTAGAGGGTTTGAAGAAACTTGAATGTGATTTGACAACTATGAAGAAAATATCTAAAAAAAGACATTGTTTCAATTTGAATGTATCTAAAATAACTGTTATTTTATTTGGTTTTAGAATTGGCCTTGGTAGTGTTGAGGTTATGATTTTAAATATATATTTGGAATATTATATCTATTACTGCAAAAGTCTTGACTTCATTTTAGATTTGCAATTGAATTTTAAGAATAATATTAGCAAGGTTAGCCTATATTAGATTACAGAACCTATATACATTTAATTTTTTTTCTATATATATCAAGCTTTTATTGCTTGATGTTTTAGTTTTGCCTTTATTTATTTATTTTTACTTTGGTTATTGTAACAGTTAAAAATTCATGTTTAAAAATATTATTATGGTTTGTATAAGTTCTCTCATGTAACTCACTATTTTAAATTGTGTAATTGGCTTAAGAGGGAAAAGATGAAAATTGCACTTCATATATATTTCCACTTATAGTTAACAAAGAGAAATCACTTTTATAATATTCATTCCAAATTAAAAGTTGCATCTTTACTAAAAGCTTTTCTTTTGTTGGAATAAAACTTCATTACAAAATTCTTCTCTATATTATATCTAAAGATAATTTACCCTTTTTTAAAAAAAAATTAATTATTTGTTGTTGGAGGATTTGCTTTAAAAGATGGGAAAAACTTATTAATATATTGAAATTTTTTTATCTATATTTTATTTTGTAATTTATTTATTTTTTTAATATGTATTTTCTTAAATACTTAAGTATTGTTTATTTTGTGTGTAAGCACACACACACACACACACATATATATATATAAAGTAAAGGAAAAGTAGAAATAAACACAGTTATAAATTTTTGTAGATATTTTTCTACATTCATCCTGGAATAAAAATAATAAATAAAGTAAAGAGTTAAATAAATCTGGATTTAAAATAAAATTTTATTATAAATTAAAACATTTAAAAATGTCTAAATAAATTAATAGTGTATTCTGATTTTGAATTTAAAAACAAGAATGATTTATTTTTAGAAATAATGCTTGTATACATTTCTTTTATATATTTTAAAAAATCTTTATAGATTATAAAATTCCAAAAGATTAAAGTTAATTGAAATCAACTTTTTCCAATCATACTTTTGATAAAATTTCAAACTTATTTTGAAAAGGATTAGACAGATTGAAAACAGTCTGTAATATGTTTTAATCACCTCACCAATCTGGCTATAAAAGGGCTGATAAAAAGATTATTTTAGTTTGGTATTAATATTTTTGAGAAGCAGTTGCCCAAATTGGCCAGCTGCAAAGTTTGTTATAATATTTTGTTGCAGCTTGTTGAAATTTGCAACAGTTGGTTTTATTTGGCCAGAATAGCAATTGTTTCTATAGAATAACCATGGAATAATGCAAGGAGAGCAAGGGCAGAAGCAATGGTTTACTAGTTTCATTATGCTGGAATTGATTCACATGAAGTTTGGGTCAACTTCTAATGAGCCTAACCTGCTTAAATGTGTTCTAGAAGACCACTTGCCTGAAGTATGCCAATTCTGGACAGAAGGAAACTGATCAAGGCCAACAAATTACCGAAATTATACTTCTATTTCTTATGACAATCCTGGACTGGTCCACATCAAGAGAAACCATCACTTGATGAAGAAGTAGTTATACGTATGCTGCCATGCCTATGTGCAGAGAAATATTGATAAATGTATATACCAAAGTGAATTGTTTTTAAATAATTCATTAAAAGAAATGATATTCTAAAAAGTGAGATATATAATATAGAATAGTATTATTTTACATTGTTTCAATTTTAAAAAAAAAAAAAAAAAAGTAATGCAAATAAATAACTCTGCTTGGATTAAAAAAAAATCGAAGAATCAGAATTAACATTTAAAAGATATTTTAAAATCTTTTAGAGAAGCAACCTGCAGTTGTGAGACATATATAGAACAATAAGATTTTAAAATAATCATTTCTTGAAGGAATATTATTGCAGTCATTTATTTAAAAAGGAAAACTTTTATTATGGACTGTCAAAAAATTAAATAACATGATTCACATTTTTTTTATATACTTTCAATATTAACTTAATTATAGAGAGCATATTTTGAATAGGTTTTATTATTGTAACAAATTGAAATATATAATATAAATATCAATGTACACATACATTCCTATGCACACAACATATATGTTAAATCAAGAATTAATTATGTATTATAAAATTAATAATTTTATTGTGACAAAAATGAAATATATGTTATAGATGTCAGTGTGTGCCTGCAATTCAATATGCACACACATGTATGTTAAATATGTTATTGAATATGTATAAAACTGAATTTCATTTATAGATTATGACAGTTCAAATATTTTATATTAAATAATAAATTATACCGTACATTGGTGCAATGTATTTTTATCATTTAACTTAAAATGATAATCATTATTGTATTTTAAATATCAATTGAAATATATTCATGTAATAGTAAAATGCATGTCTGTGTGCCTATATGGAACATATATGGAAATCATAATGTAATAACTTGAATTATACGTAGTAATTTTGTAAATCACAAATGTGATAATTTTTTTAATTATATATTAATCAAAATCAGAAGGCTTAATTTATATGTAAAGCCATATTCTTAATATCATTTTTTTAATATTGTTGTTAATAAACTTGAATTCAATGTTAAAATTGTAATCCATCATTATCTCTTGGTCACCTTAAAAGTTATAGAGCTTATGTTCTCTGAGCTACATTCAAATATAATGGTTGAATATATGAATGGGGAGGTATATTAGTGTTAATGGGTGTGTAGTTGATTCTAGATTGGTGCTAAGATAATATTCTTTAAAGTTCATATACTACATTTTATTTTAGTTTAGTTTTATTACAAATTAAATTTATAGTTGATCAGTACATTGATTGGACTTAGGCTCTTTAATTAGTCTACAGAGAATGGTGAAGCCAGCATATCTATCTATATATGTGTGTGTGTGTGTACAGCTTCAAAAGAATTTTAATGAACTCTAATAGTTACAGCCAACATAATCTTTAATATTGCATCTGAAAATTCTTATTATATTGTGTTATAAATATGTGTGTGTATATGTAAAATTTTATTATATTGTATTATAATTATAAGTGTATGTAAAATAAAATATATTTGTTTGCCTAATTGTTGTCTGATCGAATCTCTCTCTTATAATTGCATCACTAGTAGGTTAATTTATAATTAACTATAAGTGTTGGGCAAGTGTGTCAAAGATTTCCCCTCACAAGTGAGAAAAGAAGCTAGCTTTGGGTTATATCAAGCACTGTATTGTATACCTGTTGTCTAGACATAGATGGTTAGCTGGCACCTTAGGTTAATCCTCAAAACAAATAAAGTGCTTTGGATGGCAGAGGTTTGAATCTAGCAGCCGAGAAATGCTATAGCCTGAAAATATGATCATAGGTTATATTTTGTGCAGCCTCGGTCTGCTTATAGGTACCATTGATGTTTCATCTACCTGTGGTATTATACTTCTCTCCTTGAAAGGCCTATCTGTTGTAGTAGTGAAAATGCAGCCTGAGTTAAAATCGAGATTTTAAAATATATAATCAGAGTTATTTTCTCCAACCTGGTTCATTATATATATGTGTGGGAGATGATGATCTGGACCAACTGATGAGTATTGGTTCAGCACAAAATACATATATTGGAGATCGTTTATCATTTTCACATGTATGTGGTTATGTATATTGGTTGTTTAACATGGAGTGGATGACTAAAGGTATCTTAAAGGTAATTGGGTAAATCAAGAATTTAAATCTATTTCTGAGCCTGGATTTCAAAGATGTTCTGTTACAAACTAAATTTCTCTACTTCTACTTATAATATTAAACAACATTTGAAAAGTGAATTAAAAACTTTCATTGTTATAAAATTTTCAATAACAATAATACTTATGCATCTTTTTATATTTCTGTTCCTTATAATTGTTTTCACTTAATTTTTAATGCAAATTTATGATCTAAAAGTGTTTATTTATCTGTTTTGAGGTCATCTAAATAATTTTATTCATTCTAAAAAAGTTTCGACTGATACAATGATAGTCAGTGATCAATGTAATAATACTCTTCCATGTACTGAATTTATTGATGATTAGTATTGATATTACCAGTGATGATATTATTGGAGATAGTGATCATACTATTGATGATAATTTGAATGTTAAATTATTGTAATATCATTCTATCAATTGATGGCTTTAATTGCCCTTTTAGTTTATTTACTTCTTTCAATACTTGTGGTCAATTTTTCAAATTAAATAGTGTTATGATTATTATGAATTTTGATACAGAATAATTTTTTTAGATCTTATATTGTCTATTCCTCATTTTCATACACAACAATCTTTATTGAATTCTACATTCCCATTGCTTTGAATGAAAAACAATTTTTTCATTATCTGGTTGGAGACATATAAGTTTATTTGGATCTATATTTAGATTACTAGTACTTCTTGAAATGAACTGTATAACTGTTAAGATCAAGATACTTCATTTGAAAAATTTGAAAAAATAATTAATTTGGTGGCATGTAAATTTGGTTTTTTAAAAATGAATCAATGTGCTACTTTTCTTGTGTGATTCACTAAAATGCTTATAAAAATAATTAATGATAAAAAAATCATAAATATTTTTAAGTTTTCAAATTCTCTCATAGATTACAATATTTGTATCAACCGTAAATCTATTGATTTATTGTGAAGTCCAAATAAAGAAGAGTTTTAATGAAAAAAAATAAAATTGTGAATATTCTTTCAAGTAATGATATAATCAACTCTTTTTAATATCTAGTTGCTTAGCTGATTTTTTTTTTCTTTTATAATATATTAATTCTTTTAAACGTTCATATGATTACTGTAGGTTTGATTTCCTATCTTGTATAAAATTTAAATTTTTACCAAAAGTCAGTTTTTTGTAACTAAAGAATAATCTTCATTTAGCATGCCTATGTTTATTTATAACGCCTATATGAATAATCTGGCTCCTTCCTATCATTTTTATCTTTATATTCAAAAGTCTTTTTTTTTTTTTAATAAATGAAAGAAATTATTTTATATTAAAATGGACATAAAGGTAAATTTGAAAATTACTTACCCATTTCAATCTTTTTATCAGTTACATTATTTAAATTAGTTGTATATGAATCTGTTTAAATCATTTTGGTCTTTTCCTAACTTTCTCTAGAGCACCAGAAGATTTTTTCATTGGTTTTTGTGTAACATCATCCAGGTTATCTTGTTACAAGTTGCTCAGATCTTTCCAGCCTTCTCTTAGTATTCTGCTTTTCATTTTTTTATGTATTATTCTCTAATTTTGTAAAGTTTTCTTTCTTTTCTTCTGTAATTCTTGTTTTGTAATCACATAGGTCTACTGGTTCAATGTGATGAGATCCAACATTTTCAACTTTCTATAAATATTAACTGAATTATAGGAATTGTCTTCTCTTTGCTGCAATTGCAAAGTACTTGTGTTCCACTAATGCAGTCAGAATTTCAATTTACTCCTATATATTAATATAGCTCTTCTTCTGGATAAATCTGCCTTTCTCCTATAGTCTGCTACAAAAACGTTAGTCTTGTTCCTAATTGATTTTTAATTTTACTTTAATACTACTAATATGGCTATTTATATCAAGATATTAATGAATTTTGAATTTGTTTTGTATCCTGAGAAAGTATTTTAATTATTGGTTATGCATTCACCAGTTCGTAATTGGTATAGTTTTGTTTGTCTTGATCATTGATACCTCTCAAGTACAATCCATATCTAATGAAGTCCTTGACAGTTGATACTTAAGCTACAAGTAATTTTCGGTTTGATCTTGTCAAGTCAATATAAATGAGTGTAAAACTTGAGACATGGTTTTTATAGGATATTTTTAACAACAAATGATAGTGATAAGAATGCTGTATTGAAAACCTGAGAATGTATTATTCAAAGGAATCTAATGGTAACCTCAATGTATTGTTTTGATTTGAATCAAAACTTTCTATAGAGCATTTTGTGTTTTGCCAATGACATGAAATTCTGTAAAGCAATTAGCAGTTTTGAAGATGGTAAATTCATATTGAAAACAGTTGTGTTATAATATTTTCAAATAAAAAAAAAAGGACTACTACATACAATTATATTTTTTTATCATTTCCTCTTATACACTTTAATGCAATCTTTTTTTTATAATTCCTTCTTTATTTTTCTTACAGTTTCAACTGTCCTGCAATCTTCTTCAGAGCTACAACATTTAAACATATAACCATTATTTTATATACATATTTTATATTACCATTCATAATCATATTTAACTTTATAACTTACTTCTCTTATTTCTTACTTATATTTTTTTATTATTTTTTATTTATTTTTACTTTCATTTTATTCCTATTTTTTATTTTATTCAATCTTATCTATCATTCCACATTTATTCTTTAATATATTGCTACAGCCTTTCCATTTTATTTTTTATATATACAATTATATTCCAAATTCAAAGACTATATCTAAAAAATATTCTGTTAAAGATTTGGTAATAAGATTTAGTAGCAATAGATTATTTATAAATATTATTTAAAATGTTCTCCAGAAATTATAAAATTGTATGTCTAATTTTTACATTGCATTAAATTTTGGAATATATATTTATTTATTTGATATGTTTGTTTTACTAATATTAAATTCTTGATTTGTTGTAAGAAATTCTGGTATTATTAGTCACAGGACTTCATTACAAAAAGCCTGTAAAAAATTTATTAAATGTCTTCATACAGAACAATTAAAATATGATACTTTCAAAATTAAAACTTTATTTACACATTAGAGTGGATACAAAAGCAATCAATGATAGGATAAAATTATGTATACATAGAAATGTGGTGTGCAAGCCATGTATATAGAAATATCAAAAGTTGTATTAGATCAATAATTTAGTCTTAAGAGCAGCATAAGAAACTCATGATGGTTAATTAATGCAAGCATGAAAGAAACATAAATAAATATAAATAAAATCAAAAATTATATTAATGCCTTAAGGCAGTGTGTCATGAGCTTAATTAGTTAGGAATATAAAGTAAGTCAAACCTACGTATAAGGTTTGGTAATTCCATTGATTAATGATTATCCTGGCCCAAAGAGTAACGAGGACTATAACAATATTTACAAGTTGATATAGGTAAGTTAATTGTATAGTATGTTAAAGTTAGATTATTCTTAAGTGAAAGATGGGATATATTATTTATTCAGTAGATGGGAGAAAGTTCAAGTTTTAAGCCTAAGAAATACATGAATTAGTACTCTAGCCTCATCTGGCTCCAGGTTTGGTCAATTAACCAAGGCTGACAAGTTCGTTTATCCTCATCTTTTATCTTGTAGAGGGATTTGAAAAATCGATTAATTGAGTCATCACAGCCATGATCAAATATCATGCTACATCTGGCAGTCCAAATTGACAAGTTAATGAAAGTGGCCAATCTTATTGTTCCAAATTGACCCTTTTTAATTGCTGCATTAAGAGAAATGTTAGCTGGGTCATTGCCATTTATCCGGTCTAACGCTATATTACGGAGATAAGTCCACGAATCACATTGATCCAGAATGTGGCCAATTGACTCCTCCTGTTTGTTACATAGGGGACAAAGGGGGTTGATGTTGTAACCCCTTTGGTAGTGGAGAAAGGCCCTAGTGGGGAGTGCTCCAAGGATGATTTTTATTAAAAAATCAAATTTTGGACTCAGTTTGATGAATTTTGTTAATTTAAAATATGATAATTTTTTTATATTAAAAAAAAAAAAACATAAATAAATAATAGTCATGATATTTAAAAGAAAAATAGCATCAGATGAGCTTGATGTATATTCATACATTGATGTGCTAATGTAAGGAATAAGAAAAATGTAAAAGGTATTAATTGTTTTCTATCCCCTTGTGTAAGCTGCTAACTTTATATAATAAATTATTTAGAAATATGTATTATCCATTTGAACAATATAGTATTTAAAGCATAATAATATTGAATTATAAAATATTATAGTACAGATTTTAATTATTTTGTGGATGTTAATTTGTTGAATGCACATTATACTAAATTGGAAAATGAATCAATATAGTTATTATTTCATACAATATTCACTAAATTTATGATTTTAGTAATTTGTGATTAGGTTACATAGTCTTTAAATAGCCAATTGTAGAGTAAAGATCTTTTCTACAACCAATCATATCAATTGCCAAATCATGAGGATTTGAGCAGTTTTACATCCTTGTTTTATCATCTGCATAATAGTACTTATTTACTGGATGATATTGGACAATTAATTATAAACTGCCTTCCTGGAAAAAAGAATACTAAATCTGATTGGAATCTGGCCCAGCTTCAAACCCAAGACTATAGCAATTTTAATATATTTAAAAATTATTTTTAGTCTTAATTAAAATATTTATATCTGTAAATTTTTTTTTTTTTTACATTGTTATGAATATGCTGTAGGTAATTTGTTGGAAAGTTTGTTATCCATTCATATTAATTTGCCTTACTTTTCATATAATTACTAATGTAAATTATTGCTATTAAAGGTAAAATAATTTCTACATCATTATGCAATAATGATGATAATCTTATCTTAATCACAATTATTATTAATTTCTTTTTTTTTTTTAAAGTTAGTTATATTTACTAATTTTATTATAATTTTTTTTTTTATGTTCATGTTTTATTTTAATTTTAAATTTTTTTTTTTTTTTTTATAAATGAAATATATAACATACTTTTTTTTTTTTCAGTTTAAACATTATAATCCTAGCTTTACTCAAATTGAAATTTGGTTTCGTTTTGTGTTTGTAGTTCTCACATTTCTTGTCACAGTAAGTTAACTATATTTTATATATATGTTCTTTGTGCATATACTGTTATAATAATAATAATGAATTTAATAATATAATATGATTTTTTCAGCAATATTTCATTTATAAGAATATTTCAATCTTTAAAAAGTAAAAAAAAACATAGTTGTGGACTTGCTTTAATTTAAAATCACTGTTCTGTTAAAGAAAGAATTAAAAAAAAAATAAAGCTAAAAATCACCTTCCTGTTTTTTATTCTAATTTTTCATTATGAAAATCTTTGTATCACATGGATAAAAGGAACAATTATTTATAATTGTATTAAATAGTTTTATCAATAATTATGTGCCTTGGAAAAATAACAGATTTATCTTACAATGAGTACAAATCCTGGGGGAAAATTTTCTATTAGCATATGTTTATTTAATTATATTTAATATAACATTTAAATATTTAATAGCTTGCCTATATATTACAAGTTAAATCTGTTGTTGACCTGTTTTCAATTTTTTTTTTGTTTGTTTCATTTATTTAATATTTTAATATGCAACAAATCATAAATTGTCTTTGAGAATTTGTCAAAAAAAAAAAGCCAAACAAATTAGTCAAAAGTAAATTTTGAATTATCAATTATAGATTTTTTTTTTTTAAAAAAACAATTGAATATTATTTTTTGGGATTGAACAGATTATTTTTGATTTTTTTTAAAAAAAAAAAACAACAAACATAAGCAATTTTTTAAAAACTATTATCCAGCTTACTAATTAATCAGAAAGAAAAGATTAATACTGATTGTAGAATATTTTAATTTTATCATCTTCATAATACTATTTCAGGAAAGATTTTTTTTTTCTGAAAAACATGCAAATTGCTATTTAAATATCTTGATTGTGATCTATTATTTTCTGTATATACCTATAAAAGTATTTGGTCTAGATTATTTTGTTTGTTATTTAATTTTTGTATGATGCAAAAATAGATGTATTTGCTTATATAAATATACTGTAGTCGAATACTTGTTTTACATTTAATATTCTTTACAGGATCTGACTGATGCTGTTATTCAAACACTCAAATTATGTGTCAAAATAGTTATTATTGCCAGAAATGATATTTGCCTTTTGAAGTGAAAGATTATTATATGTGCTATTTTGATATTTTTTGCTGTGGTCACTCTTAATCTGCATGTCAAACAGGGCTATAATCTAATGTTCAAAAAAAGAAGACTATATTACACAAAATGATTTAATAATTGAAGAGTTAAAAAAAGAGTAATTTTCCTGTACACTTAATTGAAAGAAGTACTGGAAAAGTAGAGTATAGGATAAATAAAATTGAAAAGAATGAAGGAAAGAAAAAAAACTGAAGACAGATATATAGAAATAAAAACAAATAATAATTTTATAGTGAAAAAGTTTAATAAAATTATAAATAATCTTAGTAAGAAATGCAAAAGGATAATTAATATAAAAATAATTAATAAAAAAAGAAAACATTAAACT
The DNA here is from genome assembly GCA_028023455.1 of Epiperipatus broadwayi. Classification (NCBI taxonomy): domain Eukaryota; kingdom Metazoa; phylum Onychophora; class Udeonychophora; order Euonychophora; family Peripatidae; genus Epiperipatus; species Epiperipatus broadwayi. The sequence goes on from JAQFVV010006206.1 coordinate 575,661, forward strand.
TACTGGATATTAAATACATAGGATATAATAAAGAAATAATTAATGTAGTATATGTAATAAAATGCAACCAATGTTTAGATAGTGGGATTGAAAACAAATATGTGAGAGAATTTAAAAACAAGGTTAAAACAACATATATTAGATAATAAATCACTAATATATGTATATATAAAGGAGACAGGACACAAATTTATAGAAAGTTCAATAAAAATAATGTTTATGAATAGTCAATATTAAAGAAAGAAAAATAAAAAAAGCACTGCTAATTAAAAAGATAAAACAAATTGAATAGAGATTCTGGGATTAGAATGGTATTGAAAAATATATAAAGAGAAATTTACTTATATAAATATGGACTCACATTTTTATAAAAATTTTCTTAAAATAAACTTTAACTGATGATATAGAATGTCCCATGTATAGTGTTAACTCTTTTTATTTCACCATTAATACATGAAATATATTAATAGCTACAAACTAGTTATCTAATTCATTTGATTATTCCATAGGAACTATTTACAAAGAACCTTATTAGTTTTTATTTACTATTCTGAATATCTGCTTTTATGAATGCAAGTTGATGACTGCTATATGTGTTCAAATATTTGTTATGCTTTAAATAATCTCCTATAGTTGTTATAGAGTGCTTTCCATGATCTCTGCTGTTGGTATTATCTAACTTTGCTGATTATCAAAAGAAGCAGTTCTTTAGAAATTCCCTGTTCGATCTTGTAGTGCATTGAATTAATCTTTTATCTATTCAAGTAGTTGGATTGGATGGTTAGCAGGTATCAGATTAATGGCATTTAATAGTCCACTAATCATTGCACATAGTTACATTGATTGCAGCTAAATCCAATTTTGGTAATTCGCTAAGTTTTTTAGAGGTGTATATGGATTACGATGGTTAAATGTCTTTTTATGGACATTATCTTTTGCTTAGGATCTGTACTATGACTATTCTCTAATTTTTCAATGATCTTTATTGTGATATGTGTTTTGCTGTTTATAGTTTTTTTATGCTGATGTTTATTCACCTTAATACTAATTACACTTTAATTTGCAGTATGGATGATAAGAAGCAAACATTATAATTACTAACTTTCTTAATAACATTGTTTTGTGGGGTTAATATTATGCTAAATAAAGCTCATGGATGTGTATGCTGTTAGTCATTCTTGTATTATTGATTTTATGTTATAACTAACATGCTAGCATATGTAATATTTAAATAGATGTATTCAATTTGTAATTATTTAATATAGTTGATTTCTAAGTGTTGTCAGTTTATATACTACACATTAAACATCTCCTTGAAACAAATATTAAATAAAATTGGAATTAAAGAAATGTTTGCTTTACACCTCTTACTATATTTATTTTTTTTTTGCAAATTTTATCCCTACGTATCAGCAGTAACAGCTACTAACAAATTAATATAGCCATTCCAACTCCAAAAAATTAAAAAAAAAAAAAGTTAAAAAAGAAAAGAAAAACAAACAAATATAATACATCTTTTAATTGTATATTGTCTTTTTAAGTGCTTCTGCAGTGAGCTTAATCTTTTAAAATATTTTAGCACTTTGTCTAATTGTTACTCTTCATTATAGTTTATTCTGAACCATATTTTTTCAATAAAAGCAATTAATATTGCATTTCTTTAGAATGTCTCTATAATAATACATAAACATAGTCTGTCTCCCCTACGAAAACTGTACTCAAGTTCCACTATAAAGTATTTTTATAGAAAGCCTATTATTATTGATTCACTTATTATATTCAATTCAATGAAGATGTGATTTTATAATAATAGATTCTACAATATTATTATTACATCCAGTAAACTAAAAAACATGTCAAGTGATTTTTTGATCTTTGCCATTATATTTTTAGAATCTTATAGAACATATTTAAATTAATTTTTTCTAAGATCTTTATATTAAGTTGATAGTTGATTCAAGATTTACTTCTATATAAACATAATAAATTAAAAAATAATAGCTCTATTCAACTAATTTAATTGCATTAGTTATATCACTATAATGAAATCACTTATTTGTTCATTTTTAAACACAGCAACAGAAAAATGTAATCTATATTGCATTTCAATATTTACGTCTGCCTTTCTATGCATAATGTTATCAAGATATATAAATTGACTCTCAAATTGATAACTATCCAAACTAAAACTTATTGAAGACTTTTCTTCCATCATTGGCTGATAAAATACTTGAATTTTTGAATTTAATTTCTAAACTACTAAGTCTTTGTAGATTGCATTCAAAACTTCATGAAAATTGTGTAGATTATCTTTTAAATTGCAAAGGATAGCACAATTGGCAGCACATTGTAAATGTAAAAGTCATGAAGATGAAGATCCTGTTTTCAATTTTAATCAGTCCAAATTAAAATCTCCATCTTCAAACCTGTATTGCATTTTGATGCCTGCTTTATGAAGTTGTCTATAAATAATTCCCAATGGCCATTTTAAAATAAAATTACATTTAATACACATGCTTGTTTAATACCAATTTTTATTTTAAACACCTCAAATTTTTTACCAGCAATAATAATGCTTTCTTTTATTCCATATGTAGAAACTGTATAATATGAATAAACTTTGATGAACAACTATCAAATTGCAAACTTTGACCCAGAGTTGTTTGATTAATTGAATCAAATACTTGATCAAATTAATAGAAGCAATGTAGAAATTGTTCTTTTGCTCCTGACTTTTTTTTTTTTTTCAAGCAACAAAAAACAGATTTATATTTGATTCTTTAAAACCACACTGAGTATCCAGTAGTTATTCATCAGTGATTAGAAGCAATCTATTCAACAGAGTCTTTGAAAATGTTATTACTCTAGAACAGTGATGTAACTAGCTTTTTATCACACTTATCACAAACTGTTCGTGCCCTTCCGCATAATTTTATTTTCATTAAAATAAACTATGAGTACAAAATTAAAATATATTCAATTTATTTTTTTGAACTTTTGGCATTAGCAAATATATTTTCTACATCAAGAGATTTGATGATTTTATTGTCAATCCGATAAACTAATTTAGGTGAAATAATTTTTCACTTTTTGGTTTAGAAAATGATTGTTTAGTACTTACTACAATCACAGGGATAGCCAAAAAGAGCACTATTGCATTGCAAACTTTTTAAATGAAAATATCATTACAATTAAATCTGTATTAGATCTATAATCATATCACACATAACAATTGCATTTTTAAATAAATTACTAATGTTAACAACTGACATGTTTTTTTTTTTATATATAAAATCATTATTATACTTATATAGAAAAATTTTGATTGTTCAATTAATTTATTTTCTGGTAAAGAGAATAATATTTTCATAAATATATATGTTGACAACAAAAAAATATATATCAACTATTTAATTTTATTCTTAGAAATGATTATAATTTTGATTTATAATTATATTTAACAATGGTTATTCTATATATATTAATTAACTTTTCCTAAATAATTATAAGTGCTAATAAGAAAAGCTTAAAATAAAAGTTTTATATTTATTATGCTGAGCAGCTTTCGATATCTTAATCTTGATATCATATTCATAGCTTAGTGGATGAGACGGTTGTGGATATATCTTTTATCACATTCCTTTCATCCATTAGTCATTGCTATGAGTATGATATCAGGATTAAGATATCGAAAACTGCTCAGCATATAACAAAACTTTTATTTTAAGCTTTTCTTACTCAGCATTCCTAGTGTTTATATCAATTAACAATGGTTAATAACTCTTCATTTTAAAATGATTTTCAGAGTTTGTAATTGTTTCACCTTCAAAACTTGTCAAAATGTCTATTAATATAATTTCAGATTTGTTACTAAACATTGTATAATTTTTTTCAATTATTTTTAATATTAATAATATATAAAATTGTGAATGTTATTATCATTGTCAAATTTATTTTCTTCATATGCATCCCTCATTTTATTCTGTAATACTTGTACACCTTTGATATGCTTAGTTAAACCACTGTAATAGTGGACAACAGTGATATTCTGAAGTAATTATTGCAGTCTTTTCTGTCTCCTTTATTTTTATAAACTAAAGTGATAGGAACATTCTTAAAATCAACTGGCCTAGCTTTATGTATCCAAATATTTTTTTTCAGTAATTTTTAAGCCAAATCTTATCAGGACTAGAAGACTTTTTATTTTTAAGATTGCAAAAAATTGTTATAATTTCATTAAGCTAGATGTTTAAATCTAAATGAATTAATAAAATAGATCAAAATACTCTGTCTCTCAAAATATCATTATTATCACATGAAAAAATGCCAACAATGGATATAATAGAATTATGATACGATTATTTCAGACTCGTATGTTACCTAATCCATCAGACATTTTTAACTTTTCATGTCACCTGTTGAGCTTCTTTTAAATCTCTATAGTATTTATTGATCTTCACATTTAATTTATTATTCTACCATTAAAAAATTTCATATGGTTTTAAACCCAAATTACAATTTACAATCAATATTTTTTTTTTAATGAACCCAAGAATAAATTTACTTAAATTCACAGCATATTCTTTAAATAAATTCCAATTCTCAGTAATATGATAATTTTGAAATTTCATATCAGCAATTTTAATGTTTAATAATTGTTGTAATTTAGAACAGATACTAGGTATTTCTAAGGAATATTAAATTTCTTATGAATATATTAGATATAGGACTTAGTTTTAATTATAGATTATTAGTTTGTGATCTATTCAACAATCTGTACTTATAAATAGTACGGAATATGCTATATATTTAAATACAGATATACTTTACATTCCTGGAGTTTAGATGTAATTATAGAGGGATTTGAACCCGGACTTTCAAATTCCTTCAGCTATCCAATCTATCTCATACAACCGATATACATAACCACACACATGTGAAAAAGATAAATGATCTTCAATATATGTTCTTCATGCTAAACCAGCACTCATTCGTTGGTCCAGATCATCATCTCCCATACATATTTATAATAAGTGCTCAGTTTATATTAAGATAGCAAATCGTCAAACTTTAATGAACAGGCTATGAAATATGTATATTGGAGATCATTTATCTTTTTTACATGTGTGTGATTATATGTATCGATTGCATAAGATAGATTGGATAGCTGAAGAGAGCTTGAAAGTCTGGGTTCAAATCCCCTATAATTACATCTAAACTCTAGGGATATAAAGTATATCTGTATTTAAATATTACAGATTCAGTCTATATTTTGCCCATCCCTCTTCTGTGTATTTAAATGGACAAGGTCCTATACATGAGGGGTCAAAATATCTTAAAAGTCAACATGGGCTTGACAATAATATTGGCATCATCAAGGGATTTAGTGATTCCATCATTAGATTTTCAATGATATGGAAGATTGAAGAGTTGAACGATGGAGTATATTGAAGCCTGTTCATTAAAGTTTGAAGATTTGCTATCTTAATATAAATCGAGCACTGGTTATATATATATATGTGGGAGAAGATGATCTGGACCAACTGATGAGTGCTGGTTCAGCATGAAATATGTATATTGAAGATCATTTATTTTTTTCACTTGTGTGTGGTCATGTGTATCGGTTGTATGAGATAGATTGGATAGCTGAAGGGAGTTTGAAAGTCTGGGTTCAAATTCCCTATAATTATATATATATATATTCTCATTATAAAATAGACTATTAAATGTCATTGTTCTGAAGTTGTATGTATCCAGTTTTCTTAATAATATCTTTTTTTCCTAAACAAAATATTTATGATGGTCATTTCACATGTGAAAAAATTCAATAACAGCAAATCATTTGAATTATAAATATCATTATTTCCAATAATTTTGAATCAAGGTTTATTTTGTGCATCAGTATGTGCATTAAAATCTCCAAGAAGAGATATTTAGACTTAATGGCATTGATGAAATAATATTATTCAGTGAGGAATAAATTTGAACTATCTGTTCATGTTGGAGTGTTGATAAAATGATAGGCACCATTGCACAAATCAAGTTTATCATTATTGGCTTTTTATTGATACTTCTGAAAATTCCAGTATAGAAGATATTAAATTAGAATTTGTGGCAAATTTAATATCGTTGAATATATATTTTCATTTGATATGCTCTTCTAAAAATTGCCTTTTTAAGATCAGCCAAATAAATATAGATTGATCTCTAATTTTGTTGGTAACTGATATTTAAAAAAATTAGTCATTTTATTATTTTGATGTGACTTAAGATTTACATTTAATATTGAATGTATATATTTATAAACACACTTTTTGGCCCCAATAAAAGAAAAATAATAAATAAATAAACACAGTACTGTACAGTGAATAAATTATTTTTAACCACAAAACTAAATGGTTCAAGTGCTCTAATAATTCAAAATTTTCATTTTTTTTCTGCAAAAGAAAAAACGTAAAAGTGAACTTTAGTCTCTTAATTTTTTAAAAAATTTAATTAATCCTATCATGCTGTTTTACTAAATGTTATTTACATAATTCATTCAATAAATTATCTCTTTTCTTTGCACTTGTAATTTTAGACATTTAAATGTTCAGACATTTATAAAGAAGAGATAGATGTGTGTAGTTTTAAAAATTGACTTTGTTCATGCTGAGCATGCTTTCAATACGCTGTGTATTACAAAGAAACTTAAGGAAAAAACAAACCTAAATTGTAATTGTTTATTTAAAAGACAGACATGAGTTAGCTAAGTAATAAATAAAAACTTCAACCTTTAAATTTTTATTTATGTAAAATATGATTTATTCTTATAGTTTACAAAAATAATTAAAATGAAAGATATTAACCATACTTATTAAGGGAATAATTAAGATGAATTAAAAATACAATAGATATTAATAAAAAAAATGCCTAGGAAATTAATTATATCAAAGTTATTTTGATAACAACTTTGATAACATTAATTATCTAGATAATTTTTTTGTCAAATATCAGCAGCATCCACTCATAAACAAGTGTGGTCATTCTAACTCCAAGAAAAAAAGATAAGAAGAGTAAACAAAAGAAAGAGTAATAATGCATTAGAGAGGAGTTTTGTGTTTGATTGTACAAATACTGTATGAACCACAAATACTTCCACATGTAGAACATGCTAGTCCATTATTCTGGTTTTGGATAGTTTGTGGTGTTCCCATTTAACTTCTTGTAGAAAACTTCTTTCTGACAGTCTCTAAGATTACATTTAATTGTATCTCTCCATTTTCTGACATATCTTTTCAATGAAAGCAATCAACATTGCACTTCTTTACGATATCTTTGTGATAATCTTTATAACATAAAAGGAATCTACAACTATCACAAAACAATATTCATTATAAAATACCCTTTTGGGAAGTTTTGTGTTGTTCATTTGTCCAATCCAATAAAGGTGTGATTTTATCATAAACAGCAAGCTGGAGAATACATTGATTGGTCTTATGATCTTGTCATTGTAATTTAAAATTTTATGAAACATCTTTAAATGAAACTTTTTATATTTATTTATGGCATGTTAGTAGGGTGTCCAAATCTCACTTTTATACAATAAATTACACAAAATATATGTATAATTTAATTGCAATAATTATTTTACTGTGAAAAAAACTATTATATTGAAATCTTGTTGCAACTCATGATCTATATCAATCTTTCTACTGAAAAAGTTACCAAGATCTCAAACTGATACCCATTCAAAATAAAATTTGCTGAAGATTCTTTTTGCATCAGTGACTGATAAAGAACATGAGTTTTTTGAACATTAATTATTAAATCAAAGTCTTTAGATACTGATCTAGTCGGCTATTTATATTATATTTTCTCTCTCTCTTTTTTTTTAAACACTGCTTTGACATTATGAAAGAATACTAGAATGATTAATCAATCAATTGAAGAATCTTTTGATGTGGAAAAGGGATTTATCATAATACTATTAATTTGTAAATTCCAAGTAGAATCTAAAACCTCATTACTTTTAATTGACAATTTTTTTTGACAATTTTTTTTTTTTTTTTTACAAACTTTCAATATTACTTGTTTTTTCAATTTCTTCTTTGGTTTTAAGAAAATGAGAGATTGAGAAAAAATACAATTATACATTTTCAATATTTTTTTTTGGGGGGGAGGGAATTTTCATCATGATACTAATCTAATACTGACTAAATTAATTGATGTATAGTTTCAAACAACCTCTTTTAGTATTTATAATTGACAAACTAGTTTTGGACATTTTTATTTGTCTTTAAAAAATTTTAATTTGTTCTTTTTTATTTGTTTTTTAAAAAGTGAAGAGAGGAAGAAAGACATTGAATTATAGAAAAACAATAATTGTCAGCTATATTCAGTACAAAGTACAAATCAAACTAACAATTCAAATGAAAATGAACTAGAAATTGACAAAAAAAAAAACTTAAAATGAAACTTCTTTCTTATTGATTAGGATTCCCTACTGCCTGCTTAATAATTGTTTCCTTTTTGACTTCACAAAAATCCAAAAATAAAATGTTTCATTGCTTTTGTTTTGAACCTAATAATTTATTAGCAGATTGCATGGACAATGCAAAATCACTCTAAATTTACCCTTGCCTTTCTTTTTTTTATCATAGATGACCCAAGGTCTCTAAATGAAGAAAGTAAGAGTGTTTTTTTATTTTTATTTTTATTTTTAATTAAAAACTAAAAAACAAAAGTAATAAAACAATTTAAATGAATACCTTCAAGTCTAATGTTTCCAATTGCTTTTCAACTAACACCATTTTAACAATATGATCAATGAATAATACAAACTTATTTTTAAATTAATTTTTAACAAGTTAAAAAAGAAAAAAGTATTTATTGTAATGCACAGTGCCAAGAAAATATTGTCTCTTTTTTATCTTTCAGTTTTCTGTTGCAATTTTTTAAACTCATTATTAATCTAGATTTTAGATATGTAAAGAACTTTGAATCTTAAATTTATTGATTAATTATCCCAGAATTATTTGGTGATATAGATACAGTGTTTTAAAGAAATAATTAAGGAGAAAATAGAATTTAGAGAGCCAAATAAATTGATACCAGTCTTGCTTTATATATTGCAATTAAAATATTCAGTACATTCTGCAGATAATTTTTTAAACTGGTAAAAAAAATTCACTACTAAACTTGAATTTCATTTTGATCCCTAATTCAAAGACTGCAATCATAAAAACTGAAAACAATATTGGAGCAAAGTCATCCTTGCTTATCTTCAGCTTTTATTTCATAAGCCTCCATCTGTATTAATATAATTATCTCTCATTCCATCATGTATAATACAATAAATTTTGTGCTCATCAACTATCCACAAACCTGTTTAATTAATTGAATCCAATATCTTCACCAAATTAATAAAAGCAACGTATATATAATACTTTGTGATTTCTCTAAAATCATATTGAGTCTTTAATAACCATTCATTTATGACTGGAAGCAGCATATTCCACAAAATCCTTGAAAGTATTTTTGCTGTAATGGATAATAATATTTCAAGATAATTTCTGCAATAATGCCTATTTAATTTATTTTTAAAAATTGGAACAATAAAAGTATTTTTAAGATTAGTCAGCACAATTACTTGAGTCCACATTTTCCTAAAAAAAAATCTAATATTTTTGAAATTAATATATCATCAGTATATTTTAAAAAATGATATTTCTTCAAGATCTACAACCTTTCCATTTTTAAAATTACTAAGAGCTTTTTTTGACTTCAATAAGCTAGATATCTTTGACTAAATCTAAATGTGAAGATAAGATGAATACATCATTAAACATCATTATTGCATTTCTTGTATCATAATTCAAAAGTTGATCAAAATACTTTTTTCATTTGTATCATATAAGAGAGTATCTTTGCTGAATTTAATAGAATTGTGATGCCATTTTTCCAAGCCCATATGTTGCTCTCAGTGTATCAAAAAAGGTTTAAGTGATTATTATCAACAAATGTCTTTGTTCCTTTGCAGTTTTAATCTATCAATAATTTTTTAAGTCTAGTGAACTCAAGAATAAATTTTATTTGTATCCATAACATTTTCTTTAAGAGAATTTCATGCCTCAATAATGTGACAATCCTAAAAGTTCAAATTTACAATTTTAGTATTTTATAGCTGCTGAAAATTAGCATAAATAATGGTTACTTCTAAAAAAATGAATACCAATTTTTTTGTGAATATAATTAGACTTGGAGCATAATTTAATTTGTGATCTATCCAACAATTTGTCTTTGTAATGAATTTCTCTGTATTCTAACTTCTAACTATAATGTAACCTGCTATAGCAATTTTTCTGCTTAAAATATTTATGAAAGTCAATTTATATATTGTGCAAAAGTTTAAAAATATCAAACCATTTAATTAACAGTACCAATACCATTACTTCTAACAATTTTTGGTCAATGTTTACTATTTGTTTCAACATATGCATTAAAGTTTCCAAGAGTAAAAATTCAATGTTTTATTAGTATTAATACATCCTTTCCTTGAATCTAATGTTTGAGCATAAGCACTAATAAAATAATCACAGGTACCATTATTCAAACTACATTTAAGCTTCATTCTAAGGATTATGAGGTAATAAAGTGGACTACAAAATGAATCCAACATTTTTCAGTGACTGATCCCTCCTTCTATAAAATTTTCACTTCATCTGTTTTTTTAAAATTTCTTCCTCTGGAGGATGAGTTTCATAAAGAGCAGCTATATCAATCTTGAATCTTGACAGTTCTTTTGCCAGCCATGTTGTCCTCTAGTCAAATCTTGAATAGCTTTTATCAAGTAAAGTCACACATTTTGTATACTAATGTTTATAGAAAAACAAATTAAATTTATAATATTTATCTTTAGTCCTATCATTATCTACTACTATTTATATCACTTTAATGAATAATCCACCAGGCATGATAACAGACCATTTTTAGATTTTGAGATCTATTACACTTCCATGATAGGCAGGAGAATCCATAAATAGAACTGTCTAAATATACAATTTTTGTTCAACTGAATCTCCAATTTCATATCAGTTCCAACTCAACTCACTAGTGATTGTACTGTCTTGAGCAAGATTATAACTAAGGATGACCAATTTACTAAATCAGTCCCTATTATGGCTTTTTTAATTCTCAAGAGCTTGAGTTAAAATGAAAAAGAAATTCAAGTTCTGAGTTTTTGAAGGTTTGGTGGATATATGTAATTTTTGCACAAACACATAATCCCATTGTCACAGTTACTGTGGGAGATGACCGATTGCCTGAGAATCTCATGATCATTGGACTTTACATTAATTTTAAGTGATTGAAGGAAAAGAGGGGACAAAAAATCTGTTGTATCAGAAATAGTATCTAAGCTTTTAATTAACCAGAATTCTATCATACAAGGCAATTGGAGGTACTTTAGGTCAGACACAGTTTATTTATTAATCACAGTCAAGTCATTCCACCAACAATCTTCTGTGAGCCTGTTGGTAGTCTATAATTATTATAGCAAGGCTTATTTTTCTAATATAAAATTATTGTACTGTGTTTTTTAATACACAACAGAATTGGTACATTTGATAATAGAGCTGATAGAGAAATGATTGCAGTCATTCTTCACTGCTTTTAGTATCAATATATTTTTTTCTGTTTTTTTTTTTTTTTAAAAAAAAGATGGAGTGGAAGTAAACAAAAGAAAAAAATTAAAATCCAAAGAAATATATGTAAATTCATTGAAAATCATCTACCTAGTCTTGAGTATTATATTTATTATAAAAGATATATATTGGAATAAATATTTGATGATAAATTAGAGTCTCTTGAAGAATTTGTATTAATTGTCCTAAAAACTGGTCTATATCTATATACTAGAGTAGGCTCATAATCAGATATAAAAAAATCTGATTTATAGTTTTGGAACTTGTGCAGTTTTCTCTTCCGAACTGAATTTTGATCAATAAGTATTTATTAATATTTTAGTTTCCTATTAAAGTTAATCAAAGGTAACACTTCATTCTATGCAGTTATGAAAATGAAGAAAAAAGCAGTTGATTATGTCATGAAATTTTAAAAATTGATATAAATTGTGATATCTTATGGATTCTCAAATATTTTGACTCTGCAGTAACCAAAGCATCACCGACTGAGTCAATAGCTACTATGATCTATTTTAAAAAATCTTTATAAAAATGACCAAATCTGTCATACAAATTAAATCCATACAGTTAAAAAGAGAATAACTGAAGTCTATTAAGACTGAGAATGTATATAGATTTTTAAAAACAACATTCAGAGATAATTGCCTTTATAAAAAGTTTGATGATATTGTTTCTATATCTATATAATTACTAGCCTGTATCATAAAAAAGAAATAGTCACTTATTAATAAAATGCTGAGATAAGGTTTGAGTCTTAAATAACTACATTAAATTCTACCAATTAATCTTTCTACAAATAAATTATATAAAGGATTGTCACTGACAATTGAATTTAATTCTAGATTAGGAATATGTGCAATTAAAAATCTGAAAAAAAAAAAAAACATAACCGGTTCTATGGGAACAATAAAGTAATTAAAGATTAATAAGGTAATCAGATTGGGTTTTCTTTAATAGCAATGGCAGTATCATGTGACTTTCATATGCTTCTGAGTAACCATTAGCTATCAGATGACACAATGCTATAACATTCTCAATTGTTCTCTTAATAACTGCATTTTAAAAATGAGATCTTTTTGAGCATGGGCCATCAAAAGCAGAAAGTATTTATAAGCCTTAATTATTATTATTTATTTTTGATTAACTATCATCTTCAAAGATAACAAAAGAGATTATCTTTTTTTAAAAAGTACGCAAAAAAAAAAAAAAGAACAAGAGAATATCTTATGGAAAAAGATAATCTGACAACCCTATGCAAATTGCAATTTAATAAATATTAATTATATGATTAAAAGAAAGTTATCTTTTTAACTTAATTTACTAGTAGTTACACATCATTTTTCTTCTTCTTTTTTTTTACTGTCTTCAGTTTTTTTTAAATTTATTTATTTATTTTTTAGTAGTTTAAATTCATTTAGGAGTTAATAGAAGACTTTATTAATTATCTACTTAGAACAATTTTTTGTTTTGTTTTGTTGAGCTCTATAGATAAATAAATTTTCAATAAATATATATTTATTAGATATTAAAATTAATAAATATTGTTATTAATTAATATTTACTTTTAACATTTATTTACTTTTCTAGTAGTTAATGGTGCTGTAGAGACATGAGATGTAAAAAGGAAGGGGAGGGGGGTGAGTTGTGGAATTATTATTACAAGATCTCTGCTGTTCCAGCAAAACAGTTGATTCAGTAAGGATACAAAAAAAATTTGTGCTTAATCTGTATTAACCTCTCTTTTTCTTCTTTTAAATCTCCCTATAACAATTCTTACAAAAATAATTATATTTTTTATCATCAATTTTTCTAAATCAAGATAATTTCTCATTTAGATATATGAATAACTTATTATAACTACAATGTTATTGTAAATTTACATTGTATTGTAACTATTGAAAGCAAATCTATTAGTCATTTACTTAGTTTTAAGTCTCGTTATGAGTATCAATAAATTCTTTCAGGTATTTTTTTTTATGTATAACTTTTAGTTTGTTTATATTTTCTTATCTCATTATTGTAGCAATTCACTTCATCTTTAATTTTTTGATTTCCATCTCTAATTTTTTCTATCCTATAAAATAATCTCATTTTTTCTTTTTAATTTTATTAATACTATTGTTTTATTACATAAATTTTTTCAATGAGGTCTTTTATTGTTTTTTTAAAATTCTAATACTACCCTTCAGTACTTGCTTTCTTTCATTACAATTAGCTTCCAATCATTGTAATTAGTTTCCACGGTAATTTTTGACTATTTCCTCGTACTAACATTTAAATTTTGAAAATGCTTTCACATATTTCTTTGTAAATAATTGTTAAATAATGTAAAGAACTCTGAAGGCATCTTTTTCAATTCCTTCTCTTAGCATGCTCTTCTACGCTCAAATTGAATGTGAATATCATTGAATTGTAGATTCAGATGCATTTCTCTCTCTCTCTCTCTTTAACACTATCAGTTGTTGTGTTTTATTTTAACTTCTGCATTATCATTTAATCAGTCATCCATAGTGGTAGATTCAAAAGCTAGATGTTCTTGGATCAATTCCAACTTGGAGTCAAAAATTGTTGACTAATTGAATGGGATTTTTAGTTTGTCATTTTTTGGCATTAACATTACATGAAGTAACTGATTTTATGACAAATAAAATACTTAATCAATTTTCTAAGAATTGATGAACAGAACTGATGTAATTTCTAACAAGTTTGAAGTGAAAATAAAAATAAAATGCTAATAAAAGGCGTTAAGAAAAAAAAAAAATTAAAATAAACATTGTCTTTTATTAGCATGTTTATTTCCATTTCAAATTTGTTAGCAATTTTATCAATTCTGTTCATCATTTTGTTACTTTTATTATCCATATCTATCCTGAAATTTTAATTACAAATCTAAAGCTCTGTAGAAAAAATAATCACATAGTAAGTTGCTTAAGAAACTTTAGCTTTGAGTCCAACACTCTCACATTGCACTAAATTTTTAAAATCATCATTTACCTATCATTAATTCCATAATTGTATTGTTTTTTTATGCAATATTTCTCATAATTTCTAAAAATAATAATAATAATAATGGATTTCCTATCTATATACATCAATCTTTTCTGTAAATAATCCATTTCTTTTATATATATATTTATATATATTGATGACCATATAATTGTGGAACAGCTGAATTGTGTTATAATATTTGTAAAGTTAATGCACATATGTGTATAACGGTATATGATTTTCTTTCTTGAATAAAATAGTTTTAAAAATAATATTTGTATTATTAGCCTTTGTTAAATGTGCAATTTATTTCTGTTCTTTGTATTTCAGTGTTGGTTTGTTCATTCACTGCGACATTTTGAATTAAAAGATTGGTCTATTGAAGAAAAATGGATGGCTATTCTTTTGCCACTTCTATTGCTTTATAATGGTTTGTTTATATTTTATTATTTCTATTATTTTTATATTGAATTTTAATAATGCTTAAAGTATATAAAAGGCTTTATTATTTTATATTTTTTTAAATTCAGGACATATAAAGGCAAAAGTATTTACATAGAATTCAATAAATGATACATGACCAAAAGATACAATTACATTTTGAATCTAATATCGTAATAGAATTATGTAAGTTATTACATTTAAATAGGAAATCATACATATTAAATAAAGAAGTATCATTACACATTTAGTTATATTAGTAGATTATTCCAAAGTAAAGATGGAGATAAAGATTTATAATATAGTAATATAAATTTATTTAACAGATACATAAATGCATAGTGAAGTGATTACATCATACAATTTGATTTTAGCGAATACACAGACTCTAGGTTATTAAATAACTTTTAATTAGTGGCATACTATATTCATTCATTCATTTTCAGTTACTGGGTCCTTGCTATAGATTAAAAGCCTTCTCCATTACCTCTCCACATAGATATATCCTGGGCAAATTTTTTAATTTCATTCTTTTACATTAGCGTGCCTTTCAATGCTTTTTATTTCTCAATATACAATTAAAAATTGCTTTAATAGTTTAATCCATCAATTGTTCTTTATTTTGCTATGCTAATATGTTAAAAAAATTAAGTGGAAAAAGGGTTAAAGAAAATTATAAAGAGGAATTGAATTTTTCATATACTTAGAGGCAGAGATTTATAAAATATGATGGTAAAAATTATAAAAGGTATGAGAAAAAGAGATATGATAAGAAAAGATTGATTAATGATCTTAAGGATGAAAATATCACATGATAACCATTTTTTATGCTTACACAAACTATTTACGCAGAGGCTAAACTCTCCATATAGAAGATCTAGGTGTAGTGCTCTCAGATCCAAGACTCCTCCCTCATGAAAGCCACAAGCTAGAAACTAGTCTGGGATATTGGATGAGTTGGCACTAGATGGAGAATTTATGCACAAACTTTCTTGCATCCATTGATTACTCTGGTTTGCACTGAGTGGTGTTACTGTATGGAGAGTTTAGCCTGTGATGAAAATATCTATATGATAATTTGATAAGTAGAGCAAAAGTCGGTAAGGATAGGAGAAGTTAACTTAATGTTTGGGACCTGAGTTAACTTAATGTTTGGGACCTGGTTTTGACTTCACTTGTGTATGTAGTCCCTAAATTTTGAAGTTATTTGTAAATAGGTAAACAAAAACTTTACTTAATATGAAACTATTCATGATTAATATCTAGAAAATCTAAATATCATAAAGTTATAATAATAGATATACTACTTGCATTGGATTTTTAAATGCAACTAGTACATATGATGGTCAGAGATGATTTTTATAGTGGTGAATATCATTGCCAAGTGCATCTTAATCCAATATTAACAGATTAAGTATATTATATATAGAAAGTAAATCAATAAAAATTTATATACTACAACATTAATATAATATTAACCAATTATATAATTAAAACAGGCAAAACTCACTGTACGTATTGCCACACACAGCAAGCATAAGAAGTGATGGTCATGTGATGTTTATTGGCAATTATATAATTAATACATTGCAAGTGCTATATCTTATAATATTATAAATAAGTGAATATTAGCATTCTCTACTAGCTTATTATTTAACTAAGATTTATGAACTATAACAATACAAGATTTACAAGATCTGTTTCAAAGAAATTCTCATCATTCGCTGTGCCAAACTTCTAAAAGTAAATAATATTCAAACCTATTCTAATTTATAACCAGTGATATTGAGATTTAGTACAAGTAGTGAAAGTGTTTCTTGAAACCATTCCACTTGTGAACTTTGTATTGTCATAGTTCACATTTCAGAATTTGGCTATTATATAACAATTTATATTTTGGTTAAATAATGTACTAATGAGGGGGTGTATAAATACACTTATTTATAATATAATTATATATTGCAATATACACATTCAATTGTTTTGGAAAATTTGAAACAAGAGTCATCATTGCTGATGTATTTTGACAATGGATTACAACAATTGAATACGCTAAATTATCAAATTTTTTTAGAAAACTCCTTGCTTTCTATGTGTTTATTATGAATTGTAATTAAAACAAACTATGATGAAACAGGATAGTTTCATATTTACAGTGTATATTATTGGATTACCTACTCAAATTATATACCTAATATGTAATAAAGGAATCTATATTTGTTAATCATACTATACTTATAGCTGAAGACTTCAAAACTCTCTACTGAAAAGTTAAAAGCAGACTAAAACTGATTTTAATCTAATATTAAAAAAAGCAGTGATTATGATGACAAAAGTGAATTCAGGATTGATAATAAAAACATAGAAGTAGATGGTAGTTTTTATTTGCTTCCTTGAATTATTTATCAATGACAAAGAATGTAATATCCAAGAGATTCTTTAATAACTAATATATGCTAAAGTTACAGTGAAAAAACTGGAAAAGATTTTAAATTTATAGGGATATATTTTCAGAAGTGAAGACCAGAATTGTTTAAGCTAAAACGATTCCTGTATTTTTCCATAGAAATGAAAACTAGTTAGTGAAAAAGAATAATAGGAAAAGTATTGACACATTTAAATAGTGGTGATGGTGAAGACTTTTGAGAATTTTATTGACAGCAATAAAAACACATAAAAGACTATGTTGAAATTATTCTATTTTGATCATGTAAGACAATCTAATTCATTAGAATATTGTACAATTTTTGGAAAGATTGGTAGTACAAAAAGAAGAAAATGAACATTGACTCCATTATCACAATGCTGACTAGATTTGAGTAGCTTGAAAAATGATGTCTTTCTTGAGAAATGGTATTTATCACCAGTTATTGATAATAATTTGATATCTGATAATAGTAATGATCTAAGGTTATCAGTAACAACCATCATCAAGACTCATTTTCATAATAAATATAAAAATAGATTGAAGATTTTTAATGAATATGATCAGAGATAATAAAAAATGAAACAATAATAGAGACAAATGTATTGTGACATGTATTAATATTTATATTAGATACATTGTACAGAGTACATCTTACTAATCATTTCAATATCATTTCATTTGATGTTTTTTTTTTTTTAATTCCACTCACACTTTTTTTTTACTCATTATTTTTTATCAGTTATGGCTTCTTTACTTATGAATTGTTTTTTTTTAATATCCATATTTTTTTTTCTGTTATATAATCATTTTAGCATTCAAGCCAAATATATGCTAAAGTTATGTATATCATTGAATTCATAATTTTGATGGTTATTATTATATTTTTACTTGTATATATACATATACACTGATTTTATTTTACTTAACAAAGTATAAAATTTGTATGCCAGCAAGTGATAGATAGTGGAATGATTTTCAGATATGGGAATTAGCTCTGAATAACCAATAAACATTGTCATGTGAAGAAGGATTGCTGCTGCCTATTTATAGGATAAGATGTTTGTTTATCGAAGAATATTTACTGAATCTTATACAAAGTTTCTATTTTCTCTCATTGCTTTTTTATCTTACTTTTAAGTTATTATATTATCTGACTATCACAAATCTCTCATGCTATTTATCTTTTTTTTTTTTCAATATTAATTGTTGCAATAGGTTTGTGTGATTGTGGAATGACATTTACATCCTTTAATTATAAATTTATTAAAATGCACATTGATTACGTAAGTAATATTTACCGAGGCTGTAACCTTGAGAATATGCATGTAAAAATGCGATAGTAGGGACCTCTACAGGTGTTTAACCACAAGCTTATGCTATGGAAGAAATGTATACTAATTCTGATTTTCTTATTTTTTGTGCATAAACTTTCAGTGTTGAGAAAGTAACAATGAAGACAAGTTTAATATATTGAAAATCTTTAATTACAATATTTATACGAGTCATTTAAAAACTGGATCTGGAACAGAAGTTTCAACTCAGAAAAATCTGTATATTTAGACTGCCTTGTTTAGGGATTTTTTTTTTTGCCTGCCATTAAAATGATCTAAAAATGGCTTTTCTTGCACAAACAATACTGTGGATCACTCATTAAAGCATTATAAGTAATTGTAAAATTGATGGTATTAATGTTTGTAAAAGAAAAAGTAATGGTAGTGATAAAGATATTTTAGTTTTTTTTCTAAATGTAGATACATGGGATGTGCAAACCTTACATCAAGGAATTCATTTGAATAAAGGACAGTGATTATAGCTAAGGAATTGTCTAGGTTTAATTAACGTAATTCACTTAAAATCTGTCTTCCAGAAAAAAAAAATTAATTGATCAGGTAGATATAAGTTGTTGTTTGTTTGGATCGTTTTTTAAAAGTTCAAAAGTCCTAGAAACAAACGCCTCAATTCTTTTACATTTCTAGGCTTCTCAGCATTTTTTATTGCTTTTACTTTGTCAAGGTCTGGGTATAGGCCATTGGCATTTATTATATGTGCTAGAAATTTTTTCTAACTGTTGAGGCAATCCACACTCGGAGGCATTACTTAATATAGTCTCTTGGGCAAAACACTTGTCCATCGCGAGTTTATAATTTAAATTAGGATTACTCAGCAGTATTTTTCTAAAACTTTCATCTGCCATACTGTATAAAAATTGTTTCAGTAAAGAGTCATTTATTTCTGGTCTGAAGTTTTAATCTTTAGATAACTTTATCAAGGCAAGATCATAATCTGTGTATTTTTCTTGTGGTAATTGTTTTTGGTTTTTCAATCTCAGATAAGCTACCCACTTAGATATTCTCAAAATGAAATAGCCATTTAATGCTTCTATAACTTTCTTTATATGGAAATTCCTTCAGACATTTAGTGTCAGTTAATTTATTTGTAAGCTGTATAATGTCTGTGCCTACAAAGAAAAGGAGTCTAGACATTTTTAAGAAATTTTGTTTTCTACTTTATTTATGAATATGTAATACTCTACATGTTCTATATAACTCTTCCATGAGTCGGCATTATTTATATCACATTCGCAAATCATAGAATTTAGTGCTGCCATTATTTACTTATCCTATGTCATCTTCTAATTTTATCTCTATCATTTAACTGGCTGCATCTGTAGTCAGACAATGATAATAATTTATGCAGTATATGAAGAACATATACATAATAGTGTTTATTAACATTTACTTAAGACAGACATTAAACTATAAAACACTTAGACATTTAAGTTTACTTCACAACATAATAAATAATAACAATAAGAATAACCACTATTAATTCCTTTGGACAGTCTAACAAAGTTTTAAAGTTTTACGCTTTATTCAGAACCATTTTGTCCCACCTTAGAATTCTGCTTTTTTTCACCTTATCACCATTCATTGTCTTCAACACTTTCAGTCTCATTTTTGTGCAGGAGTAGCTTTCTCACATCCTTATATCAATTTTTTCTAATACTTTAATTTACATATACGTATCTTGTAATATATTTTAGTTGCAGTGCTCTCTGTATTAGTTTTCTAGAATGATTTTGGGAAGTAATTATGAGTGAAAGCAATTTGTGTATATCTACTGATAAATACACTTAATTTATACTAAATTATATATGAAGACAATTCCACACAGACAATAAAATTCCATTTAGACATGTTTTTTCTTTTTAATTTTTTTTTTAAAGAAATGTTAATCACTCTGGGTCAGTGTATATATATTAACAATTTTTTTATTAAGTGTCTTGTACATTTAAAATATTAATTGTATATTATCATTATTTATTTAATAATTAAATTTAAAATTACTTTATAAAATATTAAAAATTACCTTATATAATATTTTAAAGAATTATTAGTGTATAAATAATAACAAATATTACACACACACACACATGCATGCACATATATGAAACATAACTCATGCCTATTTGTTAATGTCATAAACTGTTTGCTTCTTAAAATATATATTTTTTTATTTTTATATTCAAAGGGTTTTATTCTTCCTTTACTTTGTCCAGCTTGTCTCCAAAGAGTATATATCTAAGTTGTATACCCCCTCCCCCATCTCTGCCTGTTTATGCAATAATGAATGACCATAATCATATGAAATGATTATATTATTTCAATATATGTATGTACTGTATATATAAAGAGAGAAATTGAGATATAGAATTAAGTAAATAAATTTTAATAAATAAATAAATAATGACAAATTTATCAAAATGTTGGTGAATTATAAAAGTTGTGTCTTCTTTAAATAGATCCTCTTTTGCCACTTACCTTTCTTGTGTACAGTTGGATTCCGGGAATGCTTGATGCTATTTTTCAGGCCTCATTTCTTTGTGCTCTTCTGCTTTTCTGGTTATGTATTTATCATGGTATCAGACAGGTAAATAATTTATTTGTTTGACTTAGTTATTGCATTAAAAAGAAAAAAATTCAATATTTATTTTCATTTTACAATTTATTTTATCTCTAAATTGTTTTTGTTTGAAAAAATATATGTATATATTCTGTCATTTATTATTTTAGATCAGTTTTTATAAGAATTGTTGTAACTTAGTTTTGAGCAAACTATTTACAACCAATCACAAAGCTTGAGTTAGAAATCTGGAATGTAGAATTACCAATCATTCGAAGGATGAATTATCAGCTTAAATTTCAGCAACCAAACAATCATAGTGAATTAAAGTTCTTGCTGGTGTCTGATGTTTTTGAATAAGAAATGATGAGCCCAGAATAATCATTACTATCACTCAAATATAACCATCAGCATCATAGTTAGTAGTATTAATATGAATAATAGTCCTCAATGAATATTGCTGAATTAATTACAATACAATAATAAAAAATGCCATAATTTAATTATATGATAGCAACTAAACTACTTAAATCCAATTATATCTTGGTAATCAATATCATCAATATTTTTACAAAGTCAGAATTTTATTCCACAGTAATCATAATATAAACATTCATTATTTAATTGTAAAAGAATAGTCAATCACTAACATAACTAAACATCCCTGATAATCCTATTACTTAACGATGCTTACATTATTATGGTTTCCAGCTAAACATTGGCTATATTGAACTTGTGCAATCTTGTAAGTAATAATTCAGTGGTATTATTAAGTTTATAACCTTAATTATTGCTGCCTCTATATTACTTTCAAACACAATAACCAAAGTTTGGTATTCAATAATCTGAGTAATCTTTTTTGAAAAGAAAAGAAAAAAAATTTTTTTTTTACAACGAAAGAAATGATACATCAAATGTATTAAAATTATAACAATAATCAGCAATTGGAAAAATATTGAATATCTTTATATTATTTTATATGTATAAGGAATGAAAGTCAGTATATCTTATATTAATGGAGTACTTATTAGTGATCACAGTTCCATCATTGAATTTCATTAAAGAAGGAAAATGTCTAAGTGCAATATTTATTTGCAATTATATATTGTACTGTGTCCATGTTCTAATTGAATGAATTATTAATTAATTTATTTTTTAGAAAAATTAAAACTTTTATATTTTTCCAAATACATTTAATTGTTATCAATAATGCATAGGTCAGTATTGAACATATTTTGAATGAGTATTTTTCTTCTCTTCTTCGCATGAAGCTGGTCAGATCAGGTGACAGTCTAGCATGGGGATTGAATCTGTGACGTTTAGATATTTGTGGATTAAAATGGGAAGCTAAAGGAGTGAAAGTAAATGGAGATTATTTAAGTCATTTGGATTTTGCAGATGATGTAGTTGTTTTTACAAATAATACTGTAGAGCTGCAGGAAATATTGCAGGAGTTATCAGATGAAAGTAGGACTAAAGATAAATGTTAAAAAGACTAAAGTAATATTTAATAGATTTTCACAAAATATGAAAATAAAGATTGATTATGATGGGTTAGAAGAAGTTAACAGCTACAAATACCTTGGTCAGTTCATTAGTACAGATGGAAACATAATGGATGAAATTAATCATAGAATTAAACTTGGTTGGAGTGCTTTTAGTAGAAATAACTTGATACTAAAAGGAAATATGCTTATGTGTTTGAAAAGGAATGCTTTTAATAAATGCGTTTTACCAGTTCTTACTTATGGATCTGAGACTTGGACACTTAATAGAAGAGCAATACAGAGACTTTGTACCACTCAGAGAAGCATGAAAAGATGCATATTAGGAGTAACAATAAGAGATCGAAAACGCAATATATGGATAAGAGAACAAACATGTTACTGACCTTATTGAAAAAATTAGAAGACTGAAGTGGAGTTGGACTGGACATATTGCAGGAAGAGATGATAATAGATGGACAGTTGAAATTCTAAACTGGATTCCAAGAGATTGTAAAAGACCCAGAAAGAGACCACATGTGAGATGGATGGATGAAATAAGAAAGTGTGCAGGGGTGATATGGAGAAGAGAAGCTAAAGATTGGAGAAGGTGGATTGAACTTGGAAAGACCTTCATCCTGCAGTGGATTAATAATGGTTGATGATGATGATATATCAACTTTTGAAATTCTCATTATTTTTTCTACTTTCACAAAGTCCAACCATGTCCCATATAATGTTAGACAATTCTTTATAACCACAGTCACCATAATCCTATTGGGCAGGATTAATATTAAATCACTAAACATCATTTGATCACTATTCTTTATGCTTACACAAGCTGTTATTAAAGAATCAAAGACAATAAAATGTATAGATGCTGAACTGAGTTCAAATCTATATGTCTATACAAGCAAATGGGCTTGAAAACATTATTGTGTTTTCATATTGGGCTCATAAAGCTTTATAGTTAACTAAAAAGGTAGAAGTTGGCTGTTGCAGGGTTGCATTAGATCCTAAGGTCTAGGTTCAGGGCTATCAGATCCAAAGCTCCTCATTGATGAAAGCCACAAGCTAGAAACTAGTCTGGGGATATTGGATGAGTAGGCACTAGATAGAAATTTTATGCACAAACCTTCCTGCATCTAATGATTTCTCAGGCTTGCATTGATTGGCGCTACTATATGGAGAGTTTTGCATCTGTGTAGTTTGTTGAATCCAGTATCTACTTCCTTAAATGTCTTCAATCATTATTTTTTTTCCTAATCTGTTATATTCTTCTATAACTTAAATCAAACCTATTTTTTCTTTATAGTTCCTCTATTTTTTTTATATTACTCTTCTAGCCATTTTTTTTTAATTTTATATGTTTCATGACTTAATTAAATATTAAGACTCTTTATATAAAATTC